>VYXD01000008.1:440943-512466 GCA_013397195.1 Hylia prasina
TTTTTTTTTCTTAAGGCCTATTCCTCTCTAAAATATTTTCCAGTATTAAATTCTCCCACAGAACTGAAAGCTATCTTCCAAACATATTTTCTAATCTGTATTTTTAAACTGCCTTTTTAAGTACATGAATGCACATGCTACAATTTATTTACTTGTTATTCCTAAAACTTTGAGTAGGTTCTTTGAGCTGAAGTAGAATAAATTTGCTAAAGCATCTGCAAAATGAGAAGTGTAAGTGTAAAATAGTAAGTGGCTGGCTACTAATAAATCCCAGGAAAAACATAAAGAAATGAAATAAGTTATTGATATAAAAAGAGGGGTAAGCAGCATCAGTACAATGCAGTAGTTTTATAAATCTGGTTTGAAAATTAAAAAAAGGGAAGAAAATGGTCCTGCTCCAGAGAAGCAGAGCTGTAGCTGGGCTGTGTGGGTCTGGGGTGGTAATGAGTTTTCCCATAGCAGGTCCACCTCCCAGCCTCCAGAAAGAACTGTTGGGAAGACCTGAGAGATGTGATGTCCCTTCATAGCAAAGAACACTCCACCCATTGCACTGTGAATGCCAAGTGTTGATAACTCTGAATGTGCACCTATTTTTTATAGTGTAGGATTCCTTCTACTGAAGTTCTTGTGGCTCTGAAAATATTACACAGGTTTTGCAGTAGAAGCTGTCATATGCCAGAAATTCAGCTGAACACTTTTTGGATGTATCTGTGTGTGAACACCACGGAGATGATATCTGTCACAATTGTACAGCTGCTGCAAGTGGTAATTTTCTAATCACATGAGGCATAAGAAAAGAAATTTCTTGTTACATAACTTTAAGCTACTGCATTTAACTTCTTTTCATTACCATGTGATTATCTTTTCATTCTGTAGATGGTGTGATAATTTCCAAAGCTGTTTGTGTCTGAAAATTAAGTGAAGTTGTGACATGCCAGGAACAGTCTTAATTCAGTGACCTAAACTACTTAGCTCTGGTAAATATTTACAACAATAGAAGCTGCCTGTGCAGTGCCCAGTCATCACAAGTTATCCAAAACAACTGTGACAAAGACACGTTGTACTTTAGGCCTGATAAAAGTCAGTGGCTGTGAATTTTTTCTCTTTTTTTCTAATTGTGATGGTATCTCTTTTCTCTATACAGTGGTTGCATTTGTGATTCTTGTACCTGTTACAGAAAGCAAAAGGTGAAATTGTGTTCTAGGCCTGTTGTTTTCAATAATCTTTAAGAAGGAGATAGGGAAACTCCAGCATTTTAGTGTTAGAAGAGCATTGTTCATTTGAAGATCTGAATAAACAAAAAAGAATCTAGCATAGTAGAAGGAACCAGAAGAGCAGATAAAATGTGGAGAAAACAAAGACAATTTTAGTGGTGTCTGAGAGATGTTTGAATTCTGTAAAAATAGTGCATTACTGTTTGATAAAAGATTTATAAATTATCAACAACTATACATACACTACAACTATACAGAAATATTGTGTGGTAAATAGTGCCCATCAAGGCCAGTAAAAAGTGTTAAAATAATTTAGGACTACTGAATCTGCAAGCAGTGTGTTAAATGGACTACTGATTTGCATTATAGTAAGCCAGCTATTAGGAAATCATTAATCTTTTAATAACTCGAGTGGAATTAATGTAAAACATATCTGAGTCTCATCATGCTGATGTAAAATAAGATTTATTGTAATTTGTCAGACATTTTCTTCTTTACCACTCCCAAATGTTGAGAAGGATACTTTAATAAAGGAAAGAGATTATAAATTCGCACATTTGGCTCTTTTTGTAGTCATTATTACAGGTAGGTTTTGTACTTTTTGAGGCTCCATCAATTGTCTTACTATACTATGAAAAAATCATGTTTCTTGTTTGAGGAAAAAAAAACAAGGAAAGGGAGAAGGTATATCAGTGTATGGGTAGGTAAGTTGAGAACAGCTAACAGCCAAAGGGCAGTAACTCAACCAGAAATGGATATTGTAGTGCTCAGAGAGCAATTGCCTTGGCAGTTATTTCCCCTAGGAATGGGATAAAAACACTTCCAAAATACAGACACTTACCTACATGTGCTTCTAACCAGTTTGTGTTTTCCCAACCTACTTAACTGCAAATAAAACCCAAGTTAAAAGATTAACCTACTTTAGCTTAACCCAACTCTTTTGAGACATGCACATCAATGTTCCTTTTCCTCTCAGAAGTATTTGCCGCTGCCTTGAGTCTCTCTCTTTGTTTTCCGCCTAACATGCACAGCGTATGTGGTGAAGAAAGTATCACAACTGGACACTGGATTTCCAGCCACATAATGTGTCTGGAAATCCAGTAAAACAGAGATGTGGAACGGGGTGGGAGGTGGTAGGGATCAGGAAGCCACAGGAGCAGCCCTCTGTGGGGCTCAGGGTGGTCCCTGCTGGGAGCACAGTGTTGGTGTGCTCCGGTTCCTTGTGTTGCCTTCAACAAAAAATGACCCAACCCATGAGGGAATGGAGATTTAGCAAAGCTCAGATATCTGCTCAAGTGCTGGACTCTCTGTCTTCTTTTATCATTGATTGGCCAGTGGAGAAGGCTACTGTAGAGAAATATGGCAGTGAGATGACATTAAATGAAATACTTTTTCAGTTAGGAGTGACCGCGTAATTCCCAAATGGTGGTATGAAGTGGTACTCCAAATGAATTATGTGGGGACATCCTAAGGAGTAAGAGTTGTTTTGGATCAAGTTCTAGCCACTACAGAATTTCTAACCTTAAGAGAAACGTCTTTCCTATTGCAATTCACCATGGAAAGACAAAGTTGAGAAAGCTGTGGAGCTAGAGCCTGCTTAATTTATTTGTCTATGGGATAATAGTAATGTTTGGCAAATGGGGTTGAATATAACCATGGCATTCAAATGTTTAGGCAATGTTCAAGACCATGCACGTTTTGTCCTTGCTGTAACTTTAGATCATAAAGGGCTCAAAAACATATGTTCATTTCTTGCAGATAAGGCTTGGGGTTTTTAGTAGACCTATATTTATTCCCGATGATTTTTTTAAAATTACGTTTTCATAGACTGATTAAACCAGTAAGTCATGCACAAAACATTTTCAAGAAGTGAGTAAGGTTTTTAGCTAAAAGATTGCTTAGCTGAGGTTTAGCTTCTGCAAGAGACCTTAAGGGCTATTTATATACAAGTCACAAGACTAGTGGACATAAAGTATAAAAAATATTAACGAGAACTTTTCTCAGATAATCTGCAATGTTTTATCTTCTACAGAGAACTCTGTGAAGAGTAGAACATTTTTTACTGTTCTGTTAGGTCTCTGCGACATGGTTCTTACACTGAGAGGGATGCAAGTACCTTGAAACTTCTTAAGTAAACGAAGTAATTTCATAAAATCTGACCTTTATTACAGTTCTCTTCATCATGGTGACATAAGGAAGCTTTGTTACCTGTGACTTTTATTAACTCACACAACCAGTCAAGTTTGAGTGATGCTCAAAATTTCTCCTTCAAAAGGCTGTAGGAATGAAAAGGTTAAATATAATTTTAAACGTGTCACTTTCTAGCAAAATACTTCCACTATGGAAAGGAAACATAAAGTAAGCAAAACTTGCTTAATTTGAAGCTTGTAATGGACCCTGACATGACTATTTCAAATCCCTCCATGCAGACTGGAAGAACTGAAGTATTTTCACAACAAAATTTTACTTTTACCAGACATGTACTAAGTGATGCAGTGTAAAGGAAAACTGATTTACAAATATAGCTTTCTCTCACAATAAAGGTGATGAAAGCTTTTTTTGCCATTTAATCTAGAAATATGCAATGTTTTATTTTAAATTATTTGCTGCCTAGGATAAATTCATGAGATGTGCACTTTCTCACAAAAACCTCAATGTAGAGACCTAGAGGAGCACCAGCATTATTTATAAAGATAAGAGATCAAACTGCCTTCGGGCTGGACATTCCCAATACCTTTGATGGCTGGAAAAAGAATGACAAAGGCTGTATGACTTTTGGCACTGTCTAAGTGTGGTTTTATGATCATGGTAAAAAGAAAAATAAAATGATTAACACTAGGTCCTAAAGCTAAGTGTAATGGTCCTGTTGAATACCTCATACTTCATTGATGGCTCTTGAGTATTGGAGATATGCCAATAGGGATACTGGTCCCTGGTCCAGGTTTTCCCAGAACAGAAATATGTCTAGCAACTTTTCTGCTTGATAAGCTCTTGATGTCATGTTGCTTTCCATGATTCCTTTAACTAAAAACTCTGTAAAATGAGTATGTTCAGAGAATTTATTCATATCTGACACCTGGTTTGGTTGGCAAACACCTCTAAGATCACCAAGTCTGCCCCTTGATAGGTTAGTGAAAGGTTATAAGCACTTTGATAGTAGTGGAGAATTGTGTCTTTAGCACTTTTAGATTTGGAAACTTAAAATAGGTTAAGAGGTTTCAACTTGAATAAAGTCACACAGAGGGTATGTGAGATTTATTGGGTACTGCAAAGCAGACAAACTGTGCTGGACTGCACAAGCATCGTTCATGTCGTAAGTAATACCACAAAAAATGAGGAGTCTGAATAATAATCCGTTTTAGCCCCTTTTATATTTATTTAGAGCTTTTTTTTAGGTGTTAGGCAGCTCTGAAGGTGCATAAGAGTTCAGGGCTGGGGGCCATGGGGGGATGCTGCTGGCTGCCATGGGCCGTGTGGGCCCTGCACTGGGGGAGCACCGTGCTCTGGGCAGGCTGGCTCCTGCTGCCAGGGCCAGGGGACACAGAGCAGTGCCAGAGTGACATGGGCTGCTGGGCTGGGCTGTGCCTGTGCAGCTTCTTTCACCTCTGTGAGTGTGACCCTGACTGTCACCACTTGAGAATGTACCTTAGATTGTCCTTTCACGTCCCTGAATAATATTTTATTTTACTACCTGGATTTAACTAGGCTATACTGGCATTTATATATCTTATTTGGTCCAAAGAAATGCTGAGGGGGGAAATACAGATGTGTAGAAATACACCTTGAATTTATGATAGGCATTTACATTCTCTGCAGGGATAAGATTTTCTTGCTGTAATTACATAGTTCATCAACTGGCCACTGCTCGTGGGGCTTGCCTTGCTTACTGCTGAATGTGGGGACCCGTACATTAATTTTAACTTTGATGATGATTGGCTGTAGTGTTCCCTGTTGTCACTGCAGCCGTGGAGATCAGGCCTGATGATATGCCACAAAATCAGTGACAGTTTGCATACAGACATGGTTTACTCAGGTCTCAGCACTGCCATTCTCAGAAGATGAGGAGGTATTGAACTGTCAAACTGAGACTGAGCAGGTGACAGCTGATGCATTTTAGATCAGCTGCCTTCATGACTGATTTAGTAAACCTAACTGAGAGCAAGCAGGCTTTTTCTCCTTCAGTATTATACTCTTTAGAAAAATAAGAAAATGAAGCTGCAAAAATGTGTATTTTTATTTTTAAACACTACCTTTTATTCCTCCTTCTCACTTTGAAACCTTTTAGTGTAAAAATGATAAGGATGCAAGATCTGAGAGGACTTTTTCTATGGAATGAATTGAGGTAGAGAAGTATTTTTATCCTTTCCACAGCTCTGTGGCAATTTAACTTCTGACTCTCAGTCAATCACTCTACCTGCTGTCTTATATATATATATAAAACTTCTTTAAATAGGTAATGCTGAAAATAACATAGACAAGCAACAACATGGGGAAACATGCAGTAAATGTAACAATGCGTTTCCTTCTCTTCCCTAATTCCTTCCTAATTTGATAACGTTGATTAAAAAATTAAGGTACTTCATAGTACAGTGAGTTAGCCTAGAATGAAGCCATTTCACAAAACACAGCAAGCTTCCAGTAGGCAATGAATGCAATGGTGAGGCAGAAGAAGTGCTACTGTCAATTAGTTGGTGCTCATAGAGCTGATTGCTCTGCCACATAAGAATTAAATCTTCTCATGTATGCAGGGAAATGTTTTCAGTCATTTCTCTTTGATAACACTAAGATTTCAAAGGCCTAACAGGGGTTTTAAGTGGAAAACTCTTTCCTGTCCATTACAGAGTGTCCTTTTGGCAGAACAACTGCATAGTCACAGAAGAGGGAGAGAAATTTTGTAGCTGTCATTTTGTTGGCAGCATCAAGGTGCTCAGAGCATTTTTTGTCTCTTGTGTCTACTGGTATGCAAAAGTAAAGGATATGGGAATGGATCTCTTCTCTACATCTTTCCTTTTCTCTCTTTTTGACTGAAATATTCCCCTCAGAAAAGCTTCGCTGTTGCTTCCTGTGGTCTTGGGAATGCTCCTTTGTCTGATTTGACTAGCAGGGAATACAGTGCATAATATATACCGTGGGTACAGAAGAAAAAAGATTTTTATGTCAAGAGAATTTCCTGCAGCTTTTCTTGAACACTGAAAAATGTAAAGATGAGATGCTAATATGAAGAGTGAGAAGTATATTTCTGAGTTGATAATGTATTACATATATTTGTTTTCTGTGTGCTCTATTGTTTTTGAGAAATTATTTGGGATTTTTTCATTCTGTTAAATACTGGAAAATTGGATCACTTGACCAGTGAGTAAACTTTGTGGAAATGATGGCCAGAGATGTCCAAAACCTTCTGCATTTCTTTTATCTCCCCCACAAAATTCCAAGCTGAAAATGAAAGTATTTATGCAGAAGTCACATAAATAATATTATTCCTTCATCACCAGTGCAGCTGGGACTGCATGATTTGTGGTGATGACTGACGTATTCTCTCACCTCTTTGTCCTCTCCTCATGAAAATGCTTTGCTGCTCCCGAGGAACGCGAGTGTCGGACAAAGCGCAGAGTCCTGGGCTTTGCCTTTGGGAGGGCTGAGCGAGGGAAGGGGCCATCAAGGAGATGAGCAGAGCTGTGTTGGAGCACTTATGCCAGTCACCAAAAGAAAGGTGACGACCCAGGGAGGTGACAATGCCAAGTCACTGTGTGGCTTAGTCCCAGATAGCACAGTTCTCTAGTGGCTGTTGTTACTGTGTTCTTGGTGGATTAAAAAGGAGTCTGGGGGCGGAGTGGTTCTAAATTGCTTTAGAATTCAGACTTTTTAATATATATATACACATACACATATATATGTGAATGTATACATATATGTAATTAGTACAAAAAGCAACCTTAAAGAAGTCAAAAACCCCAAAATATTTCACTATTTCCAGGTAAGTGTGTGCAGGGGGAAAGAGAAACATTTTTAAAATCTCTGTTATGTCTGCATGTTAGAGAAATACCTTACAGTTCTTGCTGCAGGCTGACTTCCCTATATGCTCAAAATTCACTTCAATATTTATTGCAATTTAAAGTTCTATTATTGAGTATAGTGACGCAAAATGACATTCCAGCAGAATGTTTGCTCCACAGGCTCTGGGCTACCAGTCCTGCAATATCAAAAAAAGAGCCCTGTTTGGATTATAGAGAAAAATAATGTTATCAGGGGGATACTTGCAAATTGCATTCTATCAACTTTTGTGATATTTATTTCAACTATATATGTAATTTGTAGATTCTGCTTCTTTGTAGGCTTCTTGGTTTTTCTTTAAATTATTCCAAAATATTCCATTTTTATTTGTAGGCAAAGTATCTTTCCCTATCTCTAATGGATTTATTAAAATGCATGCCTGATACTGCTGTCCCTATAAACTATACACTGGTCCCCAAATGCTGGTTGACTGTCAGTGCCATTCTTGTGTGAGTTGTGGGGCTGGATACTACAATCCTTACACTTAAATCAGGATGACAGCCTGGGACCGGGCTTTAGCCCTCATGGCTTGTCATGATTCAGCATTCCTGCCATCAGGGGAAGGAGATAAACACAGCAGTGAAGTGGGCAGAGGGTGCCTTAATGAGAGTTGGTAATGAGAGGAAGGCATTTTTCACTTTAATGGTGCAATAGAATTTTCCCCCCAGTTCACTTTTTTCCTTTACCTCTGTGTATAGTTTGTTACACAGAAATGCACACTTGGGATTAAGTTACCTGGAGAGAAGTAGTGCACACCTGGGCTGAAAGTGCTTTGTTCCCAGGAACAGAGAGAGGCAGAGGTTTATTGAGGGTATGAGGCTCGGGAGGCACGAAATGGTGGGGTGAGCTTTCCCTCTTGATGCATTAATTACCATAACAATTACAATTAGAGAGAAAGGCCTGCAGAGACCTTGCTGGTGGCATCAACAGTCCTGAAAGAGAGAATATGGTGATTTCATCTTGTGTTATTTGTCTTTCTAGACAAAAGCAGCAAGAGAGTGCAAAAAACCCAAAGGTGAGCTGAGGGATGGGGTAACCCCATCGGATCAAGGCGTTTCCATGGCACTGCTCCCCAGCCCAAGTCCTTATGGGCATTTTTAGTGGAATATGGACTGCAGGCATCCCTTTGCTGTAGGGCAGATATTTGTGTAGCTTACTGAGGGAAAAGGAGAGAGAAGTTCATTGCATTTGCAGAGTGATATATTTAGACCTTGTTCTAAAATTATCAAGTCACTTCAACCTCCTTGTATTTTACTCTATAGGCTTGTCATTTTCAACCTTTTTTTGATCTGTGAACCTCTCAACCTTTTCCACTGAAGATACAGATCTCTGTATAGTGAGTTAAAGCCCCACTGACAATCAGCTTGAATTTTTAATGTTTTCTTTTCAAGTTATCCTTGCAGATATCCCTAGACCTTGAGTACTTGGTGGACTACATTGTGAAAACCATTGCCCTGAGGTACCAGTCCCACTGAACCGAGCCTAAAGCTGCTAAAAAGTTGAAGATTTTGGCTATGAAAAAATACCTGTTCTGTTGAGGGAAAAGTGGTGATTTTGATATGGAGAGCTCACACTATTTTCTTTGAAAATTACATTTTTCCTTTGCAAATTTTAAACAAGTTGAGTCTTGGACTCTGATGTTTGAGAGCCCAGAGGATGGAAAGCAAGGACAGAGGTAGCTGGGAAAGAGGGGTGTGAGTGATGATTCTCTGGACAAGGTAGTAGCATGTCATAGTCCCTGAAAGACCAGAAATTCAGGTTTTGCTCTAAGATCCATTGGAAAACTAAGCAGATTTTCCATGAGGAGTTAGAAGTTTGTTGAAAGAAATATATTTCAGGAACTGGTGTTTCCTGATTGAACATGTATTTTATTAGTCAGTGTCACTCAAACTGAGGTGCAAGCTCAGATGTCCCAGGTATTTTAGCATTGAACCTGGAGTTACTGGCAAAAGGCTGTCTAGAGAAGAAATATGGAAAGGGTAGTGGTGAAATAAAAATGAAGTCTGATGGGATGGTGCTGAGCAAATAATTCTAATTATTCAATGAACTGACTTTTAAAATTACTGTAGAATTCTGTCAGAAATAAGGGGAAAATAAAGTCAGCACAGGAATCAGCCAGCTGGGAGAATATCAGGCTTTTATTTTCATGGTTTAATTTTCTTTGGAGACATTCTTCCTGGGAGAACTTATCAATGAAGACAGGAACTATTTCTTTTTGCCCACAGCCAAAAAATAATTTTTTTGTCTGTGCTTATGTCTGGATCTCCCTGCTGGCTGTGAGCCTTCCTTTGAATGTCTAGGTAGGGACAAGTTAGAATTATATGGTGCAGAACACCTGCTTGCTCCAAGATGCTAAACTGCTGCTTAATAGAAAACCTGATGTCTTACTTGTGTAGTTCTCAATATGAATTTACTATTTCTTTGACTCCTGGCTGTGTGTGATGACTTCTGTAATAAGGAGGAATGGCTAAAAATCAATGGAAAGCTGTTTTAAAATTTTCACGCATGAATTGGTATGTGTGCTTGGCATAGATTCTCAAACAGAGTCAGAGGAAATTAATGGAAAGAAAAGGATGCTGGCAAGGAGGAGGTGCATCAAAGAAGTTTGGATTAGGTTATGCCTGGTAAAGCCTTTTTAAGCAGCATAGGAAGCCATTAGTATTTTTCTTTGTTTTTAAGGAATACTTTTTCCCTGTCTGTACTTAAGCAAATCCTGGAAAAGAGAGTAGTGTCAAGCACTTTTGAACTTCTGGCATCTTGAAAAAGGAGTTGGCAGTGAACCATGTGAATTTTATCGGCCAGCTTGTTCCAAAACTCTGGGGTCTACATAGGAAAGCATTGCTTTTTAGTTTTCTGGCAGACAAAGATGAATTGCATCCTTTACATGGCCAAAGGGGGAAGAGAGATTCTATTTAAGGGGACAATTTATTTGGTTGTCTTTCTTTGACTGGAACATTGCTTTTAGGAGAAGGGGGAAGCTATGATAGCTGACATAGGCTTCTTGGAAAAACATTATGTTAGAGCCTGCCAAGATGTGGGGAGAGGAATGAGACTGAGATACACAGTGTCATTGCTGGTTCCACACCTGGGAAACTTGAAAGTATTAAAGTGTCTAGCACTTGCTATTAGACAACAACTTTTGGAGGTCTGTGCAATGTAAAAACCTCCATTTCAGTAATGTCAAATTGAAGTTCCTTTTGCCTCAGAGGAATTACTGCTAACAATATTGACATTAATATTTGTACTTCTTAAAGGA
Organism: Hylia prasina; assembly: GCA_013397195.1. Taxonomy (NCBI): domain Eukaryota; kingdom Metazoa; phylum Chordata; class Aves; order Passeriformes; family Sylviidae; genus Hylia; species Hylia prasina. The sequence goes on from VYXD01000008.1 coordinate 451,465, forward strand.
GTATTTTGTACATTGATGCCTAATTTTATGATGGCTTTTTTTCTATTTTATGATCCCATAAATTCTGTTCAGGTTTCTTTCAGTTTTTGAAATGTACCTATAGTACAGATAGTGCAGAAAACAGATTTTCATTTTGGCAAATCACTAACTGCATTTTTGAGTGGTCTATATGTGCTCATGTAAATACACAGAGAAAGTGAAGATTTGTAGAAACAACCTTTTGCACTCCTAGTCAAACCTTGTTAATAGAAAGGACTGCAACAAGCTATCTTGAGTTCCATCTGTGGGCTTGGCAAGAAAAGATAGATTTCAACAAAGGATGATGTGAGGGGGAAATAAAAAAGAAGATAAAAGAAAATAGTGAAGAGGAAGGAGAAGCAGATAAACAGAAGCCTACCTGATGAGAGAGTTGAGGTCTCCCAGCAGATTTAGTGGCATTTCATAAGGATTAAATTGTGTTTTAAATATTGCATGACAAATGTGTTTCGGCATTTGAGAAGAAAATTTTGGAAATAAATAATATTGATGCGATATTTCTTCTGTTTTCTGCAGAAATGAAATAGCTACTGATTCATTTGGATAATACCTTCCTGCGCTCATGGGAATAGACCTCAGAAGTTAAGTAGTTGGTTTCGTGCTTATCAGGAGTGGGAGGAAACTAACTGCAGGTCTTCACAGGGTGCTGGTAGCTGTCCTTTCTTTAGGGATTTCTTTGATGTTTTATAGGTAGAGGACAAGCTTGGCAAAGCTAGGTATGTTTTATGAGAGTAAGAGAGATTATGGCTGTCTTGGTCAGCTGAGGTTGATTTTGTGTTCCTGAATAATTTCCTATCCATTCCCCTAAGATGCCAAAGTGAACTGGCAATTCAATAGCTGTTGCTGAGCTTCAACATTGCTAGTTAAAGAATAATGGAATACTTGCTAAAATTATTAAAACCAGGTGCAGACTGAATGAATACCTGTGTTACATTAGAAAAATGTACCTGTGTGTACATGTAGCTTCCTGGTTTTTGCTATGTTGTTTTTTTAATGCGTATGACTTTTTTAAAAACAAGGAGAAAAATTCTAGGAAAAAAAGTCTTTGCTGGGTTTTTTTATTATGGACCTTATATCAAATTGTGGACAGGCTATGGAAATCTTTTCTTTTAGGGAGTGGAAATGCCACAGGAAATATATTGGAAGGAAATCTCATTCTGCTGCTCCTCTCCTCTGGCCAGAAGCTGGAGGAGGGCAGTGTGCTCACCATGATGTGTGAGTGCTCAGTGATTGCCCAAGCCAGAGACAGAAGGAGAGACAGCCCAGCTCAGTTCATAAAGTGACAGGAGTTATTTGATAGGATGGCTGGTGTAATTGTTCTGTGACAGACAGCTGTGCCCTGTTTCAGTATGCAAAGCAAGCTGAGGAAGTGGCCTGACATGGCATTGAGAGCTGGCACAAGCTCCCAAGAATGTGGTGAAAAATGGAGCTGCTTTGGCCAGGTCTTTGCTCCTCTGTGTGAATGAGCTGTAAGTTCACATGGGGCTGGAGCTTAGTTTCCTCTCCCTCCCCACATCTATCCATTCCTTATTGCAAGCTCTGGTTTCAAGGCACAGCTGCAAGACAAAAAAGAATAAGCAGATTTGTGACATAAGACCAAAGATTCATTATTTTGAGAATTTTTTCTGAGCAGTGCTTGCACAAAGGTACTGTTAATTTATAATATTTTGGGAAAAGACATTAGCTGGAGAGAAGTACTGTCAGTAAATGTATTTTTAACTTGAAGTCTTAGTCCTTTATGTTTCAGCTCTAGTAAGGACTTTCCCCAAATCCCTAGTTACATAGTTCAAAGAGATGAACCTATTGGATTATTGTCTCTTTCCTGTCAAGGAGCCTACAAAATTTTCCCTAGAGCCTGAGTGTAGAGGCTGTTAAATAGAATGTTTTGGCACACTTTACAGCATATGTACACAGCGCATGTGAATGGAGTTGTAGAAAACTACATTTAAGACAGAAGTTCTTGCCATGGTAGAAGGGTAGAAGAGTAGAAGACTATCTTAGGTTGTAGGTCACATTTGATTTAGTTAGGTTTCCTGAGGAAAATTTCTCCACTTCTCTTTATCCTACCCATCTAACAGTTCTTAATGTTAGAAAAAAAGAACTTGGCTACCAAGCAAATCCTCCTACCTTCTTCTTGATCAGAGTTTCTTCTGCAGACAAAGAAACAGGACCAATACAAATAACTGTGAATTGAGGCCATCCAGGTCATTGATCAGCACTGCTTTGCACAGGGCACGGCACAAATGTCCAGCAAGAATAAACTCTCCACAGCTTTTACAAATACATAACAATAATGCATATAAGATATAATACACTTATATTTGGTTTCTAAACCTAAATTCCTACAGTGTCTACAGACAAATGAAATGTGTCAAGCATCCCTTGTAATAAGCAGCAAATTCATACGCAATTGACAGAATTCTTTGTATCTAATGAGAAATTTTTCAAATCCCTTAACTGGGAAAATAGTCATATAAATTCAAGTGGTTTATGTAAGAGAAGATACAATACCAATCAAACGTAAAGTTGAAATGTGTAAAATGTTTTACTTCATGAATCCATGGAGAACATTTATTGCTACCAGCATCAACTAATCATGAGCTCTAAGTGAGGCCTGAAGGGAGGTTCTCAGGCTAGTGCTACATCAGTCAGATTTGCAAAAATGCTTCTAACTACATAGGCTATTAAAATAAATTATTAAATTTGGAGTCATGGAACATTGGAATTTTGAAATGACACTTTACTATCAAGCTCCTGGATTTACTAGGCTTCCAAATTTTCAGCGAGTTTAAATAGAGATATTACATTGCAAAGGAAATAATAAAATGCAAGAGTAATAAAATAGTTTTAGTTTTTTCTCATTTGATTACAATTTCTTTTCCATTTCTACTCCCTCGTCTAACAGCATAAGAAAAACATTTTTTAGATAACATTTTCCACGGATACAGCATCAAGAGATCAGATTGTGTATTAACTCCAGGAAAATTTTAGCATTGGTGTTATTGCTGAGAAGTGACCCAAAGAAATGTGAAACAGGAATTTTTTTCTTGGGATGGCTTGTCTACCATGACAACGTATAAAGGAAATGAGAACAATTTTGTTTTTTCGTTTCAAAATGAAATATCTCCCTCTGAGAACACAGAGAAAAGATTGGCTATGTCCCCAGATTTTAAATGAGAAACAAGGATGATTAATCTCTTAAAAAAAAAGTCTCGTTCTTTGAATAACATATTTGATTTTCAGTTAAAGAACTGTCGAATAAAAGTCTGAACACTTTCAAAAAATTCAACATTATTTTGAAATTTTAACTAATCTAATGTTATGCTGGCTGTTATAATTGGATTGCCTCTCGAGTTTTCTAGGAAGAGCATAAGAGACAAGAATAATTTTTCTGATATGATAAAAGATATAACTGCCCTATCACATGCCTTCATCCGCTTTTGTCTGCCAGATAAGCTGTAAAAACAAAAACTATTTTAAAAGAAAAAGCATTTTATAATATTTGTACTTTCTTCAAGTTATTCTTTGAGAACAATATACATCCTCAGTAAATTCCTCTTCCCATGTTGTGTTGTGCAACCATCTGCTTCTCTGATGAGCTATGATGAATTTGGAATAATGCCACTTATTTCATTGGAATTTTAATTCAAATTATAAGGCAATCTTGATTTTAGTATGTATTTTTGATTTTTGTATATGTGTGTTAGGGACTCATCTGATGGTCTCTTTTTGTGTTTACTGGATACGTGTGTGCGACATTTTTATTAATGGTAGAATATATTGTGAATTCTAGCATTATTTTGCAAACTGCCCACTCCTGTGTTGTAAAGGCAAGCACTGAAGCTCTGAATATTCAGTAGTGGGTGGAGTCAGGAAGATCAAACTGATAGTAACAATGCACCTGGTGCCCTGAGAGTAGGAGAGCAGCAGCGTGCAGAGAAATGGTAACACGGGGCTTGGCAACTTGGAGATCTCTGCTGGTATCCAGTGATCTTTCAGTATAGGACAATCTTTTTCCATCAATAAGCTGCCAGATAGGCTATACATTTACAGAGGGTGGATTTGTTCTGAAGTGATGCCCGCACAAGGTCTTTGTTTTGTTTTGTTGTTTTGTTTTTGTGTTTTTTCTTTTTTTTAATTGATACAGTTCTGAGTTGGAATGCAATTAAGCCGGTATAAGAACGCCTTTAGCAGTATGTTTTGCTTTCTAGATGAACATGACTTATAGCCATGTTATCATATAGTCTATCTACTTCAAGCTATGCAGAGTTCTTTAGCAAGCCTTGGAAACAGTGTGAACTCCATTTACCAGCTTCCATTGCTACCTCAGACTTCAGGTTTGTGGCTTTTACAGTTGCACCCAACATTTTGCCTTCCATCTTACCTCAAGAGGTCAGTAACATATAGGTATTTTGGGAGTAGACAGCAAGTGTGCAAGGAAGAACAGGGCAAGAAAAGAGAGGTTTGTTGACATAGCCCCTGGTACTTCCTTTATCAGAGCTTCTCTCCCCATCTCCATGGTGTAGCAGAATGTTCTTAACTTCTTGATGTTTGCAACAAGGAGCATTGCTCTTGCATTTGATCCTTTCTAGACATTCCTCTGAACCCAAGCCTGTAGACCTGTTTATGTGAAAGATAAATGTAAATACACCACTGTTGTCTTCAGAATCAGATTTTCTACTTACTTTTCCATGCCTGAGAGAGGTGAAGATACAAATCATTGCCTGAATCTACAAAAGAGCTATTTATACATGCCTAACTTTGTAGCAAGTGCACTCCAAGAATATTAAGTGGGGTAAAATATTTAATCCCACCGAAGATTAGATAAAGAAAATGCCTAGAGAATTTGAAACTCAAAGCAGCACGTCTATATCATGTACTGGATGCTTTCTAAAATTGCCTTTTCTAAATGGAAGTGTCTAATCAACATGTCTACTTTGGACACTTGTCTTTTTTTCACAGTTTGGCACAGTTCACACAGTGAAAAAACTGCCCTCTTCTTCCTAGAGGCCTTAAAAACTTACCAGTGGGACAAGAAAACCAGATGGAAAGAGGTAGATGGAACAGTATGAAGAAAATGTGGAAGGGCATCCTAGGACAAGGCATTGTGTCCAATAGTTTTGTTTTGCTTGTTTACATAAACTTTTCTAGTTCCAGATTCTGTTTTCAGGAAATTTTAATGCTTAAAGTGATTATTTATAGATGGTCTTTTATTTCATTTCATTTCATGCATTTTCTTCCTCTGGAAAGGTTTATAATGGAAAATGCTGCTGTACTTCTTTTGAAATCCTGCTTCTTCAGACTCACTTTCCTCTTCCCATCTTGATGGAAGTATAAATGTATCTCACTGAATGTTACTTAAATAGTAATTGATCTTTGTACCTGTGAGCCCCCTTTCTGATAGTGACCACATTTAGGGCCATTGTGAAACCTTTTTGAACTGATAATGTGATTCCAATCAGTTCTGTGCTGAACTGCCCAGAGTGCCAGCTGATGGAGTAGCCGTGGTTTAGAGGTCAGTTCTCATGTCATTGACAGCAGCTACACACAGGCAGGCAGAAGCTGGTTTGGCCCTTCATGATGAATTTGGGTTATTTCTTATTTTTCTCCTTCAACTTTCATCTTTTTATTTGAGACTCTACCTGTTCCCAGATGCATTTTATATTCAGTACAAATTCTTGCTGCGATCATCTCACTCTGAATGTCTCTTGCTGAATGAGACTTCAGTAACAGCTATATCTTTTTACACTTTAAATGTGAATTTCAGCCTTGGTTAAGCAAGAAATTAATTCTGGCCCGCCTTCTGTACCGAACCTGACAAATGAATGGCTATTAACTCTGGTTTATTAAACCCCCAAAAGCTTTTCTGTAGCTTCTGGGAGCTGACCTGAAACTTCCTTTACAAAAGGGAATGAAAAAAAAAAATCAGAAGCTCCAGAGAAGTTTTTTGGCTTTTACATTTTTTTTTGCAGGAGGTGCGTGAGTAGAGGGGAGTGCAGTATGTAAATATCAGAATATCCTTATTTATTTATTTTTTTTTAATTATTTCCTCACGTTTCTGGCAGAAGGATTCACTGCTGCCTCTATGTCAAAGTCAGTCCATGGTATTTGTTGCTGGCTTTCTTTGTCTGTCCTGTTACTGGTAGTGATATTATTGGTAGGTTTTCAGTCTCCCTAAAGACGGGTTAGATGAACTGATAGTTTGCTGTACTGGGTAGTCTTCCCTTCAGGCTTGTGTTTAACACAGCAAACTTTTGTTTTCAGGGTGCTGCTTTTTTGTTTGGTTGGGGTTTTCTTCCATGTCACTCTCTGTGGCTGGCATAATTTTCCATGGATATTTTATTTTTTAATGTTGGACATATATTTAAGAGAGCAAACAAGCAAACCCTCTTCCAAAGATAGGTAAATAGGTGTTCCACACAGCTGGACATTCTTGCTTGCTGGGCTCAGCACTCCTATGGGTGTAAGAACCTTCTTCTCTCCTAACTGGGTGTTCTGGCTCTGTCTGCCTGGAACCAACTCCTTGGCTCTTGTGGACTGCTGGTCTGTCCTGCAGGTTCTTTCCTTCTACCACTTTGACTCTCCAGTACTGCAAGAATTGCTGTGCTATTCTGAGTGTAACTGGAAATACTATTTATTTTGATGGCAGAGTAACCCACATCTAAAGTAGACGTGTCCTCTACAGGCAGACTAATGCAGCAGTGATATTTAACAGATATCAAGATAATTGACTGATGCAATTAATTATAGACAGAATTAGGTAGAGACAAAATATATACTTCAAATCTGTCAAGTATGTTTAATACTAAGATTACTTACCAAGGCAGAGTGGGAATTGTTTGGGGGTGTTTGAGCAGTGCTAATCTATATTGTCTTGTTGCTATTTCATCTATTTGCTAAGCCTTTTACACAGAGATATTAACTTTTCTCTTTATTTATTAAACATTTGGTTATGCCTACCTAATGCTGGTACACTGTAAAACGTTCTGTATACAAGGTGAGATGGGTGTGCTGATTGAAGACCTGAAGATTGACTGAGCTGGAGCATTCTCAAGGCTTCAAGAAAGGTTTTTTCTTGACGTGCTTTCCCGCAGGAGTTCACATTTGCTGTTTTATCTCTGGGAGTGAGCTTAGTGACAGACACACACTGAGAGTCAGGGAGAAATGCCATGGGAGCTACTTAACAGCATTCAGATGCAGAGATGGCATTTGATTCCCAGGTTTCTTTGCTGCAGCCTCTTTATAAGAAATCTAAATCAGGAAACTCTACAGGGTATCAGGAAAGCAAACATCTGATCTGTGCACTCACACCATTAAAAAAACAGAGTCCTGCTTCTGAAACAATAAACAAATCTAAAGGTTATTTTGGGATAGCTCCTGTTTTGGTGGAGTCTGTGAAGTGGCAGAATTGCAGGTGTGTGGACACACCACCATGCGTGGTAGGACCACGAGAGTTCTCTGACAAGGTGTTAACAGGTTGCCTGACATACTCATTGTAGCTGCTTTCATTTAATGTAGAAATTATGTTAGTCTAATTCCTACATGTTGTTCAGGTAAAATGTTCTGGATGTGTTTAAAAGCAAGTGCCAGTCTTTTGAAACAGTTCCCAGTACCTGCGTTATAGACATCAAATATTCTTTTAGAGATAGCAGAGCATGAAATATTTCTTTTGCATTTTAGTTTTTAGGCATTCATTTAAATTTATATTTATAAATATCTGGAGGTGAGTAATTGAAATTTGTCAGCAATCCTTTTTTCTTTTCCTTTAGATATATAGAGCCTGAAAAATATAAAATACCTTGTGCATAGACATGCTAATGTTATATTGAAACTTTGCATCTCATTCAATGGAAAGGTAACTTTTTTGTGATTCTTTTGGTGAAATTTAGAAAGTGACCAAAAATAAACATAAAAGCAAATGACTAGATGGCAAGTGATAAAAATGTAAGCACTGCAGCTGTAAGATAATGCACTCCTGATGTTAGAACTGTGAATTGATGAAGTTTGAAGTAATTCCATTTTGCATAATATTTTTAAATTCTCATGTAACACAATTGATTTAAATGTGGAAACTTTGAAATACAAAGAATTAACCTCACCTTCCAGACAAGATGCTTAAGGTTAAAAATAATAGAAACATAAATCTTGTGTAAGTCTTATTAGAAAAGAAATATCTGCACTATCTGAGTTAGATTTCTTTCAACCAAAACTCCTATTCTGAAATGCTACCATTCTGACAGTGTGACAAATTGCTGGAACAAATGCTAAATAGTTAAATGGACAAGTGATGGATGGCCTCATAAGCCTTGCAGGGCAGCCTGTGTAAGATACTAATTGGTTCTGTGGAACTGGTTTTGGTCAATAAATTCACTTGAGATTTTTTTTTTTTTTGTATGTGTGTGTTAGATATCTTTAAAGAATGCAGTCTTGTAGGTGACAAACCACTTGCAATGTATTAGGCCACCAACAACTTTATTTTGTCTGCTCTACCATCTACCTTCTTTCAAGGATATAACCTACTAAAAATCTATTATTGATGCACTGCTGTCTCTCAAATGCTTCTGAATTATGAGTTTATTTGGAAGCCTCCAGGATTTTCTGATACTAAAAAATGTCCATGTTAAGTTTCCCACAGTGCTTGCAATTGCTCTTTTTTTTTTTTTTTTTTCCTTCCCCTGGAATACGTTCTGCCACCATTGCTCACTTTGAGCAATACGTTCTACTGCAGAGAGCCTAAATATTAGTGTACTCCCCTTGTAAAAAATATTGCCAAGGTGAGTAAAGGCAATCAGACCCTGGACTTTGTTAGGAATGAGCTGAGCCACCAATCCTTGGCCTGAACTTGGAGATAATGGAGGGGCTGAAGAGGGGTTTCCAGGATTCTCGCTTTGAGTTTAGGCCCTAGCTGCTCCCTGTTGTGCATTCCCTGCAGTTCCCTGAGCTCTCCTGGCTGAGCCGTGGCACGGCCAGGGCCGTTCATCATGTCTGTGCACACCCAGAGCAGCCCTGGCTCCACCAGGCTGGTGCCTCAGCCTGTCTGCATCCCTGTAGTTGTGTGTCTCTCAGGTGTGGAGCTGTCTGCATCCCTGTAGCAGTGTGTCTCTCAGGTGTGGAGCTGAAGCCTAATCGCAATAAGCCTCTCCAGTGGAAAAGCTGCTTGTGGGGAATTTGGGCAAAGCAGGCAAGCTGGCACAACCACACACACTGCGAGGCTGTGCCCGCCCGTGCCATGGCTGGGATGCAGGTGCTGGCTGAGGTGAGGAGCACAGATGAGCAGAGGTGCTGTCACAGGCAAAATCCCAGCTCTTCCACTGCTCCAAGAGAAGCTCGTTGCTACTGTTCTGGTCCTGGGTAGATCAGCTGAGGGGTTGAAAGAGCTCATCCTGTTGTTTCCCAGCAATGAGTGGTTGGTTTCTGACAGCTCCCACCCACAGCCTGGCTGCTGCAAACCCTGTGTGAGACACCTGCTCTGCTCGTGCTCTGCACAGCCCATCCTGGGACCTTCTGTCTTGACATCATTTCCAGGCATTAAAAAAACAAGCCCTGAAGCAATTGCCTTTCAACTCCTTCCGTCTTTTGTTGAATTTGGCCCGAAGTGATTTCAGTGGAAATAAGAGATGTAGAGTTTGTTCTTGTTTTCTTTTGTTTTGGGTTCTTGTTTTTTTATTGCTTTCCCCCCACCCCCACCCCCACTTTGGTTTATTTTTCATTGGGTGAATTTTTTCCTTTTTTAAAATTTTCGTTAGTGCTGAGTAGAATTTGTTTTTCATGGATGCTAAAAAAAAACCCAAAGAGAACCAATGCCAGCCTCAATAAGCGAGCCAGGGAAGCAGACGGATTGAGATGGTTTCACAGTTTTTTCCTGACAGCAATTTCCTGTCTTATAAAGTAGAATAGGTTAATTCTAAAAACATCAGGATTTAGAAGGCAAATCTTTGAGATAAAGAAAAAAATCTGAAATTAATTTAGAGTTTAAATAATGCTAAACTTAAATATACATTATGTTTCTGTTTGCTTTGCATTCTTGCTTATGCTCACATATATGACATGTTTCATAATAAAACCCTATATTTCAACTGCTGTATATTTAAACCAAATTTGACTGCTAACATTTACTAGCTATCTTAGCAGCAAAAAAGATGTTTCCAGATTGATCCATAAGTCTAGTATGTATAAATGTCAAGGAAACTTTTTGAGACGTAAACAGTGTGCAACTGCTTTAATAGCTTTTCAGTTCAATGCAGTAGAGTCAAGCCTTGTAGAATGCATATTTAACTGGAAGGCAAGTGTGTTACTTTGAGAGGCTACGAAGACAAGGCTCCATAGACTCCTTGTAAAGTTTTTTGGGAGGAGGCAGATGTCTCAAGGAGAACTTGCTGCTTGTGACATACAACCCAGACCTGGCTCCCCAATACAAGAAAAACACGATTTGTCACTGTGGAAAAGTACATTCAAGTAATTATATGACAAAACAACTATTATTTTTTTCCTTAAATCCTAATACACGATTGGATTTTATGACCAAGCAACCCCCAAAACAGGCCTAGTGGAAGTGAATTTTGTATAAATTATCTCTATGGTAGCTTCCTTGTGCAGGTTAGTTAACTGAGGTGTGCAACAAGCTGAACGTATCTGTCGTTGATCCAAACAAGCAAGAGCTGAATTAGAAGAGTTCAGAGCTGTCTTGTTAGGGAAGCCTGGGGGATTCAGAGCCATCTGAGAATCAAGAGATAAATAGTCTATTTTCTTATATTTAGTCAGATTCTGTGGCTCCACAGAAAAGGCTCACAGGTCTCTCTGGAGAGAATTTATAATGAATATTTTAGTTTATTAATACAAAGGATTGTGACTATACACAAAACAGAACAAACAAATGTTATACAATATCTGATATGCTGATCTCTATTTATGCTTGTGTAAAAGCCCAAGGTTCACTTAGGATATTCAGTAGTAAAGTTTAACTACTGAATCAACCAAAGATGATAGACTAGAAATATTCTGTGTAACCAAGATAATTTTTATTAAATCATTAACCTTTTTTTTGTTTAAAGTTAATTTTAAACTTACGACTATACATGTTGTGTTCTGTAACACAGAAGATGCTGCTACAGGTAACCTAACAGTCTGCAAGGGAGGCTGTGCCAAGAAAAGAGACCTTGCAGCACAGAGCACTCCAGTTAATGGTCATCAGGCCATAGATTAATTGTGGTGAAGCAGAATTTCAGGTTTAAATACCTGCGTGCTTTTGCTTGTAAATCAACTGGAAGTGAGTGTCTTATGGGCATTTGGATATTGGAAATCTTTCCTTTGAGTTCAGATGATAAACTCAGATGTTGCAAAGTTGTAAAGTACATAATTTGGTGTAAAGAACTTATAAATACTATGTGTGTCTAAAAATCATGATGCACATCCCAAAAGGCTTTCAGTTCCTGTAGAAACCTCTTAATCACCTCAGAAAGGAAGGGTATACTGTACCTTAGGTACAGTTGGCAAAGAAACTGCTCTAAAAGCTTCTCTCATTTTCCAGTTTCCCAGCTAGGCTTGAACTTCAAAACTTAAGCAGTTGTAAATTATGAGTTTACTTATGAAACAAATACATAGGTGATGAGCTGATATGTTACACTTGTATACTTAGGTAGCCATGTATTTATAAAGTGTTGTGTCACATCTGTGGGAGACACTGCAGCTGTTCATAACTTTGACTAAGAAATCTGCTGAGCTCAACAATTTCAAGTTATTGCTAACCCTTCTGAAAGATTTTTTTTAAGTTTATGAAAGTATCTTTTTTCAGAAACTCTGGGTGTGTGATGTTAGAAGAGAAAGCAAAGAGATTGAAAGAATAAAACTGCGGAATGTCAAACTCACAAGGACCTACTGAAGTTCAGGACAAAATCCAAATTCAGGTAATTTCTTAAGTTACCATCTGTTCTGTTCACAAGTATCTTTTATATACTATAAATATACCATACCGTAACAGCTTCCCAGCTGTGAAGAACCCATTTGCCTGACTATTTTTGTAATTCCTCCATAAAACTTTGGTTTTGAAGTTGGCCATCTGCCTAGATGCCAGTGCAATAGGCATTAATAAAATATAATATAAAGGATAAATTAAAGCATCTGCTAAAAGTGATATGAAAACGTTCTATTTGGCATAGCAGGAAGTACAATAGCATGGAGAAACTGAGCAGTCTGAATTGAAAATCATAATTTAGAGATATGGAGATAATGAAGGAGGCACTTGGGAGCTGGTCCAGCAAGTGCTTGCATTCATACGGTGTTCAACTCTAAGCTTGTGAGTAACCCCATTCTTGGCTTATGTGCACATAAACCCAACACTAAGTGTGTTATGTGACAGAAACAGTTTTTACATCCTGCTAGAGCTATAGAGTTATGGAAGATTCATTTTACTGTTGAGGATAAGCCTTAGCAGGTGCAGTTTTACTGGAAAGGTAAGGCTGTGTTTCCCTCTTTGTCATCACCATCCTCTGTGTGTGTGCTGGGCTGCAGTTCAGAACTGTAACCACACAGCCCCCAAAGCTCAGTCAGGGCAACCTTAACTCCTCCTGACAGAGAAGCCAAAGGGCAGGATTCTATAAGCACCTGCCTCCTTCCAGACCTAAGTGGTGGATTTCCTGCAGGCTGAGAGTTTGCAGAAAATGGGTATACTGTGCTTTTAATACAGGCAGCATATTGTCTCTCCACTTGTGCTTATGATGATCCAGCAACAGGAGCCTGGCTTGGGCTAAGCATGAAGAAAATTAGGGAGGTGATTAATGCAAGTACACCTTGCTAGTTAGAGCTACTTTGTGGGTGGACAGAAAAAGATGTTCAAATTCCTGTTATTCAGTCATTTGAATTCTTCTACACTCTCTTGGACCTGTGTTATCAATCCCTTAAATTGTCTGGCTCGGGAAAAACAACCTTCACTTTCTTGATCAGCTACATAGTCTGTGCCTCAGTAACTGAAATAAAACCAGGTTGGTGTTATGTAATTTCTAGCATTAAAAATGAGCAGCTCTGATTCAGCCTCTTCTGAGGCTTAGCTGGGGTTTTAAGATTTGTAGCAGGTTCCCTGAGCACTGTTGCCAGCCCTGGATCGTTTGTGTCTCCTGTCCTGTACCATGTGCTTTTTAAACTGGGCACTGGTTCTAGGTTGGTCTCCAGCATGTGTCAATATCAGAATCTGTTTCATTACATTATTTTAGAAATCTGCTGTAGTTATTGACTAATCACTTTGCACTCATTTCCCAGCCTCCTGGAAACAGGGATTAACCTTCTGTGGCATTTTTGATCTAGCCAGCCATGGAATCTGAATCATTTCTGCTGCTGGTAACAGGCTTTGAATTTTGTGGAGTTTGCCTTCCTGTGGCAGACCCCAATCTGTGCCATACCCAATGTCTCAGGAGCGGCTGTTTGTGTCCTGTGCAGCAGCAGAGGCTCTGTGACACGGCTGTCCCTTGGGTGCACTTGGCTGGTTGCACCTTGCCAAGTCAGTGCCTGGGCAGCTGCACATCCACCCTCAGCACAGAGCTGGAGGGCCTGGCTGGGCAGGGCACAGCAGCTGGCTCTGCCAGCAACCAGTTCCACATGGGGGCTGCTGCTAGGCCACCTCCTGGAGCATCCTGCCCAGCAGCAGCACTGTGACCCTGGGGGAGAGGCTCCTGCTTATGCTTTTCTCTGCTTCCTCGCTGCTCATTCTCAGACCTCTGGCTATTCCTCTTATGCAGATGTATGTGAAAAGTATCTCAAGGGTTTCTCTCTGTGTATCAAATCGAAAAAGAGCACATCATGCCTCTAATTATGATCTGAAGGTTTCTTTTCATTTGCTTTTATCTGTGCATTTTATTACTGGCTCCTTATCCCTTGAAAACAAACTGGATCCCTCTGAGATGAACAGAATATTTCATGTAGGAAACATCAGTTGTGTATATTTAGTTCTAATTCTAAATATTCAGAACTTAATCACTTCTTTACAAAAGGCATCTGTGAACTTGGTGAATACTCTGCTTACACACATACATTAGAAGCATACCTTAGGACCTATCAAATATGTAGGTACATCTGTACATACATAAACACACACTCACTTATTTTTTTTAATCCTTCCCTTTTCAGCAGCCTACTTATGTACTTGATATCATCATGCTGAAAGGTTCATAGAGAAATCTTGATGAAGACCAAGAGTGGAGAGAGATAGTGATAAAAAAAGGAAAACCCCAAACCAAATAGTAAAAAAACCTGATCAAAGAAGCTGAAGACTATATGTAAAATAAGAAAGACCACTGTGAAAAGGCGCTATTTTTTATAATTTTTTTATGCTATGGATAACGTTAAAATTATTAGGAGAGTATTCAGGTGTGTGCAGGGAGCCTTTTACCTCAGATAACATAACTTTTACTATGATTGTTTATTGCAGTGGCACTTGGTACCACTGCACTAGTTAAGGGTCTGTGAGGAATATTTCTGCTATAAATCTGGAAGATTATATCTCTGTCTTCTTATATTGCATCATCCTGAAACCTGACAAGTTGTCAGTGGAGAGGCAATTATTTCTACCAAAACATGGAGAACATAATGCTCATTTCTAAGGTATGTAGGAAATATGAAATCCATGAAAATATATGGATTTAGGAGAAAGTGATGAGGTTTGTTGGAATTCTTTGTTTTAGTTTGCCCCAACTATAAAATTTGCATGTTGAAACTATGAAAGTGATCTTTTTCTTGCTGGTAGTTGACAATGAGGTTTAATTCTGTTTTCAGTTTTCAAGGGCGAGGGAGGGGGCATGACACAGTTGAAGCCTTAAGAGAGATGTAAAAAAAAAACCCTACAAACTGCTGGGGCTGGCCAGAAAATACTTGTTCTATCCTATGAAAGAGAGATAATATTATTTCCAGTTTGTTGTTGATTTTGAGAGCAGCTGGTGTTAGAGGAAGAGGCTGTGTTTCCCAGCAATGACTCACTGGATCTCAGGAGCAGCAGGGAGAGCGGGTGTGAGCAGAGCCAGGAGCGGCTGTCAGGGCTGCTGGGCCAAGGCTCTTAGCAGGATGTAGCTTGTTATTTTTATTTTGCAAATGCCCCCAAAAGTGAAAATTTTGGAAGGGTAAGACAAAGACTAGTGAGCTGGGGGACCAGAGACAATGTTTGGAGGGGCAAAAGAAGTCTGTGAAGAAGAGTGAAGGTACCCTTTAAGTTATCTGATAATATGCCAGCTTAAAGCAGCACAATGCATCATCAGTGAAAAGTTGAGAAGTAATTGTATGAACAGCATATCTGATGGAGAGAGTAAGTGAACTGCAAAATTCAGATTACCTTGTATTTCAGGATACTTGTTTGTGTGAAGAAAGCCAAGTGGCCTTGGAAAAGTTAGCAACTTTTAGTTCCTTATTGTGAATTAGCTTAAGCAATGCTTATTATTAAAAATGGATGAAACAGTTTTATTATTAAAAAATTTCAAGGTAAAAAATTTTTCTCTCTGCCTTGCTGTGAAATTGAATTTTAACCTTTCTTATCTGCTATACTAAAAAATGGAGGAAATGAACCTGGATTATGTCCCAGCAGCGCACTTATTTGGAAAGATGTGGGAGTTTGATTCACATTACCATAGTGGAGGTGTCTCATTTACTGGCTTGGAGCTACAGTGCTTTCTTCGTAGACCTCTGCTGAGTGACTAATTCTTAGGACATGGAAGAGCCAAGTCCAGGTCTCTGCTCCTTTATTCTTCTGTCTCTCCTATGGCCTTATACACCTTACCTAAACATTGGGCTCTGTCTCAGTAATCCTGTTGTAATATTTTTGCTTATTGGTCTACAAAATAGAAATTTGACTGAGGGTTGGAGACAGCAACTAAATTGTTCATGTCTTGTATAACTGCAGAGGGCCCCAGAGCTACTGACCAACATGGCAAGTAATTCATAGTGTTCTGAGACATATTCTGGTTTTAATCAGAAATCTGTATACTTGCCCAATATATATTGTGATTTTGATAGTTTTCAGAGATGCACTTAGGTCCCTAACAGCTCAATCAGTATGTTTTTGGGGACTGTAAACTGAAACTGCAACTACTCACAATCAATTCAGAGAATTTTCGAAGAAATTTGTAAGATTTGTTTTCTTTCTTAAATCAGAAGAATTAAACAGAAACATGAATCAATAAGAAAGAAGTCTTCATTATTTATGGATAGAACCTTTATTTCTCACAGTCAGATATGACTTACAATTTACATCATTATCCTGCTGAAGTGTGTGAGACAGTGAAAGCAGACACCGCGCGGTCTGTGCTGAGTGGAGGGGAAGGAGAAGCAGTGTTGGGGTGACAGATCACGGAGCCACGGTGGTGAGGTCAGGGTCATCCCTGCTGCACTGGCTGTTGTATCTCTATGCATCTTGAAATCATGAAACCATTTTCCCTGGTTCCTCTACCTTGTTCCATCAACATTATTTTCCTGAAGAAGGGTGGTCAGCACCTTAACAGAATGAGGGAACAGAGTGCAGTTACGACGTCATATCTCAGAGAGGCCGCTGGGTTTTGGGGCGCCTGGGGAAGGTGCACAAGGAGGTGCAGCCACATTCAGGGGGTTGATGAATATGGCAGCTGATACTTGTTTGCTTAACAGCTGGGACCTTCTTTGCTAGCTTCATCACTAGTGGAGAAGTGTTTCATACATGTGCCATGTAGTATAAACACCAGATTTCCTCCCAGCCTGCCAAATTCCCAGGACACGGTGCTGTGAAGTTGCTCTGAGTGCACTGAGCAATCATAGTGGCATTTGTAATGTTAGCATCTCTTCATGGGGCATGAATATGCTGAAGGGCATTAACAGCTCAGTGTCACAGCGAGGTGGTCACTGTTGGCATGATCTCACACCCTGCAGAAAGTAACACTGATCTCAATAGCGCTTAAAAGAGTGCCCGTCATAATTAATGAGGCTGTTAACCTACTTCTTAGAGGATGGCTCAGGGCCACGGACTCCTTCTCATGAGGTGACCACAGCTAGTAGGAAGGAAAGAGAAATAATTGCTAAATTTTGAAATTTGTGGCTATTAAGAGCTTTTGTATACTTGGCAGTTAATTAGCTCATATCATGGATTTGCTCCATGTTTCCCATTGATTAATTTCCTCCAATTCCCAGATTAGTAGACTATGGCTACTGAGATCTTCTGACTACATAAAATGTTTTTTGATGTAAAATTTTCTGTAATTAGCTCTTTAACCTCCGTGGCCTTCCAAGATTGCCTCTTGCTGTTCCCAAAACTTGTATTAGTTCCCAAAAGCCTTGCTTCTGCACATCTTTTCAGCCGTTTTCTCCAAGGTTCGTATTTATCAGAGGTTCCTACTTTTGTGGAGAGTTATTATATGTTATATGCATTTGCCCTTTTGTAGGTAGCATTACCACCCCTTTCACTTCAACACTGCTTTATAGTCATGGGCTACCTGGAAATCCAAAAGAAGTAATTATCAGAATTAAGAATTAAGAGCTCATCCAGAAATCCTTTTGTGTTTTCTCTTTTTTGAAATGCCTCTTGATAATAAAGTTGAATTCATATCATAATTTGAGTTTAAAATTCAGTTACCAAATAGATGTTCCTAAAATTAAAATGGCTGTTGGAAAACATGTTCTCTTCCTATAATCCTTAGCAGTGAAAATCTGAAAGTGAGAAAAAAGTGCAAGTGGGAAAGTTGGAACTCCATATCAGTAGAAACAACGGATGCACAGAAGTTTGAACTCTTTCCATTTTAGAGTGCTAACACATCTGATTTTAACAGTTAATTGTTCTTGTATCTTTAACCCTTTGGCAACCATTGCTTTTACAACCATTGCTTAGTATAAAAGGAGTGAGGGAAATGTTTTATTGCCTTTTATTAGTGGTCTCTCTTTCTATACATAAAGAAGTTATATAAATTATCTTGTTTAAAAACCTCTCTGACAGGGACTTTTCAGTTAGGTTGAGCAACAACTTCTAAAAAATGACAATGTCCCTGTGATACCTACTTTCTAAACAAGGCTTCTGCAGTATAGACATCAAGTTATTGACTTCGAGGGGAATCTGGTAAGACGGGAAAATTTTCATTCTCTTATTCTTGTATAGCTAGAAAAAAACAGAACAAAAGCTAGATGTTGGTCAGAGATGTTATGCAAAAAAAACTTATTAGTTCTCTAACTTATACCCAGTGAAATCATAGTCTTGTCTTGAGATGCACAAAGGTTTTCTGCAGATTATTTTAGGTCCAGGAATCTTAATATATTTTCAGGCCAGATTTAAAGGTTTTACACTGGGATGGTGATGGTGAATGCAAATGGCCTCAGATATCAGACTTTATCCTATATTTATAATAATCTGGAGGGAAAAAAAGTAACAGTAAAAATAAATCCCCTTATTTTTATGATAGCAAACAGAACAAATCAGAAAAAAACCCCACGTATTTCGTATTGTCTTTTCCTGGATTTCTGTTTTGTTGTAAATCACTATTTTTAAATAGGCAATATGTCTGACAGTTTTCCATAGAGATGTCAATGGCTGCATGTGTGAGTGATCTGTAAGAGAAATCCATGTTTAGTGTTTGGTTGAACTCTTAGATCTTGGTAAGTTGTCTTCAATTTGTGAACTTGTCTTCCATCTGTGTAGTACATGGAGACAGACAGCAGCCTACGGAGCCAAATGGGAATTTCACTGCTGTGAGGAGCCTCTGACATGCTGATTCTTGCACTGCCTCATTGGCAAGACTGTGAAGAAGATACATGACCAATGTAAGAAAAAAACAGATTATGACATGCATTAGGCTTTAAGTGACATAGTTTGCATAAGTTCTGAGTTAGTTAAAAAAAAAAAAATCCCAAAATAGGAAGACATAATTGGCTCTTACATAGCTTGTTATTTTATGATGCACATTTAGCTCAGCTGAGGAACAGGCATATAGCAGTGAAACTTCTCACTGTAGACCTAGTTATCATCTCTGAGTCTCCACAAAGGACAGCTTGGAAGTAGAGACACATTTGTGCATGTGTTTACAGGTCACAGACTGCTTTCTCCTCAGGTATGTTTTACAGGAATGGCACAATTAACAGAAATGCTATGTTTTCCTTTTGGACATTTCCTGTTCTTAATTAAATGTGGTACTTTTGGAGTAACTAAATAGCTTCTTCAGCATATTTGTGATGTTTAGGGATAGGCAAGACTTCTGGAGGTTCTGAATGCAGAAATACCCATATTGTTGTCTGTTTTTATTTTATTAGTGTAATGGTTTTGCCATTATGGGAAAGAAGATATTACACAATTTGGTTGAAAAACTGATGTCAAATCTGGGGTTTGTGAAAGTTCTTTTCTGTGTGTGCTTAGGAAAGCAGTGGGGAAAGAGGGAGTGATGGGGGGATCACAAACCTGTGTGCACCCTTTTTTTAACCAGAAAAAGTTTTCTACTGCCTTGGAAAATCAAATTATTGTACTGGGTTTAAACACATAAAGTGTCCTTTGCAGCACATATAGAGATTACTCGTGAGCAGGGCACACCAGGTGGCTAAGAAAAGCAAACCTGTGTAAGCTGACATAAATTCAGTTAACAATGGTTCATCTTCTGAATGAAAAAAAATCCAGAGGTCTACAGACTCTCTGGACTAGTCTGTTGCCTGGGAAACTGCACTTCGTAAATTAGGGTAAGGGGAAAACCTGGTTATTAGATATGTATTTTTTATAATTATTGCTGTAATTTTTACAATAAACATCTAAGCCTGGGCTACGCAATGGACTCAATCAGCCTTTTCATGTTTGTACAGCTCTGATAATAAGGTTGGGACATTTTTTGTAAGCAGTACATAGTTGCGTAGGAGGTTAAATATTAAGTGAAAAATAGTTCTTTTCCAAGTCAATCAGCATATGTGTTGTTGATATAAAATCTCTTTCTCTTATTATTGATGACTTGCTCTCTCTGCCTTATATGCAGAATAGACTGCTGGAGGAATGGTTGACTCCCTTCCTCCCAAACCTGGCATAATTGAAAAAGCCAAGAGAGAATAAGGATTGCCTCAACTCTTATAATAGCTCTAATAATTTCTTATCCTGTAGGTGTCCCCTCTTGTCTTAGCATTTGTACTTTTCAAGAGCATGAGCTTAAATTTTTATAAGGGGTATATGGAAAGATTTACTTAATATGAGGTAAAGCACAGAGCATCAACTTTTGAAATTGATAAAATAGAACACTTGGACTGGCCACTCCAGACACTGAAGCTTGATTTGCATATCTTTTCAAATGGGAGTTTGAAATACACCAAGAGCATAAGAGCCTAAGTGCATCATTTTTAACCTCCTCTGAAAAGAAGAAAGCAGCAAGATCATGCTAAAATTCTAAACAGTGCCTCCTGTTTTGGCTAGCCAATTCAACAAAACCAAATTGTTTTTGCAACCCCCATCTCCTTGGGAGACGCTAAGAGGGGACACAATTTGCACTGAAGAGAATGGATAAAATTAAGGGGAATGTTCATTTTGCTTGAAACTAGGTACTCATAGAGCAATGTTGGAAGCTCAAGTCAAAATAAGTTTCAGACAACTTCTTCCTTCTGCAAGTGTCTCATGAGGCATTTCTTCCAAAATATAACTCTAAGAATGTCTTTTACAAGAACAGCCATGCTGCTATCTGCATAAAAACTGGAGCACATAGTCCCAGTCACCGTTTCCAGCCTGGAAAGTTCTCTGCATGGTCAGATAGCTTTTTGTGTCTGCTATCCCTTTCTTGGTTTTGGCACGTGGCTGCTGGTGCTCTGGGTTTCCTTGCAGCAGGGATAGGTCTCTCAGAGGCCACACCTGCCTGCTTGGTTGTGATGTCCTGACTCTTGCTGAGCTCTGGCTTTTCTCTCTGCCCTCTCAAGAGAGCTGCAGGTTGCCCAAAAGCTATTTTTAAGGCCTTTTCTCTCTACATTTTTTTTTTGCTGGGCTTTTGCTTTTAGAGGCAAACTGAACTCTTTGGCTCAAAAGGAATTATCTTCAAAACTGAGCCTTGACATTTGGTTTGGAATGGCAGGAAAAGAAACTGCAATTTTTATATTACTGCATAGGCAGCAGGAGTCCCAGACTCTTATTTCAACAAGTTTCTATGAAGAAACTCACTGAAAAACTAATGGCTTTCCTGGTAGTAAATTCGTTATTTTCCTGGGGTTAAGCCATTCAGTAACTGTGGGCACTGATCTCTCTCTGTCAGGGTTTTCCAGATGTGGTCTCTCCCTAAGTGTCAAGCTACAGTTGGAGAATGAATGCTTCAGTCCATAGCAAAGATTATTTTCCAAGTCAAATGAAATTTTGGAATTGAGGAGTTGACATCAGCATAGTCTCCAAACTGTCACACTTGTGTACAAAAACTAATAACACAGGACACACTGCAGTCTTCTGGACTGGCAGAGTTTATTTTTAACTCTGTAACTGAGGTAAGTAAGGGAAATTTGGTATTCATTGCCACTCAGCTTCCTCCTCAATTCCCTGGTGGCAAAGATATACTTCTCTTGGTTGTCATTGTGCTATACTTACATTCTCTATAGATCCTCTTTATTCCTTTTTTTTTTTCCCCATTCAGGAAAATTATGTTGTAAAAATCAGGAGACTATTTTGTTAGATAAGTATTGAAGGTGGAACCTTCTTGTTCTACCAGTGGCTTAGAGTATTCTCCCTGAGAACATTTAGTAATGCGACTAATCTGTTACATATAGTTTGTTCTGTCATGTTTTCTCCGTGGAAAAATTGTATAAACATTGCAGTGCTTCTCTGTGACAAGATGTTGCTTATATTTGTGAAGGTTTGTTATTTATGGGTGTGTTAGGAAAAGTGGCTTGGAGAAGAGAACTTGCTTTGTGTTTTTCTGGAATTTCATTTCATTCCAGGACTATTATCCTCTGAGGAACCTTGTTGCTACCCCAGTAATCTTTGTTACTGAGCATAGTTACTGACATGACCAAATACAGTTTGTTCTTTTAGAGGTACTTTCAAAATGTGTTTTAAGGTGATGGCCCAATGGGTGTTATTAAGGTAAAATCTGACAATCTGACAAGTTTTGTATGGTTTGGTGTTTCTGTAGGTCTTTGCTGTAACACCATTTACAATAGACCAGTGACAATAGTAAGTTAAGTTACTTCATAGAAGTGGCTTCAGCAAACTCCAGATAGATCAGTGTAATCCTTTGAAAATGTCAAAACCATTAGTGAGAAGTTCCATATCAAATTTAACTTCAGGTGCCATGTTTGATTTTGAAATCTGTATTCTTGCTTTTGAGACAGTTATGTTACAAATTTTCCTCATCTTTGATGGTAATGCATAAAACAAAACTGTTCCTTGCTTTTACAAAAATAATGGTACTTTAGAGATAAATGTGACTCGAGTATTGACAGATTCATAAAATACAGGTTGTAGGCAGCTTTCTTGTTCACAGTATCATTACTTTTAAACATAATCTCGATTTATGGTGAATTTCAGTACTGCTTTAAAACTTCATTTTCTGCTACCATGATGTTTTCTCTTAAGCCTTTGTTACTGGGCATCTCTGGACAGGAATAGACATTATTCTAGCTTGTTTAATCTCTTTATATTGAACTACTAATTATATCAAATGTTTATGATGGGGCAGGTGTCTCTAGGAAATTTTTTTCTCTGAAAAAATGAAATATATTGTGTTTCCAAAGAATAAGATTCAAAAGCCTGAGGAAAAAAGCACCTCATAAATGATTAGTAGGAGCACACATAGAGCAGCCATAATGCTGTGAGCTGGCCGTGCTTTTGGGGAAATGAAAAAATTTAACAAGAAAATATGCTGAAGAATAATACAGGAACATCTTGTGCCTCCTAAATTCTGAATGAAAAAGGCAAACACCTTATTAAAAAACCCAGTATATCTATCAGCCAACTGAATTGCTTTCTGAAAACACATTAATTTTAGGCTATGTAAGCAGCAGTTATTAGTGTTCATAGTCAGTTTTATCCAAGAGGTGTGTCGTCCAGCAGGTCTATACTAATAAAACTCTGCCTTAACTAGGTTTTACATTTTGTTTATACATGTCCCATCTGCTGGAGTGTCTCAGCCCTTGTTCCTAAAATGATTATCAAAATAATAATGTTTTTCATCTCTCTTTTTATTGGCATATCATGATTTATTCCTCAAAGAAGCAGGGGTTGAATCTACCTCAATCTCAATCAGGGTCAAACATTGGTATATACTTAACTGAAAGCTCATTTGTTACCTTGATTTAATTGTAGAAATGGAACAATGGAATAATGCATTCTATTCACTATTCTAAATAATTCAAATGACTTTATTCAGATTCCTAAGAAGTAACTGTCAGCAGTGTGGGATTTGGAATAGCAAGTATTGCTTTATGCTTAACAAAACACAGATAACTGACAGCCCCTTCAAATGGGGAATGGTTCATTTTGTGATGCAAAACAGATAGCTTGGTTGGGAATAATATTATGTATCTATATGCAGGATTAAATCCCAGGCAGAAAGCACAGTGAGATGAAAAAATTGTATTGCTAGTCTCCTTTTTTCCTGCAGTAAAACTGAATATTTCACAGCCCTCAGGAGAGTAAGGCAAGTGTCTGGTTAATGCATCAGCTGTGTTTGACGTACCTTATAACTATTTTTGAACTTTCAGCTCCCTTTTTTAAGCATGAGCAGATTGTTGCTGTGATTGAATAGCTTTCTCAGTAAGAATCTTGTGATAGGAGATTTACATGTTAGAGAACAGAGTACCTTCAACATAGGTAAGCAATATTTCTGACATCATTGACAACCAAAGTGCTCAAGAGCTAGGCAGTCTTCTTCAGCAAAGGCTGCCTTCATCCCTTCATCCTTCTAGGAAAAGCTTGTTTTTGGGGTGTTTGTTTTTTTAATTTATTTAAAGTTGTTTGTCATGCACATTTTGAGAAGCTGAAGTTTGCTTTCTTGGAACTTGTGGTCCGTGGGGCTAACTCTGGTAGCCAAAGCACTCAGATGGTGCTTAGGAGCCTGTTAGCCCAGCTCTTTGCTATTGTGCTGTGTCACAATGGTGAGTCCTTCAGTATCTGTCACTTGCAAACCTGCCAGCATCTTAGTGCATGAAACGTCAGGAAAACATTTCTGGGGATGCTGCCAAAGGGAGCGGCTCCGTGTGCTTGGCCCTTTTCCTCCTCTCTGGATGGCGCTTTTGGGATCGCTGCTGGAGATCAGCCCAAGTGATACACACGGGTCTGTGCCAGCCCTGGATGGAGGCACACACGGAGGGCAGGTGGGTGTGTTAGCAGCGTTTTGTTCATCATCCTTCTGGGCTGCCACGCTCATTATCCAGCTGATCCAGCAACCGCTTAACATATGAACCCTCCTGAAAGGAACTGTTACACTGATAGGTTGAGTGAACTCCCACTGACATTACACAGAAAATGCTTTAAAAAACATTTCAGAGCCCCAATGAGTTAAAAAGAAATTTATGCATTTTGAAAGCTGCATTGAAGTGGAATATAATATTTTTATATTCTCCCAGTGATAACTTATGCTTAAAGAGATGTTTCAACCTGAAGCAGGCAGGAGGAGAGCAGGTGGCAGCTTTAGGTGCTTGGGCACAGCTCCTCTGAGTAGTGGGAGCTCTTTTGCTGGCAGGTGAAGGGGTTGCTGCCTTGTGCTGTCCCAGAGGTGCTCCTGGTTCACTGTGGTTGGTCACAGTCAGGTTTCCTTGGTTTAAAGTGTAATTGTTCAAAGCTACAGTCAAATACAAACCCTTCAATCAACTTTTTTATTAGATTGCAAACACCCAAAGTTCATAGAACCACGAAATAATTTATGATGGAAGGGTCTCTGGAGGTCACCTGATTCATTTTCCAGTCAGATTTTGAATATCTCCAAAGATGGATATTTCACAGTGCCTCAGGTCTTTTCCATTGTTTGCCTTATTGTGAAAATTTTATTTAAACCACAGCTGCATAACCACAAAAGTGCAACATTCCCATATTTATCCATTCTAGTGCCCTTCTCTGTCAGGCAAAGCAGGAAAACTGATAGGGAGTAAAGGAGCCTTGAAATGTAACCTGGACTCAGGAGGATATAGGAGCTTATATCAGTATCGATTATTTCTTATTACATATAGATCCCCAATAAGCTTTTGAATTTTCCTGTTTAAACCTCTGAAAGTGAATCTCTAATAGCTGCATCAAGATTCCTAAATACTTCATGAAAAAATCAAAATTCATTCTTCATTGGAAGGGAAAAAAGAAAAGGTATTTTTGTGGGATCATTTCCTTAGAAAAAAAATATACAAAATCCTTAAAGGCTCTTGATTGTGGGTGACTTTTGTCTGTTTTGGCTGGTGGTCTTAACTTATTTCCCTATTTTTCTATCTAGTCCCTAAGGAAAGCTCACAGTAACTGTGATCCTGGACATTCTGTGCTTAATAGCTAGTGCAAAATCCTGATGAGAATGTAGAATAAAACTTGTGTAATCTCTCATACAAAGGACACTTTTGTGAACTGCATGTCTGTGAGGACACAAAATTCAAAGAGGAGCTTGAATGTGCTTTTTGTGTTCAGAGGAAGAAAAAAATCGCCTTTTGCAAGTATTCAATCCTGTCCTCTCATTGATGCTGTTCCCCAACTATTTTATGTTCAAGGGTTCTTCTTTCTTCCCCTGTCCATGTTGTGTGGTCTGCCTCCTGTCCCTGCCTGTGTTATTTGGGCAGCAGCAAGGAGAAGTCCCAACCTGTGCCTGTGTGCCCCCGATGAAGCACCATGTTCAAATGCTGGCATTTGTGCACAGGTTTACAATCACTGCATTGATCCGTGTCTCAATTTAAATGATTTATCTTTACTCTTGCCTTGCTGCAAGCTTTTCCATGAGCTGCAAGGAAAACTGATTTTATATATGTGTTTTTTAGCAAGTTACTCAGCTTGTTACTCGTGTTATCTGAAGGAAATGGGACAAGAACTCAGGAGTGCTGTAGTGAGTACCAGGGTGTGTGCAGGACCTGGAGCTGTCCAAAGGATTGTGTGGGGACATCACTCCCCCTGCCCTGCGGCACTGGAGCCACGCCTGGCTCTGGCATCTGTGAGCAGGCTGCTGAGAACTACTCTGTTGGGAAAGATCAGTAGCTGCATGTTTTAGAAAGCATGAAGTTTGAAATATTTAGAAGTCTGTCACTGAATCAAATCCCCAGGGAACAATCCATTTTTGGTATATCAGAGTAAGTATATTTTGCTTATGTAATCAATCCTAGGATGATAAATACTTTGTCACCCATTCTGGGAAATTTACTTCAGTGATTGGCATCAAATAGATATTGTATGGTCAATATAATTCTCATACCATGCATTTAGCTGCAGTTTCACTTACTTTTTAAAATTTATTAAAAACTATGGTTCTGTTTTCCTTTTTATTTGAACTCAGAAGCCTCATTTTCTTTTTTTTTTCCTGATCAAAAAGTATGTTGTCAAGACTAACCTGGAGTTAGGTAAATCAATAATGCTACACAGAAAACAAGAACAAATTGTACCTCTTATTTGCATAATGGACAAGATCTAAAATGCATTCCTCAGGTTAATGAATGTCCTCAGGGTTGTTTGTGAGAATATACAGCCTTCTGTGACACCCGTGTGTTACTGATTGAAAAGTACTGCTCAGAGTCAAAGAAAAGAAGTGAAAAAAAAAAAATCAGGAGCAAGCAGGCTGGGGGACTCCATACTAAGCTTTTAGCTTTAGTGCATTGATTTTTGGATGCCTGCATTGAGCTTCACCATAAGCTGAGGATACAAATTCAGATTTACCCTTGCTTTGAGGTTCGAACTCAGCCTAATCTTGCCTGGGTTTTGGCTAAAACGGAGCTGAGTCCCCAAGTTTCTGTCACACTGCCATAAGGTTATCTTTGTCTTTCTCAGAAAGAGAACAGTGCTCCCCAGAGGGAAGGGAACACGAACACCCTGTGCAGGGTTATGCAGCTCGGTTAACTTAGAGGAGTCTGAATCTTAGATGAGACAATCACGGGGCCAAAAATTGCTAGAAGCAGGCAGTTACAACAGCATTAAAATGTCTCATATTTCCTAGTCTATTTCTGCTCCATTACCTTTATCCTCTTATTCCAGGCAGTTAGCTTCCTCTTGCTCCTATTAGCTTGCTGTGAAATGGTAACATGGCTGGAGGAGCACAGGCTACTGCTACAGGTGGCCATTCCTGCATGGAGAGGAGAAAGGATAGGAGGAACCTTACTTTGGCTGGACTGCTCTGCAAATGGAATTGCTTTTGGAAGCTTGTAGTGTGACTGCAGTTGGATATGCATTTACATAGATGGCAAGAGGGGATTCCAGGCAGAAGGGAGGGCCTATTACCTCCACACCCAGTGTAACATTTGCTATTCCAAAAGGAGGAAGTTGGTGCTACTAAGAATTCAATTGACGATAAACAAAACAAGTGTTTTGTTCTTCAGCCTTACTGATAATGAACTATAGTAACTGAATTTTGCCTCAACTATGCACCGTGGAAAGGTCATAAACTACTGAAGAAGGACTTCTACAAAAATTAAATTACATTAGTACATTTCATGTAATGTGAGAGAATTGACTCTGCAGAGCAACCACTGCACAACGACTCTTGCTTTTTTCCCTGTTTAATATGTACCTTATTGTATGTACCTCCTATGTGTACCAATATGTATATCTACCAATAATGTATTAATATGTACCAATACATGTACCTAATATATTGCAGCATAAGAGATGATCTCCTTTAGAGGATTGTTCTGAAGAAGAGAATGTTCAGTGGTCAAGTGAAGAAGGTGTTTCCCAATTTACAGTACAGCAACGTGTGGAGATTGGGGCCACTCTTGCTTCTGTTTGGTTCAGGACTCGAGGAGGAAAGGCACTTGTTTACAGCATGACTGCTGCAGCCTGCTTCCTGTCACTGCTGCCCTGACAGCACCTCTCACCCGTGCAGCAAGTCTCTGGGAGTTCAGAACCAGACAGGCTTTTTCATCTGCTGAAACATTTCCTTGCTGGGAAATAGGACTTGCTATACTGGGAGTCAGCAGGTATATCATGCTGGTTTTTGAGGTCTGCTATATAGGCAGAGTATTAAATAAGCATTTTTTTCTTATGTCAGGAACGATTGTTTATTTAATTCACTTTACACACCCTCAGAGATACATCTTTGGGTTTCTTTTGTGATTTCTATATGACTTTTTTGCTGTGTAAGCCTTCTTCCAACTCTGTTGCATCTCTGTTGCATTCCCAGGGGTTTGTAGACTTCTGAAAACTGAATCCTACTGTAGAAACTTGGTGAATCAAATTGCACCAATGCCCGTAGTTTGAAAGTTTTTAAGCCTTCTACATAGGGAAAAAAAGAGAAGACATTAAGTAAGGAGAAATTGTGCAAGCTGAAGCCAGCAGAGCTGCTGTGCTTTACCTATCATTCTTCAAAAGGTGTTTGATCCTTAGATAAAACATTTGTTAATACTTTCAAGATTTCAACATAACATCTTTAAAGATTTTCTTTTTTTCCATAGTAAAAACCTAATAATATGTCATAATTTTGCTTAAGTGTTAAACTTCCTTCAGTATCTGGAACTATTCACCCTAGGCATTCAAGAACAACAGTGTAACACAGAAATTCTGAATCAGGAAGCAAAAGGATGAAATAAGGCTGAGATAAATGAGCTGAAGGTTTAGAATAATTTCAGATTGATTTAAGTCTCTGACTCTGCTAGCAACATGAAAAAGATAATCTTTTTATGTCATTGATAGGCAAATTTTGGGAAATGCTGAAAGCAGGGCAGAGAAAATAATTAGAAAAAGAATTAAAAGATAAAAATGGTCTTTCAGATATAAAATCATGTTACTGGATAAACTAAGGTTCTGGAAGCTTTATTCTCTCTCTTTTTTAAATCAGTTTGCAGGAAATGGAGCAAAGCAGAGCAAACAGAAAAGAATGGCAGGGTGTTAATTGCAACCTGATAATTAAAGTGAAGCACAGTCAAGGAACAGATATCCTCCCAGCTTTCAGCATGAAAATGATGATGGGCAACATCTCTGGACTCTCAGCACTGTTTTGATAACCCTGGGAAGCTGCTGCAGGGAGAGCCTCAGTGACACACAAGACTGTCTGAGAATACACATTACCAGGTGGGGAGTTTCATAAAACTGATTTTTTTAATTGATCTTTTTTTTCCACCTCTGTCTTGGTGTCTGGGCTGTTGATGGGTAGGAAATGGAAAGGATGAGCTCCCTGAGTGATAAAAAATGTGGGTGATGGTTGCAGGGTAATGGCAACAGTGCCTTGTGTCAGTCACAGATGAGTACTGAGGGATTAAATAGATTAAATTAAAATAAATGTAAGCTAATTGAATTCAGTGATATAGGAGAAGAAATCAGAGGAGTATAAAATTAGGCTTAAGATGGGCATTATTATTTTACTTTTTGTCAGCTCTCTTTTTGGCTTGCCAGAGTCAGGAGCTTTTTGAGTCAGAAATGAAAACAAAACAAGAACACACTCTGAAAGAAAACGAACTATTTAGCTGTTTTTTTCTTACAACAGAAGGGTTTTGCAGAAGACTTGCATTGTTTTAGAAAGACTATACTTTGACACCACCTTAGACTGAAGTTGCTTGTATTTTCTCCATTTTTTAAATAAGATGACCTAAAATTTGTGTGTCTAAGTGTCTAAAAGACTCTCTTTTCAAGTTAAAATGTTCATAAGTGTGATCAACTGTGACAACACAATTGTGATTAATTTTCTAGATTTTGTTGTAGGCTCACAGAGGTGGTGATTAAACTCCCCTTCTTCCGACACGAGCTCCCCCACTTCAAGCTCATGTGTTTTATGAAAGAATGTAAATTTTTGAACTCATGAGTTTATATCCAGTCAGCAAGATGGACCACTAAACTTAGGGACAGTTCAGATAATAAAACAGACATGAAAGTCTGAAGAACATAACGGGGAGAAGGGACGTTTTCAAATAATCAGAGCAAATTGAAAGCCAAGCTGTAAGTATGTGTTGTGTTTTTCTGGGCCCTGTACTTAAGAGAAGAACTATGAACTTGAAGCAGAGGATGAAGAGTTTGATTTGAATATGAATATCTGGCAGGGTCTTAGCAGCATGAAAGGGATAATTTTAGCAGCAGCTTTTGAATAGGATGGTTGGGTACAAGCTGAGATATAAGTAGGCTACACAGGCTATAGCTAAGATCAAGGACGAGGTAAGAAAAAACCACGAAAGGCAGGTGAAATTCACCACAGTGCAAAAAAGTCTTGCAGAAACATGCATGACTTCCACCCATTCCTGCATCTTGGTTTGTAAATTTTATTGGAATACCAAGGGTTTGGGTGGCAAACAGAAATTTCCCTCAGGCAGGCAGGCTATGTTTTTTGGTATCCATTTTCAGGCACAGTACCTGAGGGGGTTTGGTGAGCATCTGAAACATGGGAAAGGTTATTGGGGTAGGGGCTCTTTTGAGACTTCTTGCCAGAAGAAGGAAGGTGATTTGTAGTAAAGATGAACTTTACTATGTGGAGTCAGAGATCACGGCAGGGTACCCAAGAGAAGAGGAAGATATAGCCAACATTATCTAGATCCAATGACGGGCTTAAAAGAAGATTTTTTTCACACCTGAAAGCTTGTACTGTAGAAGTAAAATATTGAAACAAATTCAATGGTTAGTGAACAAACCAAAACAATATGAAATGTCTAGCACTTTTTCCTCTTTTCTAACAAATGCTTTTTCAACTCCTCAGTGATTAATTTTTTCAGAGGAAAATACTATACAATTAAAGTTTAGTAGGCATAGATGAACACTGAAAAAGGCATGCACTGTAAAAGACTTCAATAATGTTTCCAGCCAACCCATTTGGCAGATAAAATTCTTTTCTCTACCGCTTCAAAATTTTCTGTCAGAGGCACTTCACTTTTCTTGGTACACAGAAATGTTTGTTATCTTTGATTTGAAAATAAACAAACAAAAGCCTTTTTCTTATTTACATTCAGCTCTTAGTTTCATTGCAGGGTACTGTAAAATCTGGCATTGGTTTTATCAGAGGAAGCAATGAACCCTTTTCAACTTCAGTAGTTGATATAGCTATTTCCAGGGCCTAAGGCCTTGCTTTACAGGTAATGGAATCCATAAAATCCCACCATACGTCAGAAAATGATTTTCATATTTATTAACAAAGTAACCATGGATAATAGGGGTTTTTTTGACTGATGAAACTCAGGTATTAAACTGATCAAAAATTAGAGAGGCTAAGTTAATTTATACTGTAATGTGGTGAAATTAATGTTTTTGATTTTGGACTGTATTCTGTGTATTTAAGAACTTTCCTGTAAATATCACTGACCATAAAGGGTTGTTTTTCTCACCTCTTCATTATTCCAGCCAATGTTACTTATTTTTTTTCATGAAGCTCTTAGAGATTGAATATGCTGAGTACTCTTCTACCTTGTAATATT
The DNA here is from genome assembly GCA_013397195.1 of Hylia prasina. NCBI lineage: Eukaryota > Metazoa > Chordata > Aves > Passeriformes > Sylviidae > Hylia > Hylia prasina. The sequence goes on from VYXD01000008.1 coordinate 482,926, forward strand.
ACTTTATAGTCTATGATGCCATGCATTTATCACATGTTTATGATCTCATAAAATGTTTTAGGTTAGAAGGGACCATAAAGATCATCTGGTTCCAGTCCCTCTGCCGTGAGCAGGGACACCTTCCTCTAGACAAGGTTTTTCAGACCTACATCCAACCTGGCCTTGAACACTGCAAGGGATGGGGCACCCACAGCTTCTCTGGGAAACCTGTGCCAGGGCCTCAACACCCTCAAAATAAAGGATTTCTTCCTAATATCTACAATAAATCTGCCTTCTTTCAGATTCCCCCTAGTTCTATTAGTACCCATCCTTGTAAAAAGTCCCTGTTGTTGGCACCCTCCAGGTACTGGAAGGTGCTCTAAGCTCTCTCCAGACCTTTCTCTTCTCCAGACTGAACAGCCCCAGCTCTCTCAGCCTGTTTTTGTAGGAGAGATGCTCCAGCCCTTTGATCACCTCTGTGGCCTCCTCTAGGCTTGTTTTAAGAGGTCCATGCTCTTCTCTGCACTGGGGACCCCAGAGCTGGATTCAGCACTGCAGGTGAGGTCTCACCAGAGCAGAGGGGCCGAGTCCCCTCCCTGCCCTGCTGCCCACACTGCTTTGGATGCAGCCCAGGGTGCAGTTGCCTTTCTGGGCTGCAAGCTCACATTGCTGGGTCATGTTCAACATCTCAACCCCCAGGTTGTCCTGCCCAGGGAGAAATGTGAAATGTCCACACATTCAAATACATTGTGGCAACATATTTCATTCTTAAAGTTGGATATGCTTTCAGTGTAAAGTAAAATAAATGGGAAGATAATTTAGAATCAGCAGTCCTATTAGAATGTACCTCCAACAAATATACTTGAAACTCAGTAGAATACTGTTACATTTTTCTCCACTAAAAATAATGAAATCTGCTTTGAAATTTCTGGCTAAAATTAAATTTCAGTAAATAATCAGGGAACAAAAAATGAGTCTAGCTTGCAACTTTCCTCCCCCATTGTTTTTCAAACAGCCCAAACAAATTTTTCATTCAGAATTTTGGTAATTTTTAGGATCAGAAATTTGGAGAGCTTTCACTGATGAACAAATATGTGAGCTATTTCAAAACCTGAAAATGTGTTTGGAAGTTCTGTAAATAGGAGCAATTGAATACTGAGCACTAAGAAAAATCTGGCCAGGATTTTATGTGCCAAATGATCAAGAATCTTTCCCTTAAAGTGTAAAAATATAGCTTTATCAAAGCCCCCAAAATTTGAAAATTATTGAGAGTATTCTCCCCTCCTCCTTCATGTTTTTGTTGTCTTCCAGCCTGAGGCATCCAAAACGACAAGCAAGGCAAATCACCATTTCTTGAAATGTTTTTATGTGGCATGTTGTGATGTCCCACAATCAACTAGCAGTGGAACTTCCAAAGCCTCACCTCATCTCAAATGGCTATTAAAAGATATTAAAAATGATATACTTAATATCACAGCCTTGGAGAAGCAGAGCTATCACATACAGATGCAGGTTAGAGATTTCTTTATCCTTAGGTGGCTACTAATTCCTGGTTTGCACTAGGAAACAATTAATTTTTTTATGCTCTATTATTCTCATTAGAAATCATTTAGCTAGACAAAATGCATATTTTTGTTCTTTTATGTGTTCCTTCAGAAAAAGAAAATATGACTTTTTTTTCATGATATTTTCACTAGGAAGCTTTTATGCTGTGCATCAAGTATTAGTGGAGGAGAGATGGAGCTGGGGTGATGTTTGATATGTGTCAGTAGCAGTTTTGATTTCACTGATAAAGGAACTGCAGTGTCAGCTAAATGGGCTTAGAGCAAGTTGGTTCAGGTCAAATGCACTGTAACTATCAGCAGTCTGAATCCCAAAGAGGAAAATAAAGCCTTTAAGCATCAGTAGCCTGTGGCTGAAGCACTTTGCTCCAGTTTTTGTCTTTAATTGTAAGCACATATATAGGAAACTGGTGGATACAGAGGCTTCCCTGAACTTTCTTCTGGAATAGTGCAGGCTGAAGAGAAGATTCTTCAAGTTGATTAATAGAACATGGCACAAATTTTCTAGAGGTTTTGCTGATTGAACACTGTTATTAGTTATACACGAATGAAACCTGAGAGTTTAATTTGGGGTTTTTCTAGATTTACATCACCATAGATAAAGAAAAAAACTGAATCCATTGTCCAACTTGTCCTTTAAACCTTTTTTTGCTAAGTTCAATAGACAGCTGTCTGTATGCATGAAATTTTGACTCTTAGAGAGAATCTTGAAAACTTGAAATTTCCTTGGACGAGTGTAGTCTGATTCTGATGATAGAACCAAACTCCTCCCATCTCTAATGTTGAACAAGGAGAGCTGAAAATGTCTGCAAGGGTGTTAATTATTCTTTGAGGATCTACAGGGAGAGAGATGGAAAAAGAGCATTGAAAAATGGGAGAAATTAAGTTAGTTTGTGGAGCTGAACATGTATTAAATATACTTTTATTTTTATTTCTTAAAACTTTTGGATTATCAACTTAATGTGTTATAACTACAGTATAACCACTTCTACATTTTTTGGATGAAAAGTAATAAGGAGGAAATAATAAAGACAAGGAATAAGGGATCTTCTAGGCAGAGTAAAGAGATGGAATTAGAGCCACTTGCTCTCCTAATGTTCATTTGTTCCTATTGTTCTTCCTTTCAGAAGGTGCTTGTATGCAGACATCAGGACAGTAAGTCTCATATAACTCAGATCTGGTTACAGTTCCCCATACTTGGCTTCAGTCTGTCAAGTGTCCTTGAGAGCTTTTAGAAACTTTAAATAATTGTGAAGGAAAATTGAACCATCAGTCATCAGTGTGAAACAAGAATGCATCATTTTTGCTGCATGTTGGCCTGTATGTTTTGGAGCGATTCAACCTATGGAGATATTCAACTGACTAAGGAAAATCCATTCCACAAAAAAAAGTTTTCCTATTACACTTTTTGCTTTGCAATTAGTTTTCATAGATTTTTGTTGCAGGAAGCTCTGTCATGCAGCCTAGTTTAGATTTCACATGCTTGTCATGTTTAGACAGCAAGGTTTAAGTTATTACAGAGATGGGCAGTAGTATAAATCTTCTGGCAGTGACCTGCTCTGGTATAGTCTGTATATACTATATATATTTGCATTGTAATAGCTCCTTTATTAATATCTGGTGAAATGAAAATTAAATCAGCATGAGATCTGTTTAAAAAAAAAAAATTTAAGATTACTTCCTTCAAGGGTCTTTCATCACCATTTTAACAGCTAGACATACTATGCAAGATGTGGATAGTATGTGGGGGAACAAAGGATATTTCATCTCTTAAATCTTCTCAGCTTTGGTAACTGCAAAACTGAACAGGAGCTCTGTAGCTGTATTGTTTGATGATATTTCCATAACATTTGTGACTGTCCAACTTTGCTGTGAAATGAAAGTCAGGAAATCTGACTGAATGCATTGTTAACTTTCAAGAGCCTACATTTTACTTCTGCAAAAGCCCTGTGACATTTCAATCTTTAAGCATCCTTGTCCTTAAACTGGGGCAGAAAGAGAGGAACAGGAAAGGAACCTAAAGGGTGGTTGTAATTTAAAGATTTCCCCAGAGAAGATGAGCAAGGTACTGTTTGTTCTGCCAGAAGCTGAAATCAAACAAATGACTGTTTTAACATGTTGGGCATGATTTCATTCCGTCATCATCCATTTTCCAGATGGAAAATATGTTGTCAGGCTTTGCGTGACCAGTGACAGGACCAAAGAGCAGTGTGGTCACAGTGTGGTTAGCTGGCACAGGGCACCTTAGATATCTAGTCATGCTACTAGAGTAGTGCATTAATTTGTGAAGAATTAACACTGGTATTAATTATGATATTTTAAAATATTTTTTATTATGTTGAATTTGCTGGAATACTGGTTTTAGCACTGTATGTTTGGTTTGCTCTTTTTATTACTGTATTTTGGAGTCACACTCTGTTGTGTAACTATCCAGATGGGTGGAACTACAGGCAGAGGTATTTGGCTTTTAATGCATAAAGAAACAACTACCAGAAAAAAATCTGAATTTATGAAGTTTCTCAACAATTAGATATTGAAGGAAAGAAGGAATTCATATGTTAAAAATTATTGTAGTCTTTGTACTTTTACATTTTTTGTGAAGAAGATGATTTGTTTCCTGATGGTATTTCAGAGCTTCTTGTAATTTTGTGGTCTTTTTTAGCTGCCCTAATGCCAAGCTCCTTTGCATTTTTCCCATTCCATAGGTGCTCTAGGGAATACTCTGTTCCACAGCAACTCTGTGCCTCCCTGGCTGTACTGTGGAAAGAAGGATGCATCATGATTTCCTTTGTAAAGTCCGTGCATTTGATCCTGTAATGAGGTCGAGGTGTTCTTCACAATGCTTTTATAGCATGATGCCCATGACCTGCTATGCCCTAGAAGAGAGAAAGAGGTACTTAACTATTTATTAGCTCTCTCTATATATGCAGCAAGAGATTACAAGCAGTCACCACATTATTAAAGCAATCTCAGCTGATCGTTCAAGCCTTTTATTTGTACATAAATGTAAGCCTGGAATACTTGTTGTTATCCTTTCCTAGACATCTTCTTCAGGTCTCTCTCATCAGGGAGACAGAAGCAGTGTGGGTTTTGGCCCTTGGCTTAGACCTGTGATATTTCTGGCCAATTTATCTCACCTTTTCTTGTGGTGCTGTTTAAAAGCTGGTTCAACCATTTTTGCTGCTGCTGTTTGTTCGCTTAACTAATCCTTTAATCCTATTCATAGCTTCTGTTAGAGGGTGAGGTCCTCATAATCCTTTTGGGCAAAGTTGTTTTCCTTTTATTGTCTTGGCTGGTGTTCATTCAGGAGTGGTTAAATATATGGCAATTTTTAAGCTAAATAGAGAGACAATATTGGAGAACTTTTGACTTTGAATTTTACTTTTCTGGTAGTAGATATGAGCTCAAGAAATTGTGCTGCATGACTTCGTTGTGCCTGGTCCCATAATGGCACACTTACATCTCCAATTAAAGAATGGTACCATATACCTTCTCATGAGAGCTTGGAAATCTCTTTGCAGACAGAAAGCAAAATATTAGAGGATTTTAGAAGAGGCTATGTTTACATATCACATTGCTATTTTTCTGGCAATAGATCCAAATTAAGTAAAAGTTCCCAGCTTAGCAAATATAATATGTTCTCTAAGAGGGACTGAATTAAGAATCTAAGCTTTGCCTCCCTGCCAGACAAGCAGGAGGCCCTGAGCAGTGTCATTTTCTGCCAAGAGGGAGGAAGTGGAGGTGACAGTAGCTCTCCTGACAGAGAGCTGCTGAGCTGACCACCAGGACATGGGCTGTTGCTCTTTCTAAATGCAGTATTTCTTTTCCAGAGAATGCATTGTGAATTTCAAGCTTTGCTCTTTTTCCTGTTTCTAGCATGCAGGCTGTTGGCAGTGTTCTATTTATTGCAATTTTGTTGTCTTGGCAAAGAATTCAAAAGTGTTTGCATGCCTCAGTGGACCAGTGATAGACTAATGATATGTAGCAACAGTAAATTTTTTTTGCACAGCAATCAGGTTTCATAGGTGCCATGCTGGAAAATGGGATAGATGTTTGAATCCACTCTGGTAGTTCAGTTGTGGATATCCTGCTCTCAAGGGAGGTGGCTCATGAGTACAGTAGAGAGAGCCCAGGGACAGCCTGGCAGCTTTAACATCACCACTTTCCCAACAGAGAAACCCTGCAACCAGTTTGAGTTTCCTAGATCTCACTGTAGGAGGAAAAACCCCAGAAAAGCCAGGAAAATCTATCTTGCCAAAAGCTATACACGTGCAGAAACACGTTGTACACGTCTGGCACAGTGCATTTCCTGACTGTAAAACTGCTCTAACAGAATGAACAGCTGGTTAATGGAGACGTGTGCTTTTCCAACTGAACTTTAATGTCAACTGAAACCAGCACTTGTTTATTAAGAATAAAACTGTTACTTTTTCCAGACAATTTTGTCAGTCTATGGCATCAGAAGAATCGAGGAGAAAAGATAGCAAATATGTAAAACAGGCAAGTTATGAAAATTAGATAATAAAACATACTTTTCAAAAACTATGAAGGATTATAATTTAAAAACTGTCTAAATTGCTCGATTTTTAACCTACTTTTTTCTAATATATCTCAGTTTTTTTAGGGTGGCGTCCCTTTTATAAAGAACAGAAAACCTGGTAAATATTGCCATAGTTATGCAAAAATATTCCTCCTCAGAACATGAAAATCTTAAATAATACATTATGTTCAACTAATAAATTTTTTAAAAAAATTATTTTATCTAATGATTTATGAGATCTTTAGTTTAAAAACTTATGACAATGACCAAAAAGCCCCCACCAAAATCTAGAAGCACCTAGGTGCATTACTTCTGGCAGAGAATAGAGTCTAAAACACTGATACATTACAAATGATTTCACACCAAAATCTGCGCTGACTATCCAAAAGCTGGAATTATTTCAATTGCCTTATCCAGACTGAGATTCCTGGGCACCAAAAAAAACCACATCAGATCAAGGAACTGTGGCTGATTTTTCACAAATGAGTAAAAGCTCCTTTTTTTTCCACTCTTGTCTCACAGATCAAAGGGATCAACACAGCATATCGATGCACATTTTTTGAGTTGTTGGGTTGTAGGATTGTGAAACTATCCAAAAATGTACCCAATGAAATTTCCTATTTTTGGGGAAGGAATAATTAATGTCCTTTGGGTTTACTCAATCTGAGTGCTTTGTGAAAAGGCATGTATGTATGATGTGAAGGACACCTGAAAGTTTGTGGGATTTGATCTCAGTCATCCTCAGGTAATGCTGAGGGGAGATCAGGTACAGTGGTATGAATTTTGTTGTTAACCTTCTAAGCTTGTGTAAATATTAATTTAACCAGAATAAGCATATGATTGACTTTATCAGCAGGCAAAACCAGCTGATATTCCAGGCTAGCCCTGTTTTGTACCTGCTGCAGGTCTGGCATTGAAGGTGATGCATGGATTGAGGATGGGACCGAGTTCTGTTCGTCTGTCAGGTGTAGTCCTCAACCTTAAATGTGTACAGCAGGATAATATTGCATAGCATGTGACCCCTTCACTGCAATCCTGCTGAGGATGTGGCAAAGTGACTACCCCACAGTGTTACCCAGGAATAACACCCTGTCCTGGTCACTTTGGGTTATACTCTTCCAGGTTTGTGTTTCAAGTCATGGAGATAATTGGAAAACTACAGCTGCACAGTGTGGAGCATGCTGTGTAAGCACAGATCTAAACACTGTCTACAGAGACACCTAGATACCAGGGTGTGTGTAAGAAAAACTGCTTAATTATGGACACAATAACAAACACATCTGCAGGGAAACACAGAATTCACTGCGAGGAAGTGTCACTGCGATATAATCTACATACATTAATTGCTAGGTAATATTTTTACATTATGCAAATAACTAAACAGAATACAAACATGCTGTAGCCTTTTAACGAGGAGCTAAAGGCCTAGGACACCTCATAAAAAATCTGACAAACACCATTTAAAAGCAATTATGCCTCTTTGCTATAATTTTTAAGACCCTTTGTATTAGGAAAATTTCAAGGGAACTGTAGTCTTTGTTCTCTGATGTCTACTTTTCAGGAGCCTGCATATAGCTTTTCACATGGCCAATCCAAAATGCATGGGAGCTGTGATTATTCAGATAAGCTGTTACATATGCTGGCTTTCAAAACTTTGAGTGATAAGCTATTTGATTTTTCTGTATTTTCCTGTTTCTTTTCAGTGTTCTCCTCTGCTACACTAATCTTCACTACACTTATGTTATATCCCATCCACAGACATTTTATGTTCTAGCAGACACAGATCCTCTGGCACTAGGCAACATTTCCACCAGTTTAAGCTTCTGGATGCCTTTCAAATCTCACTTGAACAACATATGGAAATCATACTACAACTAGTTATATTTTTTGGATGTGATTTTTGTAAAGAAAATGTATTCTGTTTGAAACTTGGGGTGAGGGGGGATAAGAAAACCAGAATATAATCAAAAAGACACTTCTGAAAAAAGCCATATGATCTGACTTCTAAGCTCTCCTATTCTAATTCAGCAACTACTTTTTTTACATGCAGCAAATCCTTTTATTGGTTATTTCTTGTTCTTTAATGACTTCACTACAGGGTTGTATGGGTCGATAGGAATGCCTTCTCCAAAATCCATTAACATGGTTCTTGACTGAATGCAGTCCAGGCATGTTAATCACCATTATTCTTCAAGAATGTCAGACCTCTCAAGTTTTCTATATGTGAATTTCATGTCTAAGAATCGATGTGTTCCTTATTTATACACAGGACTCAGTACCTTGCTGGAAATCATGGTGCAATTTAAAAATCTGCTATACATGGTTAGTTTAAAAATCTGCTGCATAAAATATGTTCAAGATAAAGAAATTTCTTTAATGTTGAGGAAGTCTTATAAACTGAAATTAAAATTATAGTATCATCTGTGTGTTTCTTATCTAGATGATAGTACAATTCAAAGAAATTTGGATTGTATGTCTCTTCTTTTACTCCAACATGTGCATATTAAAGAGAAACTTTTTTTGATGTGATTGCATCAGGAGAAAAGATATAGCATGATTGATGCCAGTGGGGTTTGACAAATAGCAACTCTACAGAAATTATACAAAAATTTCCTTCCATATTTCCTCTCAACTGTTCTGCCACTTTGATGAAATGGTAATCTCTCTAATCCATTTCTCCAGCTAGAAAAGCTCTCTCAGAAACATACCCTTCCCTGCAGTTATTGCCATGATGGAACATTTATTATCCAGTAAATGAGGCATCACACTCTCTGATAATTCCCCTAAAAAAATCTTAGGGATAACTGCCTTCTATTGTGCATATCAATGATTAATTAAAATGTGAAAAAAGGCTTTGTATAATCTGTACAGGGCAGAATACAGACTGTTTCACTGATCAATATCCGGTGCAGAAACACATTAAATCTTGTGTGGACAAATCTCTGCCTTGTGCTGAGGGGTGGTTGGACACCCCACTCACGCCCCAAACCAGCAGGGCTGCAGAATGTGGAGTTGTGAATTATTGTTTTCACGTACAAGAGCCCAGGTCAATTTTGTCTTGAAAAATATGTCTGTAATGCACTAAATGACTGTGGCTCTTGGCCCTGTGTGTTTCTGGGCTGTTAGGGAAGAGTGAGAGACACAGCTGCAAAAAAAATCTACTACCAAAAAACCAGTCAATCCACCAAAGAAACCCTTCCAAAAAATACCCATGCAGAAATCACCAGTAGGCTTTGTATGAAGCCAGTCCCTGCTTTACTATTTTCTTCATTTTACAAAAAGGTAAATCACAAGGACTAAATCCACATGGGTGCTCTAAACCCACCATACTACTTTAATAATAATTTTTTTTGTTTGTTTACTCAGCTTAGAAGCATGCAGGTGAAACTAAAGCTATTCACAAGAGAGTTAATTTTAATGTTAGGGGGTTTCATGTATGAAAACAGTGAGTTTTATAAAATGGCCTATGTGTGATGGAAGAAAATATTTGCTGAGTGATATGAGTTGTTTGTCTGTCTTCAATCCCATTTTATTTTATATGTACACACATACATATATATGTGTGTACCTGCTATATGCAAATGGATTCAAGTATAGAGCAGGTACTGTTTGTTAACTTTGACCGATTTCTTTATTGCTTTGCTTAGAATATTCTGTTATTTCTGCCCTCTGCAAGTAGCTTTAGAAATGTTTTTGTGGCATTGTGTAACTAAAACCTCACTGAATTACTGTTATGTCCAAGAGAAGTTTTCAAATGCAGTTGAATATTACCTTGAAAATGCAATTTTTGAATAGTAATGATTGTTAAAAGTCTCTGTTGTGGATTCTCTTCCTTCCTATGTCTGATGTTTAAAAATAAATTTCAATTATATGGACCATTACAAAGCCATAATTGCATAATGAGAAAATTTAGGTTATTCATTTTTTTTAACATTTATTGCTGCCTTTTCTTTTATTAAGCTAAAACAAAATAGAAAATTCTTTACTTTTTTCCTTCAGCTAAAGCAATAGGTGACATAATGTTGTTTGTATTTTGCCCAGTTGCAGATTGCCGTTTGAGCCCTCATGCACCACCTCTTCCACCACTGCATTAGGAACCACCTCACATTTCAATCTTGCACATATGTAGTGTTTTTACGGAATTTGAAAGAATGTACTGTGGGTGGAAACAAGACACATTCCTGAAGAAATGTTTTATTCAACAAAGCTTGCCCAGCTTGAGCATTTTCCAGGTAAAGGATGTGCAAAGTTTTTATTTTTTTTCCCCCTAAATGTTACTTGTTTGCTTAAACACTGTGGAGTAAGTGACCTAAGAAAAGCTTGCTGAGTCAAAAATGCTTTCTCCCCGAGTCATTTGTGAGAAGTGAATAATTCCTAAAATAGTAAGCTGCTTGGAATCAAACCTACCTGATAATGCCATGAATATCTGAATATTTTTTTCTGGTGTCGTAGAAAAAAAACCCCAATCCAATGATCTCAAATCCAAATAGTTACCATAGTAACTCATGTTATGGCACATTATTTATGGACATATTGTAACATAGTATTCATTATGTGTTACTTTTTTCAGACCTTATGCTTCTGGTTGTTCACGTAACATTTGCACAGCTGAGTGAAAATGCCAGATCTTTTCACTTGTAGCAAGCTAACATTTCGCTATACTATCAAAAAGTGCAGAATGATTTTTTTTTGAGACCACTAGAAAAAAAAAAAGGTTTTTTTTTTTTTTTATATTTAGATAATCAGTGTTATACAGCAAAGCAGTGCTGCTAATTGTATTTTTTATCACTGCCATGCTTTATGGGCTGAAGGGCAGAGGGGTAACACTGGAGCCACAAGTAGTACATTTCTGATCTGATGGAAGGGAATGACACTTCATTAAAAGCTCCATTGAAACTGCTGAAAAGAGAGCAAACAAAACTGTCACACAACTGGCTCTACCATAGTTTTTCACAAATGCTTTTTAGTAGTGTTACTTATGATGTGAACATATAAATTAGTCTGTAAAAGGCAGACTAATTTGTTAAGCTCATGTTGATGAAATTTCAAACTAATTTTACTTTTCAAGGATTATCTTTAGACATGTATTTACTAAAATAAGTACCTATGCTCTTGGTAAAAGCAATGTTTTGTTCCTTCTGCTTACATTCTGAGGCACAAAGAGCAGCTGGATACTCTAAGGAATAGTGATGAAACTTGGTCACCTGGCTTTACCATTCCCAGCCAGGGGCCAGAGTAGGTGCTCTGTCTCTCTCTGCTCTCTTCCTTTTTATACAAGTACTGTTTTAAAAAAATTAAGCTAGATGTTGCTATGACTGTCTGCAAAAGAGTGCCATTGAATCAAAGGGAAGAGTGTTGGAATTTGCACATCCAGGTCACTCTGAAATACTTTGTCTTTGAAGCTGATCTCATATGTGCATATTGAATATTTGGATATAAATATTTAGACACTTGAGTTGATTAAGTTTACTTAACACCAAATATTTTTACGTTTTATTTAATTTCCATGTTATACAAAGCAAGTTTTTTAAATGAGATGTTCCTGCCAGCAAGTGCCACTCCTTCCCAGACAGGAGCTTAGCCATCAGTTGATATTCCCTTTTCTGCTTGTCATTTTCATCATTTGTCACCTGTAACTATTTTGAACACAATTTATGTCACTTACACATGAAGTGTGTGACACCTAAATGCCACAAATCATGCATATGCATCATTGCTGGCACAAATTTACATCTGTAATTATCTATACTCACAAACTGTCATTGTTGTGAGGCCTTGTTGGAGACTGCCTGAAAAACATGACATAATTCACTCATCTACATGCAAATTACATCCTGTTCCATAATTTTTTTTTGTTTGAAAAGTTATTAAAATGTTTTAAAATAAAAATTAGTTTAAAATTGGCATGGATGAAAGAGAAATATTCTGTGTGAAAAGCGTTTTTCAAGTCCTCTCTGTGCTGCATTTTATTTCAATAGACCTTTCTGAAAAAGATACTAATACTTTATTGAGGACAGGCCTGTACCATTATTACTCTGACCATGCAGTTATACCTCTAATCAGAAAAAAAAGGGTGTGTCCTCACACAGATTTATTTTTTCCCACCAATATTTACATGGATTCTGGTACATCCTGTTGATAAATGTTCTAGTAATTCCTGGTTTACATTGGAAAAGAAAGTAATAATCACTAGAAATAATCACTGTCATTATAAAACATCCAAGTCCAGTGGTTGTACACATCTGAGATTTTCCTGCTATAGTTATTTTTTGTAGGAAGACAATAAGTTCACTTATAGGTAGGGAGGTATTTTTATGCATTGACTGTCTGATTATTGATGCAGCTTCTCTGCTACAAATACTGATAAATGATGAGAGGGAGGGGAAAAACTTCATGTGTAATCCATGACTCTTTTGTTAAATTGTCACTATGTAATAATTTGGTCGTAAACTATTTGTAAGTTGGAAGTACAGTCTCCTCACAATGGCAACATATTATTTTCAATCAAAAATGCAGACGTTTAAATAAATCCAGTTTGGATGCTGTGGATACCATTGGAGCTGTGATCTGAGAGCTCATGCACATGTCACAGGCTTTTAGTCCAAGTATGTTGAAATACACTAAACTAGGAGCTTTGAAGTGAATTTTTTGTATTGTCTCTGCTGTTTATATCATTACTTTTCCTAATGCTTGCTCTTTTTCCTCCCACTCCAATCTTTGAAGTCCTGTGTCTCTGTAGCTAGCTGATAGAGTTCATAGTGATTTTGAGGTTGGGCGTATCTGCATTTATTTGGAATATGTAGCTGGAAATGAAGACTCGTAACAGGCATTTTAGAGCTGTTGTTTGAGAGCTGGCTGTTACCAGCTGGTGTGGTTTTCTCACGTGCTGATGGGTGCTACTTGCTTTAACACCATTATTTTCTAAATGATAAGAGCAAGAAGAAAGAATTGGTGAGGGTAAACATCACTGCCTTCTTTGAATTTTTGTATTAATAGAATATTAAATGCTAAAGAAGAAAAGGCTGAGGGAAGGATTAAAAGGGGAAAAAAAGGAACAAGTAAAATAATTGAGTTGAAAAGAAATTTAATCACTCAATGCCTTCTAATATCAGTACTTCACATACTCCAAAAAGCCAAAATAAAATGAAACACTGCGTTTACGATTGCACAAATGGAAATAAAGGCCATGAAGAAGTGAGAAATTAAAACAACATTTTCGCTGTACATAGGTGTCTCTTTTCAGCTGACTTCTGACACCTGATGTTTGCCTGTGCATTCCAAATAAGCCACCTGCCAAGACCTGTTTTTAAAGCCAGTTAACTTGTGTGGGACTTGTGTTTTGAAGCCATTGATGGGACACATTTTGAGAGGTAGGGTTTGGTTGGGGATATTTTTAGTATAATAATTCCTGTAGTGACCAATGTTTCAGTCTGCATACAAAATTGCTGAGCTTCACTGACAGGAATGTTTTTCCTCTTCACCACAAGAGGAGTTCTAGTCCAATGTGAAACTGGAGAAGCCTTGCAGAGTTTGTACAGATCTTCCAGGTGACACTTTGAAGCTGTCATTTTGTTGTGTTAAAAGAACTCATGAAAAAAAAAAAATAGCTGCAGAAAATGTTTAAGAAAGCACATTAATTCTCAAATGAAACTTGGTAGAAATGCTTAGCAGCTGGTGTACAATCTGAAAAAGGTTGGTTCTTTTATTAGAAACACATAACGTTGGCATTCCCACTATTGCCAGAAAAGGTTATGCTGACATGAAGCAAAGAGAAGGAAGGAAAGAAGATTAACAAGTTTCCCAGCCTTCTATTTCTATGTAATAATGTGACTTGAAGAAAAACAAAACTAATATTCATTATATAAAGGGAAATACCTTTTGCATTTTGGTTCGTCTAGCTCCAAAACAGATTGGAAAATTTTTGCTCTTGTGAGGGAGTTTATTGTTGTATTTTGTAAAATTGATCGGTTTATTGAAGTTGAGTAAGTGAATGCTGCCCTTTTGTAGGTTTGGGAGAGCAGGACAATACGAACAAACAAAAACCCCAGAACTTGAAGGTTCTAGGTTTAACTTCCATTTTAATAATTTGTCTGGTTCTGCAATTGTGGTCATTCTGACCAGTTTGGTAGATAAACACCAGTAGAACTTCACTGACGTCAACTTTGCCACCTATAAATCTATTAAAAATCTAAAATTTGAAATTGCAACAGGAAAGCATGCCATTAAACCCATGCCTTTTAAATTCTAAATATGCAGCTATACACTGAATTTCATTTTCTAATTTTTGCTTTTCTTTTCACTTTTCTTTCCTTGTGGCACAACTGATGAAAGCCAAAGTATAGGTTCTTACCTCAAATAAATTAATTCCCTGATCTTAATAGGTTATCTACACTAATCTGATTTTTGTGATGTAAGTCTAGTTATGCCATGATAAAAACCATGGAGAGCATTTCTACGGTGCTGCTTCCTATGATGTGGAAAACAGCTCCTTTTTTGATAAGTAACTAAATGAGCAAAATGCAATATAGATAAAGGCATGTGTATCTCATATAGCCTCATTTTCATCTGAGTTAATCAATCTCATTAGCCTTGTCACATAGTTACTTATGTCAGTTGATTACAAACCACCACAAACATAAAGACTGGAAACAGCACCACTATACTTGAGGCTAAATTATATCCACATAGGAAGCACCTTTGTTTTCCCTTTGTTTCCCCCCACACAAAGACATCCAGCCTTGCAGCCTGGGGACCCTAAATGTGCTGCACTGCAAGGGCTTGGGGAGAGGGATGAGGAGGAGCTGTGAGCCTGACTGGCTTTATTCCAGGGAGGCTGTGGTTAGTAGTGGAGAGAAAGGAGGAGCATCCTTCTTTTAGGGTTGTCAGGCTCTTTCTGTGCTTCAGCTCAGGTAGGATTACTCACGCTCCTGCCTACTGTTATGTGGTCTCAGGAGCCATAATTGAACCCTTAAGGTTCAATTTTATCTGCATGTATTGTGAAGACAACTTACCTGAATTGCTAGCACTATTTTATTTTGCTGGGGACCAGTTTTTTAGTTGCGGCTACCTTCCACTCTGTTGTCAATTACTTTGTAGTTAGATTTGGGCCCAATCAGTTCAAATAGCAGTGCCTTTACTTAGTCACTTAGATCCAATTTAGCTACCTGGAGAAGTGACTATTAACATTTATCACTTAACTAATCAGCACCTTTTCAGAATGGCTGAGTACAGATGGGAGACAGAATCTTCCTGAAGGCAGGTGAGTTAGAATTTTTTGGCCAAGCAGATAAAATGCTAAGGTTACATTGTCTTCATTGGTTGCTACGTTAAGCAAGACAGGAGATGAAATTCTGTGACCTTTTAAAAACGGGCAATTACAGTTGCTGAGAAATTAGCATACATGAAATCTGTGTAGAATTGCATAACTGAAGTTGTATGAATGATTTAACATCGATACTACCATTGCCCTGCACATACATTTAGCACAGATTAAATTTACTGTCGATCTTCTGAAATGTTTTTACAAATCTACATGTTAATCTGAATTTTTTTATATTATAGATTTAGTAGATAAAATGAAGCATAGGTTAAATAAAGCAATAAAATATTTATTCTGACCTGTTGATTACAGCATCAACAATGTATTAGGAACCAACCCCAGGAAGCACTGACTTCTGTCTCATCTACTTTAATGTGAATCTGAAATAAGCCATTTAAAGGTAAGGAATATGTTAATAGAGTTAAGTCAGTGTAAAATTGGCATGAAAAGAGGATGAAGATGTAATACTGAGTCATTGGTTCAGAACAAAATACATACCCTGTTAAGTGTAAAAATTTTCATGACTGATGCATGGCATCTGCTTCCAGATGCAAGTTGTTCCTCTGATCATTTTTAAACCAACCATTGGGACATCGTTGTATTTCGTGTATCTTGAATATCCATGTCAGGGAACTGAAAATAATTAGGTACTAGAAATTCAAAAGAGATGTTTTTGGGAGTTATCCCAGAAGTTCTAAATGATTGTTTAAACTTATAATGGTGTTCCTGGTATGGATAAGGATATTTCCTTAGTCAACTGTGCTTGGTAACTTAATATGACTGTGCTCTATTGTCTTCTGCATGACATGGCATGGAAAAGTGTTAAATATTTCAGGTTGTGCTGGATGAATATAGAAAGTCACAAAATTTGCAAATACATCTCAATATAGTATGACATGACGTATTTAAATTTTAATGCAAGAAAGCACAAACTCCTGCATATCCAGCTTCATCACCAGTTCCATTTGATCCTGACTATCTCAGAATGACTATAGATATATATCTGGTCAAGTCACAGTGTAAAACTCCCTTCACAGGCACTGCCTTCCTCCAGGCCCCTCCTGCTGCAGAGGAGTCCCCTGTACCTCCTCTGCACCTGTGCCTGGCCAGAGGTTGTCCTCACCTCTGGCTCCTGGCCTGAGGGTTACAGGGTTACAGGCTGTGTACCTGTCTCCTGTAGCACTGCAGGAAGGCCACATGTGGAATCCACTTTCTACACTTCACCTTCAAATGGCTCTTGTAGCTTCCCTGGAAGTGCAGCCCAAATTGAGATCTTAATATAGCACCTATGTGCAGTTGTTAAGAGGGGAGGGCTATATATCCAGGCTTCTGTTTGACGTTTCTATAGCCTGATGCAAAATGTACCGGTTGCTGTAATTAGCTGATAAGTGGAGAAGATAGAAAGTGGTCTGGCTTGACAGCTACAAAACACTTCATGATTATGTTGCATAGCTCACCTCTTTGTTTCCTGTATCACTGCATCATGATTACGATTCTAATGAGTTTATTTTAATCACGATCAATACACCAAGGAGAAGCATCAGACAGCTAATATGATTTATTACATATTCCAAGAGCATTTGTCTCAGATTTGGCATTTCTGCTATCTGTCTCCAGAATGCCCCTGCCGGCTTGACAGCAGCCTGTCAGTGCTGCTATGATTGCTCTATGCAGTGACTTTAACTGCCAGCTTTTTCTGCAGCCTTGGAGAGTGATCGATCAGCACTACAATCACAGCTACACAGAATATTTTAACACTTGCCTATGGCCCTGTCAATTATGAAAAGATGGAGTATCAATGCACGTTGCAATCTGGTGCTGTACCACTTAAGCATCAAACAGAAAACAAAAAGTAAACACTGGTGACCATCTTTATGAATATCTTTCCTCTTTTGAAGCTTTTTTTCTAATAACTGATGTTTTACACATAGCACTGGAGGAAGATCAAGAGCTGTCTTTGTAACATTGAGGATTCTTGAAGGTACTGTAAGTACTGAAGTAGTGGTAAAGAAATGCAGTAATGCTAAAGATTTTCATAAACTGTCTTTCAAACCTGGGAAGGCAAAGGTCAGGAGAGATGGTGGTTTATTATTATTAATGAATATAGGAGCAAGGGGAGATATTAAGGTTTCCTTCAAAACATACAATATTTTACGGCTGAGTTTCAAGGCATCTTCTCTTCCTGAACTTCTAGTATGGGTGACTTGACCCTGGTTTTATTGATTAAACTTTTATTCTTTCCCAATGAATAATTTAAATTATGAGCTGTAGTCTGGCATGATTATCAGGAGCGCAGGAGAGATTTTAAAGTAATACACTGTATCACTGTATGCTCCTCCTACTGCATTAGATTCCTTCCGCATCCTGGCACTCTGGGCTGAAAATTTTAAATGCAACTTTGTACCTTGATTACCAGTTCTCTTCAGTGAGATAACTAATAACAGACTTTTACTCTTTGATGCAGGAGGAAGGTGGTTATGGAGCTGGTTTTGGTTCCTCGATTCCCCAGTCAGTCTCCAGCCTTGCTGGAGTTTGTAATTTGTGCCCAGAGTTCAGCTGGAATGTGTCAGCTAACTCAGGTGTATCAGCTGTGCTGCAGTAAAGCATCTCCCTGACATCTACATTTTCCTGATTGCAACATGTGTCAGTCCTGTTGGATGGGGAGAAGGGCATGGCCCCTCTTTGCCCCAAACAAAACTCCAATAAGTTGTGCTATATCAGGAGGGATTTTTATATAAGGGGGGGTAGGAAAATTCAATAACATGTAAATCTGTAACTTCTATTCAGCACAAAAGGCCAAGATTTGGGTTATGAACAGTTATTTTAATGTTGTGCATAATGGTCATTGTACTCTTACTAAGGTTTTTTATCCTCAGACGCTCTTGCAGGTCCAACTTATACAATATATACCCCAGCATTAGTTTGTGAGTCCTGAAAACAGGTGTTGCTCAATGTAGTGACTGCATGACTATATTATATGTAAGAGACAGAAAGGTATGTGCAGGTGGCACTGAAAAACAACCTCAGATTGTAAATGGTATTCGGAGATATGACTTCTAAAATGTTAAAAAAATATATAGAATGATGACAACGACAAAAGAAAAGACACAAAGAGCTTCCCTTCTACTAAGCAATAAACTGCAGCAAAACTCAGGGAAATGGCCAAAAATAATTATATCAGTTCCCCAGAAAACAGGTATTTTTTAATTACAAAGCTGCATTAGCTGGCTAATAATCCCCATGGTGAAGCTGTACACAGGAAACTGCCTGTTGCAGTTGCCAGGCTGCTGCTGCAGAGTCTGTTGTACACCTGTAGCAACGTGCCCAGAGCCTCAACCCAAATGCTGTTGTCAAAACACTCCTTGGAGTCCTGAAAGCAGCCAGGGCTGTTTCCTCTTGCCATGTCCTCTTTTATAATGTGCCTTGATGTGCCAGGGATGATCCTCTTTGCTCTCCTCAGGACGGGGAGATCCGTACATGGTGCTCCCAGTCCCTGTGATGATGTGGAGCAGAAAGTGGTGCTGCCATGGGTTACATCAGAACGGAGAACGTTTCTGGAGGTCAAGGGATGTGTGCACAGGCACTCAGGCCATGGAGCAAGGAAAGGAGAGAGCACAGCCTGCTGCCTCAGGCAGGCTTTGTTACCCAGCCACAAGCAGGAGAAATAATTTCTTGAGACCTAATGTGCTGTTAATACAGAGAGCACTGCTATATCTTTTTCCTTTTCTTTATTTCAAATAATTACTGCATTGGGGCAGGTTATTTACATATATATTACAGTCTCTGCCTTATTGCAAATTCTGTATTTCTTAAATAGTTTATAGAATGCATTCTTCAGAAAAAAACTTTGATTTTTTTTTATTAGACTGTTTTTCTAACAAAATATAAATCTATATTTAATAAAATATATATATATTTAATGAAAATATAGTACATTTTTTCTGCAAGCTGATTAATGTACGGGCGTATTTCAACCATTAGAACTTGGCAGTTTCTATATGGATTCGTCTTAAATGGCATCTTGTTAAATACTTTTAGGCATTTTTAGAACTTGTTATTTTGAAATAAAATCTGCCAGAGCAGCGAACCTATTTCAAAGGACAGCTATAAGAGTAATCCAAATCTTAAAATTTTAGAATTAATCTGAAGATGGCATTAGACAATATGCTTCGAGAAAGTCCTCCCCGGGAAGACGAAAGGTCTTCCCAGGTAAGGTTCTCTTTAAAGAGAAGTTGTACCACACAGAAGTTAAGATAGGACAGTTCTACCTCTGTACATCTAAAACTTTGGGGCCTAGAAAAACCAAAGGAATGGCATGTTCATGTCTTCTCACCTTCATATCACCTAGAGTATTGCAGTATTCCATTTGCAGGGTTGTTACTTTAGAAGAGATTTCAGAGAATGACATGCATCCATATTTTCATCAACTTGTTGGTCTAATATAAAATCAATTGTTATCTCAGAGGCTTTTCTTTTTTATTCATTGGAGGATTAGATACCCCTGCCAGGTATCCTAGTGTGTGTATATGGGGAAGAGGATTATGCCTTAAGTGGGTCACAATTCCAGCTGATGCCAGGCATTAAAAGTGCAGCACTGAGGAGATCCAAGGTTGTGGTTTTCCACAAGTGCTCTTGTGGCCACACTATTGCTGCTGATCCTTCAAAGAATGTTTAGCAGTCCTGTCAGCTCAGTCTTTCTACAAGTTTCTGTCTTATCTTAAATCTTTTCTGATGTCTCAGGTTTAGTGGTTTAAAATTTTCTGACAGCCATTATCCTTCAGTAACTTTCATAGAGGAAGACTGTCCATCTTAAATTGCAGAACAGGCCAATCCCACGTCTCAGTTTTTGCTGGATAAGTTTTGAACACAGCTATGAACTTGTAACAATACACATTTTAATGTATCTTCCTACACCTTGGCAGACCTATAGGACAATTTATTAACCATCTAGGCAAAATAGCAGGAGACCTTTCATTTGTGTCTAGGGGCTGTGAATTGATGTTGATTTTTTTCCAATGATCTGCAGTCACTGAGAAAATACTTAAAGAATAGAAAATCAAATACCATGCAAAGATAAAAATATGATTTATGGACTAAATTTGAACTTGTGATATTGGTTGTTATGTATATATAGATTTTTTTTAAAAAAATCTTTTGTGCTGTAATGGGCTATAAGTGCATTTATACTTTGAAGATGTAAAAACCAAATTGATCTCTTAAAATAATTTGGGAGTATTTTAATATATCTACATCCATCTAGGCTATAGAAAAGACAAAGAAACAAATTCTGTGCTGCTCTTAATGTATTTTAGTATATAAAGCTGAAGAACGAAATGCAGCTCTCAAATGCAAGATGTTGGAAGATTTTACAAGGAACAACATGGAATTGGACTTAAAATTACAACTTCATCTATAATTGACTCTTTTTTTCTATATATTTGATTATTTGAATGCAAAGCAAAAAATGCTTGGATTATAGAAAGGAAATTCAAATTAAGGCAGTTAAATTTAAAGGAAGAGTGTTAGTAACTAAAATGTGCTTATTTTTAAGGAGAAAATTGTTTCTGGTGCAATGCTTAGATATATTTATGGTAAAGACACCACTTTCTAATTAAAATGCTTGATGTTAAAAACTGAGCAATACCTGTGGGTTCTCTGTGCCTGTGCCTGGACACTTGTACCCCTTTCACAGAACATGTGAATTTCTGCTGGTGTCATCTGAGTTTAATAATCCTTCTGCACTTTTGACAGTGTTAATTGGCATTAATTTCTCTGTCTTGTTCCTTCTTGTTAGTCACTTCTTGCAAGGAACAAGTAGGGTTTTCGTGGATTTCAAGGTAGAAATGACAAAGTTACATTGTTCTGCATCTGAAGTGTAATTTTGTATTGCTGTTATACATTTTATTGAGCCTTTTTTTTTCCTGGTATGAATTCCATTCAGAAAAGTTGTGGATCAAATGCAAAGTTAGTTTCACCCAAAATCTATCACCTAAGACTTATTGTTTTCAGTCATCCTCAAGTAGTAGATTAAAGGTCTGGAATTAGTTTGGACATTCTTGCTGGATTTGTTTCATGGAATACAAGCCTTTTGTCTTGCCATGGCTTGTTTTTTTCTTTTTTCTGTAAAATACTAGAAAAGAGTAACAGAATAATTCTTGTGTAAATAACTACTGTATTCAAATAGAAATGTTCTCTGCCAGCAAGTGTTGTTTAGAGAGAATTGAAATATTTCAAGGAAAATGAGAAATTTTTAAAGTGTGCTACAGGTTAGACAGAATTTCACCTGTTTTAATTTAAAAGAAAAATAAAAAAATCTGAGTATCAAATTAGTTCTGATCATTGCAGATGATTAATACTAAAACTATGTCTCTTAGTAGCCCGAGACAAAGGTAAAGCTCACAACTTTGTAATTACAGACATCTTATAGATATAGAGGTGTGAGGCTCTTTAGTCCAAAAATTCTCTTTGCTCTTGAGTATCTTGGCTTTTATTGCTGGTGATTCTTTTCATATGGTGAATGGAGGAAAAAACCGAAATCCAAGGAGTAGAGTTTTTTTCCCATTCATTAATGAATGGACTGTCTTGCCCAATTTAGGTGCTTTATATCCTTGAAAATCCTTGAGAATTAGCATACTATATTCTTCCTGCTCCTATCTCTGAACTTTTTATGTTCCTATCTGACAGGGAGAATCCACATTGCCCAAACTCAGAACTGAAAACAAAGTTCTATGATGGAGTATTTCTTACACTTATGTCTACCTTTAGGAGCAAGGAGCAATTAATTATATTATCTGTTGATTCTCAGAGAGAAGAAACAGGAATGCATCACCATTTGTAGTCTATAGATGCTACTGGTTGAAATGACAGTGGACTCCATGTGGCAATAAATTATGAAGAACTAGAAATGATAAAGTTTTTAGAATCATGGATTTTTAACATTTTTAAGAGTCTAGCTTTTTTAATTAAAAAGTTATGATGTACTGTTTTAATAATGCAACTTTTTAATTATAATAGGTAGGTATAAAAGATATCAATATTATAACACTTTTTTGGTGCGTCTTGTGTTATGAAAAGTGATTGTATCAGAAGTTAACCTGATTAAATGATGCAATACCCATAAAATAAAGAGGGGAAGGCATATTGATTTATTGTTTCACTATAACAATTTTAATTTCCCAAGCTACTCAAAGGTGAGGGGCTGGGTAATTTCTGTCTGTGAAAACTTTGCACTTCAGTCTGAGAAAGGGATACATGTTAAGACATTGCTGGGGTGAGTTCCTGAAACCTTTCTCCACGTTCCCACCTGTTTGCCATGGCTCCTGCAGGCCTCCAGAAGACTGGCACTAGTTGTGAGTCTCAGTCGAGTGCATAGGAGACTGTAGATTTTAACTTTTAGAGCATAATTCCTTTGGGAAACGACTTAGGGAATATTCTTGTGGGAGTTTTCTGGCCAAATCATTTCAGCAGGTTGCGGGCTTTTACTGATGATGCCCTTTGGGAATGTAGTTATCAGCATTGTTTGCATCCTGCCTCAAGAAATACCAAGGACAAGCATAAGGACAGGCGGTGACTTCAGAGTTTTCTTCTGTGACCATTAAACCTTCCATGAACATTTCAGGGATATTTGGACCCCAGTCAGCGAGTATTAGCTTCAAGGGCAATTGTGCAAATTTGCTTTATCATCTGAGAGGTTAGTTGCTGGATCTGGTTCCCAAGAGCTGTGCAATCCTACTCGGTGAGCCTCCTTTCTTTTCTTCTCTGCCTTACTTCCCTTCCTGTAAAATCCAAATAGGAACAGCTGGTTGTTTCATATAAGATCAGTAAGGAAAGCTAACTCTCACTCCTTAAGTTAAGATTTGTAGTGGTTATGTGCTGATATTTAAATAAATGTAAAGAATATCATTAGATGAAAGCAGTGAACATAGCATTGCAGAGTCAAGGATCAGCATCATCAATACAGGAAACTGTGATGGCATTTGAGATTAATGCACCTGGAATTTTCATAATCAATTTTTGTGGTCCTCTCTATTGTTCTGCCTAAATATTTCTAAAGGGAAGGGATGATGAACTTCAGTATTTTGGAGAGTGTACCATAAAAAAAAAATGAGGAGGCCCATGGCAGGGATTGTTATCTTAGCCAATTATGTGAGAAAATATTCATAATGTGTTCAAGAAATATCAGTAATATAATTCCTTGTTTTCTCTGTTGCTTAGATGTTGGTGAAGCTTTCTAAATATTAGCATATTTCCTGTCACACAGGGCTCAGTATTGTCTTTGGGGGAAAGAAAAGCTCTTGTCTTTTCAGCAGGATAAGCAGATTCATGTTTATCCAAATTCAGGTTGTAAAAGTTTTCTGCAATTAGATTTAAAGTGCTGTCTTGCTGAATGATTATTTTTAGCTACAAATGCCCACGGGGCATTGTACCTGAGTGGTATCATCTCTCATATCACTTTTGTGGAAGAGGAAGATAGACCCACAAACACCTCTGGAGCCATCCATGACTGTGGCCCCATGGTTTTTGAACCATTTAGGTGGTAGATAATTTTGATAGCTGCTCCTAATAATAACTTTGGTAGGGTTGATAGTCCTAAGATCTAATCTGAACTGAGTTTTACTTTCCACAGTTGTAAGTAAGAAATATAGTGAATGCCTTAGTAAATTCAAATGTTTTATTACCTTAATTTGTACCCTCAGAGTGGGGTAAATCAAATTTCAGTACTATAAATGGTGTCTAAAGTTTTGGTGTTCATGTTTTTCAGATTCTGTGCTGCCTAGAGGTGTAGTTCTCAGCCTCATATTAAATGTTAGTAAGCTCTCTTCACAGAGTAGATAGATCAAAACTTATAAAAGTGTGAGGCCTTGTAACCAAATGTCCATTTTTGTAACAATTTTTGGGTCCATCTTGGGTATAACCATGGCCAGGCTCTTATACTGCCCAAAGTATACCCTTGAAAGCCTTTAAATAAATACCTACTTTAGTCTCTTAGCTCTATCTAATCTCTGTTTCAAGTTAGCCTTCCCAAGGCATAATTCAGAAATATATGTGTAAGCTGGATGGTGTTATATGAACAAAGTGGTTAGCAATCATTCTTTTCATAGTAAGAGAGGGACACAGATAATTTGTATTCATGTTATCAGGGCCATTTTCAGGGTTTTCCTCAAAGCAGTAGCAATGAGTGTGCCTGCTGCCTGTTGTGTAAAGCTCTAATATGCTTTCTTATGGTCACTTGTTTTGATTGAAGAGGAATTGCTAGAGCTGAGAGGACAAAATGAATGCTATTACAGGGAGTGTTATAAGCACAGAGAAAAGAACAAAACTTAGTGAGCCCTCAGTACGTGAGGGCTGCCTATTACCTCTGCACCAGTGCAGTGAGCATCCATGAGAACCATTTATAAAGTGTGTGGCTGTGTGGAGGCTCTGATGGCACCCTCTGATGATGAGTTAATTGAACGGTGTCAGCAAGGGCAGTCCTGGCCCTGGAAAGAGACTGACAGGATGATGGCAGCAGTCACTACTTCATTACTTAGAAACAAAATCAGAGATTCTTCATTTTAAAGGCAGGAGCTGCCAAGCAGTTCAAGAGCAAATGGTTTAATGTGTGGGGGTGGATGAGGTAAGGAGCTTTTATGTGTAAAGAGCTTCACTTAACCCTGTGGCAGCATTACTGATCTGTCTGTGGCATTGGAGCAGACAGGCCTGTCCTACTGTTTTAACTCTGGTCTTTGATTCTCACCAGCCAAATCTATTTTAATTGTTTAATTAAATTAATTTTCCTCAAGTAAGTCTGTTTTGACCATGACAGTAATTGGCAAGAGATCTCCCTGTCTTTATCTTGACCCACAAGATTTTTCATCTCATTTTTTCCCTGTTCTACTGACAAGGGGAAGTGATGGGGAGACTGGGTGGCCCTGTGGCAGCTAGAGAAGGCCAACAGACCATCCTGTACATTGTAGCTGCCTCAGTCATACCACTGTTGGTATTCAATGTTCCATTTTCTCACATCTTTACCAAGATTTGTGTGTAAGCATAGGGAGGTAACAAATAGAACAAGCAGCTGCTTTATTGCTTGAAAATTCTGCCTTCTTCAGTGGTCATCTTATAAATGGGATCTATTTCTGGTGTTGGCTATGGAATTTTTCCTACTCTTTGCCACCCTGTCCCCAAAACCATCCACTAGAAAAAAGAAAGAAAAAGTGTTGAGAAGTGTCACTGCTTTGTTCAATCAGACAGCTTGGGATTTGTGTCCCTGTTTTCACCTGTAGATTGAGTATGCTAGGTGAGTATTTTCCATAGTTAGTGCTTCTCAAGGAGAATCGTTGTCTAAGAAAAGTAAGAATCACACATACTACAAGGTTCAAAAGTAAATCTGCCCTTTCACATACACACCAAATTAGCGCATTTTAGTTATAACTCAATATTTCTCACTTTACAGGTATTGCATCACTTTGGTGAAAACAGTTGGTCCTCTACAGGAAATTTCAGTCAGCAGTAAGTGCTGGGAAGTTCCTGGTAAGGCAAAGAACATCCTGTCAGGTCTGGAATGGCTACTCCCACACCTGGGAGCTCAGCCCCTCCATCTCAGATGTATCCATACCCACAAGGGAGAAATGCCTCCCTTCCTGATCCTCTTTGTCACAGAAGCAGGTTTGGCTGTGAGCAAAGGTCCTAAAAACAAGTTGGGATACAGGGAACAGGGTGTGGGCAGCAGCCCATGAGCCCCTGTGAATGCAAGCCAGGTGCAGACTATCCCTACCCAGCCTGTCAGGGGTGACAGTTCTGTCTCTACACCCCTTAGAACTACTGTCAGCTTTTATTGTGTGTAAGCACAATAACAGGGAGAGAGGTCATAGTATTCTTTAATATTTTTAATGAAAGGGAACATTGGATGCACAGACTACAGTCATGCTAGAAGATTTGGCACTGATATTAATGTAAGTAAAAAACTGAGAAAGGACAAACTGTCTCAGATTCAAAGATTTAAATGTTCAACCAAGTAATCTGTAAAAAAATTCCAGAAGCAATGTCCCATAATTCCAGTAAGTAAATGGAAGCTTGGATTTCAAGACATGCTTTGTCCCCTGCAACAGAGGTGTTTTACATATTTTACTACTTATTTCACTGCTTTCATACATGCTAAATTCTTCTGAAAATATGGTTTAAATGGTCTTTGGAGCATCCTCTATAATCTATAGATGGTGAAATAGAAAACTTCTTTTACTTGAAATAGAAAAACTGCTTTTACTATCATTTTCAGCAGTAGTGACTGTCAGTATTCAATCTTGGCTTCCTCCAGCTGGCCAGTAATAGTTTAGTTTCTTATCAGCTTTTCTATTTTTATAACTTATTGGATTTGGATGTATATCTAAGATTACATGTGAATTTTTCCATTTTACCTTGCATTCAAGAAGCCATGCAATTTTTGTTACTTGTCCAATTTTTAGGGATTGTTCATTGAATTAGACTTTAGGAAATTATAGCTCATGTAATGACAAAGGGATGGCAAAATTCAAATAAGTAGCAGTATGAGAGTTTTTGAAAAACAGTTTTAACTCCCAAATCTAGTGATTTTTACTTGCTGGTTCATTTGTTTATTTAAGATTAGATTTAATTTTAGATTTGAGGCCCAGAACCAAATGATTGCTCCCATAGCAGCCCCAAAACATTCAGCCTAAAGAGGGTGGAGTATAATAGGAACAAACTTCTAGTGGTATTTGTTTAAGCTGATTTTCTGTCATCTGACACTTACCAGCTTTTACCAGAATTTACACTGTTTAATTTTATTTAATGAGCGGTTTTGGTGAGGCCTGGAAGACAGAAGTTATTTAAGTTTCTTCAAGAAACTCGTGTGCTATTGCTCCCTCTGCTTCCTTTGCCTTTTATAGGAAATAATTTCAAATACTTAATGTCTTGCTACATGAATATCTTTTCAAACCTTTGATTATTTTTGGAGCTCCTTCAGTCTTTTGATAACCTTTCTTAGATAAAATGACTGGAATGGTGTTTAAAGAAACAAAATCAGTGATGGATGAAAAGATATTCATGGTTTGATATTACATTCTGTCCTACTCTTGGGACAACCTAACATTTCTTCATGATTTCTTTACCTGTTGAGAGAAACTCTCACTGAGCTGTCCACAATGATAGTTCCATCTCTTTCTTATGGTGCTTTTGTGATAAGAGAATTCTAATTGGTGTAACATAGGTTTGAATTTTTTTCCCCATCTGCATTTCTGGACTTGCAGCTTTTATGTCCATTTCCATTATGTGGTCTTTTCCTGGAAAAATGAAGGTTCTATGATATCAAAACATTTCTCAAGATTACAGAGACTACATTAAAACATTTTGTAGAAACCAAGTCTGGCAGGAGAGCTGGCCAGGTTGCAGTTTCTAGCCAGCCTTTTCAGCAGCAGCACTGCCAGGATAGTGAGTTGCCACTCCGTTCTTCCCAGACATTCAGGCTGTTTTGATCCTGTGAATATTTCCTTTGCAAGACTCAGTGTTGCAAGTCCCACACCCCAGGCTGCAGTTTGTCTGTCCCAGCTGCAGGCTGAGCTGACAGCTCCCTTAGGGACCTGCACCTTATATTGCCCTACAGGAGAGCAGCTGACACTGTGCCCACTGACACTTCACCTTATTGCTTGCTGGAATATTGTCCAGCAAGAAGTACTCCAACACCAGGAACTCATTAGTCCTTTCTCAGCCACCTCCACAGGAAATTGCTCACAGGTTTCCAAAAGATACTTTGAAGTAAAAGAAATCAGCCATCTCAAAGTGATAAACAATTGGCCCTTTGAGAAAAGCAGGTCCTCATCATCACTGCTGTACACATCTTCAGCTGCTGGGAGGATGTGCCAAATGGACGTGTTGTCATTGGCTGATTTGGGTCCAAAGGCAAAAACTATTTTCAGAAAGTTTAAGTCACTGATTGTGATGCTCTTGGTAGTTTTGTAAGGAAATTTCTTTTTTCTTGGTTAATGAAAACCAGCTTTCTTATGAAACCAATGATCCTTTCACAAGCTTCTTGGAAGCTTCAGTCTGGAAGTTCACATGGTTCTGTTTCATGTTGTGTTTCATGCCCTGAGAAATATAAAGTCACAGAAGCTGTTTTACTGGTTGTACCTTTACTTGATCATGATATGCCAAATGCTTTGTTTCTCCTAATCAGTTTTGTAAATATTCCCTAGGCTCACATGTAAAACTCTCTCATATGTCAGTATTGACATGTCAGTATTGACATGTCAGTATGTCACATTTAATTCCATAATTCTATGGATTATTTGCACAATTTTTAAAAACTAGAACATGGTATTAATTTTTCCCAGTCCTCTGAAACAGTGGCATTCACTACAGGTGTTGACTGAATTCTGAAATTACTCTGCCTATGTGAGGAGCTAACGAAGGAACACCTTGCAGTCTTAAGAATGAAAAAGAGAATTACACAAAAAATTTTGGAAGGCAAAGGACTGCTGAGACTTCTGAGACTTAATTCACAAGATAGGGCTCTCAACAGAATGACAGTGAGGAAAAGGTTTGCTTAGGGAGAATGCTATGAGTAATATTTGAGAGCCGTATGGGAATAAATGAACAGAACCTTAAATACTTGTGAATAAATATTCTCAGGGGTTTCTTGCCTAATTGCAAAGATATTTATTGTATTTTGTTGTTTAAAAGCCTATGATATTTCTGGAAAACAGCCACTAGGGGAGGGGAGGTGAGGGAAATCATCTACAAAAAAAGAGAGCAAATGGTCAAGTGTCTGATTTCCCTCTTGCTAAGGCAAGAAGTTATCATAGAAATGCATCAGTCCCAGCACTCTTGTGAAAATATCTGCAAAATAGTCAAATATTCCTTTAGAGTTATTAAATGCTTATCTTACTTGAATTCTAGAACTGTAGACTCTCTGTAGAATTTGTAGTTTTCAAATGACTGGGATAATGTGGAAAGTTATGTACATTTCTGAGGAAAATGCTGGCATTCTTGGTGGCATTTTAATCCCAGGAGTGGAATTATTTACTTAAATGTATTATTTTTGATCTCTTTTCACCCGGCTTTGACTTTACACTGTCAAGTTACAAAATTCTGCATGGTACATCATGCTAGCAGCAATGGTTAACATAACAACGAGGAAACCTACTGAA
>VYXD01000010.1:7228-27461 GCA_013397195.1 Hylia prasina
GACATATAACAAACATTTGAAGAAGTTGGTTACAAGAGATATGAGTTGCATATTTATTGGATTTATTTGGGAAATAAATGCAAATATACTTCCTTAACAATTATTTTCAGATAAGCTGCATTCATTTTAAGCCATGCTCTGTGACTATCACTTTTATATTTTTATTTAACTTTTACCTTGTACTATTTACAGGGACTGAAAATTATGATTTTATGGCCTGAAATGGTTCTTTGGAAGTGTGCCTTTTAGATGCCAGCATCAGGGCAGCTCAAGTGGATGCTAGCAAGTGTTAATATACTGCCACCCCCTGCCCCCAACAAAAGTATTTAAAGATAGTGTGAGACTGAAACAAATCTATTTTAAAGAAAATATATAATAGAAAATTAATATACAGTTATTTTGATTGTAGTTTATAGAGTATGAACAACTTGATCCTTGTCTAATCTGGCATATTTTAGGTGCAAAATATGCAAAAGCATAGAAATTAAAAATTCAGACTATTCTCTAAAGTACAAATTGCAGTTTAATAATAGCAAGAAGACCAGATATATGTCTTTAATTTGGAAATGCATGCTCTGCTTTGCAACATCTGCTTATGAAATAATCTAAATTATCCTTTTGGTCTAAGTCATCAAAATACTGAGCTTGAGAAATATATTTGCCTTGTCACAGAAAGGTTAAAATGAGAAAATGCTTTAAAGACTATTAATAAGCATGATTGAAAACATTGTAAATTCTTGGAAAAGCTGTGTTCAATAATGGTGGGGTTCGGAGTTTTTTTTCTTTGCCTTTTTATGTTTAGTTTTGCTGCTTATACAGCCCTTTTTTCACCCACAAATTATCTTGGCAAAATGAAATCCACATGCAGGCACAATATTTTTGACCAATTTTTTTCTTTTTTTTTTTCCCCTGAGAAAGATAGGCTTTAAATCTTTTTCAGCCAATAGCTTTGCAATTTTTTTGTTTAGTTCTTGCACCTTAGGTATTTTAAATGATCTCGTATGGCATCTGCTTCATATCAGAAGTTCAAATGGAGATGTGTCATCAAAACATAAGAGTTGTAACTGTTATTGTGATGCACGATGTGGTGGGTTAACAGGAAGGTAGGGTACCAGAATAAGAGAATGTTACAAATTTTTCAGTGCCCTGGTTTTGGCTAGAATAGAGTTAATTTTCTTCCTGGCAGGCACTGTGGGCATCAGTCAGTGTGAGGTGAATGATGGTATTGTGCATCACTTGTTTCTCTTGGGTTTTACTCCTGGACCACCCCTGTCTGCCCAGCCCCTCTTCTCCCTATGCATCATAAGTATTTATACTATATAATTTATATTGGTTTAGTATTTTACTTTATTTCAATTTCTAAACTGTTCTTATCTCAGTACACAAGTTTACCTTTCCTGATTCTCGCTCACATCTCACTGGCAAAGGGGGAGAGTGATGGGTAGCTGCTGNATCATGTGCAGCCAGTATCAGTAAAGAATGTTGCTTAAATGGTTAGAGGGTGTTTATGATTGTTTCTGATATCCTTTATGAATAGTGGAATTTCATTTCTTCCTCTTATACTACCAGTCTCTACTTCCAAAAAAAATGTTATTTGTGCTTGTGCACATTTTTCTGGAAGGAGGGTACAATGAAGGTAGTGAAGTTAAAATTTTTCTGCCAGCCTGTGGAGGAGTAGAGTATGAATTCTGTGAATCTTATTAAAATACTTCGTAATCTGCATGCCTGGAAAATTCCCTGTTAGGAAGACTACCCTTAAATCATCTAAAAATTGCTAAAAGCCATGCACTGTATTTGTTTGCATGACTTCTAGTTGTGTAAGAGTCTGAGGAGCAGCTATTAAGCCACAAAGTGTGGCTAGAAACATTAGCTGTGTACATAGAACAGTTGTGTCTGTCAGAGAACATTTGGAACAGCTCCTGTGCTGTATGATTGAACCTGCACCAAAGAACAGCAACACACAGTTTGAAAACATTTGCTGCCTGTTTTTTCAGCACAGCTGAAAGTTATCTCCTCTCCATCTTCTGCTGCCTGGCACCTAAAGTATGTTCAGGTTGCAGAGTGAAAATATTAGAGATTTGTGTTTACTATCTGCTTGGGTTCTTGCTCTGTGAAGTTTTGGCTTTTAGGCACATGGATACTTCTGTTTTCATTAGGAGCCTGTCAAATGTTTGTGGGATCTGGACTGTGGTGGGTTTTTTGCCTCCCTACCTACAATTCAATATTTTAAAGTGATTTTTTGAATTTTCATTAAAAATGTGTTTGTCTGCCATTTTTAGTGTGTGCAGGCGTTCTATATATATCTTTTCCGTGGCATCACTTTTTTCCTGTTCATAAGTTGAAATGGCCCAAAGCCAAGCAGAGTAAGCAGTAGTTTTTGGAAAGAATTATCATGCAGATTTAGTAGTAGGATATTGAGCCTTTTGGCACAGAAACCCTGTGAGTCTGTAATCGTTGTGGTTTGTGTGTGTTTTTGAGCAAATTTACATAAAGTGTTTATGATACGATCTGAAAATTGCTTTTGCAGCTTATTTTGGAGGTTGGTACAGGTTAGAGCTCTGAGCTGTTTTCAAAATGCATTTGATTTTTGGAGGCTTGGAAGTGAAAGCTTTTAGCCACCAGTGTGACAAGTGTCTTCAAACTTAAGAAATATGTGATTATGCTTGTAAAGATCAGCAAACTGAAGTACATACTGCAGGGACATATTTCAAGAAAATGAGAGTCAAGATGTATTTGATGTTGTTCATCATAAGGGCCTGTTGAGTTGGACTGAAAAAGTGAATGAGATAGAAAAATGTTCTTTTCTTTATTAAAACTTAATTTAATTTTTAGAAGACTGTCAGTCTCTTGTGCCCATAGGGTATTAGTTCTGGTTTCATGCAATGAGATATCAAAAAATATTACTAATGAAGAATTTAGACACTGAGGAAAAATAACTTAAAGGATTTGTTGCATTTTAACAGCTTTTTGTTTGATGAGGCATTCTGAACATGAAGGATTAGGGAAGAGCTATGAAAGTGGTAAATATGGTAAAAATTATTCAGTAGTGACTAGGATTGTGTCACCTTGCAAACCTGGAAAAAACCCAATTATGAAACAACATATCTTTCTGGTGGAATAGTGATTCTCAGCTGCCTCACTGTTTACATTATATGGTGAGGACCAGCCAGTATGTTAGGGTGCTAATCTGAGGGACCTTGACAGCCTTTGGAGAACTGGGGACCTGATGGCATTCAGCAAAGACTGGGGCTTGCACTGGGGCAGAGGAGTTGTGTGCCACGTGCGGGTTGAATGGGCGGGCAGCAGCTCCTGACCTGGTGGAGCTCGCTCGCTCAAGGGCAGCAAGTGTGGCTATGTAGGGGCTGGAGCATGGGACCTGTGAGGAGAGGTAGAGGATGCCAGAATTGCACAGCGTGGTTGAAGAGATGGCCCAGGGGAGATCCCAACTGAGAGATCCCAGTGGTCTCTATCTTCCTCTTATGGCAGATGAGGAAAAGATGGTGCCAGACTTTTGCATGCTGGTATAAGGCTTGTCACTGGGAGTAAGGGCTGAGGCTGAAACACCTAAATACATGGCAGATATCCTTAGGAAGAATCTTTCTTCACTCTGAAGCAGAGAACTGCGGACATTATGGACCTTGTAACTTCCGAGAGATTCAGAACTTTGCTAGACAAGGCACTGCTCTGAATTGGCCTGGTCTGAGCAGAGGGATTGAATTATCAGATATCCAGCAGTCTCTGGCAGCCTGAAAAACTTTCTGTTACTGTGTAGTGAGCATGTTACCTTTAGCCTGGGGATGCCTGCTTCAGGCATTGCAAATAGAGAAGGAATAGCAATTTGAGACTGGTTTAGTTGCACAAGGTCAGAAGTGATGGTGAGAACTCAGTTTGCTTCGGCACACAAGTGTCACCTCAGTCCTGTGAGACTGCTTTTTTTCCAACCTTGATTTTTTCACATGCTTCCTCCCCACACACCCAAAAGTACCTTTTGTGATGGGTGTTTAATGTATAAATGCTTCTGGGTAAAGCATAAATAGCTCTTTGTATTTAAAGCAGAGCTACACTTATGCCTCTCAGCCGTTCTTCCTAATTTATTTGCTGGTTTATGTACAAACAGTCTATTTTCATCTGACAGACAAAAGTATGCACTTCAATTTTTACTTTTCAGTCCTAGAAGTATAGGGGATGTTGGATCCTGTCTTTGCTGTCATACATGGCACACTCTCAGAAAGTGCCAGATAAATTAACTGAGAAATGTGTTCAGCAGTGAGAGGGATTTTTCTTTCTGAGCTTGGAGGGTATGTAAAAAAGATAAAAGCGTATTCACTGCTGTATTTGTATCCTTTTTTGTTAGTCTTTACCAAACCAGTGTTTCTAATATGATGACTCTACTAGTGTATACATTTTCTATAGTATTTTTAAGGGAGAATGGTACAAACAAGAATTCAGTGAATAATATAAAATATGAACACAGCAGGAAGTAGGAAAAGAGTGAAAAACTGCGGTATATGACCTCCTCAGGCCACCTTCCCATGTAAAAGTGAAATTGGCATTCTTAAGTAAAGCTGTCATACTTGCTCACTTAGTCCTGTTTCTCTGTAAATAGCTTCAAACTTGAGGGAGGTGTTTCACTGTTTTAAAAGGGCTTCTAGTAAATTACTGGCAAGTATCAGATAAATTAGTTTGCTCTCCGAAGCAAACAGCTTGAAGGGATCTGATGCTGTTTTGTCTGAGCATGACAAAGCTACTGATCCATAAGCACAGGTAGTTGTTGGGCAGTTGGACAGTATTTTGCTTCCAAACAGCTGCAGTGTAAGGTCTGTCTGACAAGGACACAGGAAATAAAGGAGGATCTTGAGGGCTAGGGAGACCAAAGGAATTGCCAGGAATGGGAATTGTAAGGATTTGGAGGCAAACTGTTATTGCGAGAGAAAACGTAAAAATATGTAACAAAATTCCATGGGCACAGATTTTTGTTATTTCTGATATTCATGTATCAACTGATTTCTTTTGAGGATCACTCTTAAAATATCTGTGCCATAAATGAGAATTTTCAAAGCAAGTGAATTGCCCATATTGTTATGGACTTGTTTACTGTGAATTAACTAAAGCATCATCTTTACCTCTTTTTTGTGGGCTGTGTGGAGGCTGTGTGGCAGGGTGGGTAGTGAAGCCAAATGAGGATGCCAGAGTGTTCTGGAGTTACTGAGTCTTCAGCTAGGTTGGGGCAAAAGTGGTTTTAAAGGATTTTAAAACAAAGAGTAGTGCCATTTGTTTCATTTATTATTTTGTAGCATTTCTGTGACATTGCTGCATTACGTCAAGATTTTTTTCCTATCAGGTATTTTTTGAATGCTGCATTTTCTGTTTTAGACTGATGTCATAGAGAGGTAACTGTTTCTAGTAACTTAGTTCTTCTGCACCTTTGTGCTTCTCCATTTTTTGCTGGTTTAGCCCCTTGGGTTTTTTGGTCTCAAGTAGCAAGAGCGGTAAAGAAGTAGTGTAACAGTTTGGATGAGAAAAGAAGACATAGGAGATTGTTCTACCACTGTGCAATGCTGTAAGAGAGCTTTGCTTTCAAGGCACCATATCTAGTTATGGTCTTTTATGTCTCTATGGATTTTCAAAATAGGGTTCATTGCCCAGAAAAGAGATACCTGAATGGTTTTCACCTGGAGTGGTTTTAATTTTGATATTCTAAAGATCTTAAATTTACGCATTTTGAAGAAGAAATGTTCTCTAAGGTGTATTGCATCACTTTAAGAGGAATGTCTAGCATAACCATGAAAAATTTTATCATCTCTGTGGGGAGCAGTAGGTGACAATACTTTAATACTGCTTAGTACAGTTGGTATGACTTGTTGAGTATCTGTATACTGATATGCTTTGATATTTATTATGCAGTATCTTTGGAGTTACTGCTTAGGGATTGCCTGTGCTAGAAAGTTGTGCTCTGCTAACTCAATCAGTATATCCAAAGAGGCAAGGATGGTCTTCTCAGACATAAAAGTGACTTTGAAATGCTCATTCTGGGAGAGTTTGTCCTATTTTGAGAAACAGGGTAATTCATCAATACTACCATTTTGGTCCTCATTGTTCTTGGATTGTAGACCCAGTGCATCTGGAGAACTGTGGCTCACCGATACACTTCTGTGTTCTCTTATGTAGACCACCAGCTTATAGATGTTTGAAATTTCAAGTTCCTAACAACTATGTGTGATGCTGGAAAGAAACTTTCAGCCAGGTTGGGGTCCATGTGGTGCCTTTTTGGAGTGTGGATGTCAGCTGCCTCTTCCTTGCAGTCAGTCCATGTGATAATTTAAGATGTGATTTCCTACAAAACATTTGTGTTTTAAGCCTTTACCTTGCTTTGCCTAATTCTTGCTGTCTTGGGTTTGCTGCTCCATGTGTTTCAAAATTTTATGCTCCTCTCAGCTCATTTGAAGAGTCATGCTTGAACCTCCTGGATTGTTCTTACGGCTCTGTAGGCATTTTCCTTGCTTTTGCTACCTCCCAGGCAAATTAAGCTTGTCCTTTTCAAGGCAATTGCTGGAGGAACAAATTTCAAAGTGCAGTAAAAATCCTTTGGTGGGCTGAATTGCACTTCTTGCAGATTATTATGTTCAGCATTCTTGTGAACACTGAAGCTTTGCATGTTATCACTGGAGCAGTGACATCAAAAGGGAAGAGCTACCACAAAGTCTTAAGAGTGGGGACACCAGGACATGTGGTTACCTGTTATCCAGGGCTGCCCAGAGTCCTCAATGGAAAATACAACTACCAGGCTGAGGGTGAAAAATCATGTCCTGGGAGATGCATTTCTGGGACATGAAAATGTTTCTCAGCACTGGTAAACAAAATGCTATCTTGGCTCAACTGCTTGGATTCCTTGTGAGTGTTTTGAATGAACTACAAAACTGAGCTCAGATCTTTCTTTTAAGGTGTTACCCAGGAAGATGTTTGCACATGGAGCAAGCTGCTGTTGTTACAAATGTATTACTTAGGAACGAAGGGGAAGTGGACTTTGGTTGTTTTATGTATTAAGAAGAAATGTGGCAGTTTGATCTCTGGTTAAGTCTGAACTTGTGGAGTTTTGCTCTGGCTATAGCCTATTTTGTTATGGAAAAACTTGGGCAGTGAGAGCTTAAGTTCCAAATTTACTCACCTACCCACTGCAGATGTTACTTTCCAGAAAGCATTGTGAAACAGAGCAGATGGAGGCAGGTTTTGAGGATTTGCTCTATTGTCTTCAGAAGTGTAGGCACAATTCTCACCATCAACCACAAATAATCATGCTTCAACTTTGCAAATCAAGTATCATGAAGACAGAATTAATGTCTTATCTACTGGTCTGTGTTGATTTCACTCTTTATGCCTGTGTTTAACAAGTAATGTGCTACTGTACTCTGAAATCTGTATTTGTAAAGAGAAGGGCAAGAGACATTCTTCCAGAAGTCCAGTGGCTGATCTTCATTACTATGGAGAGGCTATAAGAAATCTTTGTTTTACTTTAAAGATAACACAGAAGCTGTTGGAATTGAAAAGTGTGCTGAAACAAAAAATTGATATATCTCAAGTCGCAAGGTTGTTATTTATTCGAAATCTCCTTTACATATACATTTCTATTGACTATTCTCAATTTTTCCATTAGCTATTACTCTAATTAACATCCTGGTGATCTTAAAGAAGGCTTTAAAGAGTTCAAAAGAGTGTCTTAAGTCCTAACCTTTTTTCTTTTGACATGCATATTTTGAGTTTGTTTGCTTCTAGAGACAAACAGCACATGCATGTGGAAATGCTCACAGACAGACACACAAATTTAGATGCCTCATATATATAAATACTCATCTACGTATCTGTTAAAAAGATCTGCCATTTGGCAGTGGCCACAGTCCTCTGCTTCTAATTGCCTCAGTGCATTATGTAAGATATATAAAAAAGGTTTGCTGAAACTGGCTGTATGGTTTCCTAGAATTAGGTGTGTTGAATGCTTTGTAAACTTACAGGGATTTTTTTTTGTAAAACTTGTCTACAGTATGCAGTATACTGTATAGCTAATGATTTCCTGTTGGGACTGGATGGCCAGCTACTTTGAAATTTCTCTTCCAGTTCTAAATGCTGCTTACTGAGATCTTGTCTTCAGCCAAAATAAGCTTAAAAAAAAGCTGGACTTGTGTCTTTAAATCTGTGTAGATACTTTTTGTGTACATGTGGGAGCCCTGTGTTCTGAACTGGAGAGAGGTATGCCTTCATTAAGGGCAACAATGGTAGTTTGTTCAGTTGTATAAAAATTCTGGTGATAACAATCCCCATCAAAATAAGTTAGTCTCTTAAAATGACCATTCAGCCTGGATATCATTGCAGTAACTTGTTCTCTTTCTCAAAGTTTCCATGTCAAAGGGGTATTTTGGCTGCTAAGCTGCTAGACAAACAACTGAAAACTGCTGAGCTATGTGGATATGTCACAGGTATTGGCTGACATGCATCTGTGTTGCTGCTTTTGCTTTCAGATATTACCATGAGTATCAGTTGGAGCACAAGGAGCTATGGTAGTAGGAGTGTTTGGGAGAGCTGGGTCTTGTTTACTTGAGAAAGGTAAGAGTGTGATGGGATTGTGGGAATTCCTGATGGAACAGAGTGAGAATGGGTGATAACTCGCCAGGCAAGATCACCCAACAATGAGATACTTAACCTTACTAAGTCAAAGAGGATCTCATGAGCTGAGAATTGGCAACTGCAGAGAAGGAAATACTAAATCCACTATTGCCCCCATAGCATGTTACTGAATTAGGAGATGTGAAACAAATTCCAGAGTAGGGTTCATTTGTGCAGAACATATAAAATGAGACAATTTGGAAACTAAAGTAAAATTCAGTGGAGAAAGGAGACTATGTTGTGATAACTTTGGCAGAATACAAGGTGCCTACCAAAGCCACTTTAATCACTCACCTTCCTCATCTGGATGGTGAAGAAAATGTATGACAGAAGGTTCAGCAAGTATGGTCACAGGCAAACCAAACTTGGTTTGGAGAAATTAATTTACTTAATTGCCAGTGAAAAGTCAGAGAAAGATAATGAGAAATAAAAACAAACCTTAAAACATCTTTCCCCCACCTCTCCCTTCCTCCCATGTTCAACTTGAGCTCCAGACTTCTCTTCCTCTTCCGTCTGAGTGGCTCAGGAAAACGGGATGGGGGCTTTGGTCAGTTTATCACACTTGTCTCTGTTGCTCCACCCTCCTCACATTCTTTCTCTGCTGCAGCATGAGGTCCCTCCCAACTTCTCCAGCATGAGTCCTTCCCATCGGCTGCAGTTCTTCATGAACTGCCCTAGAGTGTCTTCCAGCATGGCTACAGCCTCCTTCAGGCACCTGCTCAGATGTGGAGTCCTCCGTGGACTGCAGGTGATCTCTGCTGCATCATGGACCTCAGTGGGCTGCAGGGGGCTAGCCTGCCTCATCATAGTCTTCAGCACAGGCTGCAGAAGAATTTCTTCTCCAGTTCCTGGAGCATCTCCTCTCCCACCCTTTTCACTGGCCTTGAGGTCTGTGTCGCTGCTGTTTTTCCCATTCTTAAATATGTTCTCTTAGAGATGCTGTCCTCTGTGCTGTGACATGATGTGTCACACGCTGTGACAGATCCACTGTCACCAATGGGCTTGGCCTTGGCCAGTGGTGGTTCTATTGTGGAGCTGGCTGCACTGGCTCTTGTACAGAGAGGAAGCTTCTGACATCATCTGACAGAGGTTGTCCCTGTAGCCAGCCCCCAAAACCTTGCCACACAAGATGGTCTGAAAAATGTCTCTAATTATCCACATAAGTAACCAGTGCAGACAAACACTGCGTTTATGTATGTGTTATCTGACCTTTGGCTACAGAAAGACTTTGATGTCATGATTTTGTCACAGCTCTAACACAGTTGCTTGAAGAAGGAAACAAAACTTCTTTCCATAGGATGTCCTGGAGCAAGATGGGTTGTATGACAAACTGGGTGAAAAAGCTAATGCAGGAGAGTAGAGTGAATTCAGCATGTTGTATTTTTTGGTTTGTAATTGCTTCTGTCTTAAAACAGTTTGCTGCCTAGAAAAGTTCTACAGCTGAAAAGAGTAATGTAGTTGAACCTTAAGGCAGGTTTTTCTGGGTTTCACATCCTATAGCTTGCATTTAAAATTGAAAATGGACTGCATTGCAGGCATTATATTGGAAAAAAGAAGTATAAATGTACAGCAGGATCTAGATAAATGCTGTAAATCCTACTAGATTACTCATGTGTCAGAAATAAAGGTGCTGTTTGTACTTGTGAGTTTGCTATTGAGGAGACATCTGGAATTATTAAAAAAATAAGATAATGAAATTCCAACTGAAATGCTAAACCACAACTTCTTGATGTAGATAGAATTTTGTGTATCATATCTTTCGCTTAGCTTTTCAGGGATTTCAGATTTTCAACTTTATCTTGGAGGCTTTCAGCAAACTGTGAAATTGTTGGGGTTTTGTGATCCTGGGTTTTTTTTTTTTTTTTTTTTTTTTTTTTTTTTTTTTTTNATAAATGGAATGGAAACAGTAGCGTTCAGACTAATCTGTGATTTTCAGTAAAATCTACTTACGACTGACCTCCTGCTTTGCCATTTGAAATTTTTGCACTTTTTCTGTTGTCTTTTTGAATCTGGTACCTCAATTTTTGAGCGTGTTTTTGCAACACTCTTTTATGGGGATTATGCCTAATACCCATCTTCTGGTAAAATGTCAGTGGCTGTGATGTTAGAGTAAACTTCAGAAGGAAGTCACATCCATCACAAGGACAGAGGGAGCTTTGATAACATATTTTCTTGTAAGGACAGAGGTCAGCAAGGTTGTTTTCAGGAATAGAGAGTAATAAACTTCGCTCAGCAGTGAAACCATGTTTCTGGAAGAGTGCATGGGTTTATGAATAAGGAGAAAAGGGAAATACTTCTGTCCTCGTGCTTGAAAGGAAGTGCTCCTTTCCGAGTAGCACTTGGTTTGCTAACCAAGGAAAAACTGGTAGCTGTAAGCATTAGTTGGTTTTGCTGTAGGTGACTCATCTTGTATTTTGTACTGTGATATGTGCCCATTTTTAGGTTTTCCAAAGTGATCAAAGACATCTGTATTGTTTGAAGATTTACTGATTTGTATTTGAAGGGATCAGTTCTTTACTGGAATGAGTGGAGCCTTTTCATGACCTCTTAGGCAGATTGTCCCCCTGTGAAGCTTTCATTGTGATGATGCACAGTCTCTTTAAGGAACCCCATCTGAATCCATTGCTAAAAGTGTTTCAGTGTTTTTTTTTATTGAGTGTGATACTGTGGACCTTTGGGACAAAACAGAGGAATGACGTGAAATCAAGACATGCCGCAAGAGCTGGTTTGGTTTGTGGTAGTTTTTTGAGTGTTAGACTGGCATTGCTTGCTTAAGGGAGATAAGGACAGCTTTGGTCTCTCCAGAGGTCATAAAACATTTGGCTTGTGCATGTGTGTTTTCTCTAATTCATGTCACAAAGCTCTGAATCAGATGTCTACCCTTTTATTAGCTGTATAGAAACAATATAAGGAATATCCCCAAAACTGTGTTTCTAGATGTATTCTTAAGCTGCAGCTGGGAATAGCGGAAGTAGCTGCACATTACCACCTGGCTTCTGACCACAAACTCCTAAAATGGATGAATGTACTGTTGCAATTAAACACTAGCAGTAGGTGTTAACTGAAGTAAACCAGTTGTCCAGGTTCACTGGGTGTTCTTCCAGATATATACCTACAGTATGTAGGAGATCTGGAAGAGTTTCCCTCATTGGTAGTGCTTCTCTAACGTGGGATCAAGAAAAGAAAGCAAAGAGACTGCAACCACTTTTTTTCTGTCTGTGTAGTAACTTCCAGGCGGTATTTGTTTCCTCCTTTCGTTGTCCATTGTACCTGTTACAATCCATTTTGATAGTCTTTAGAAGGCTACTAGGATATACACAGTAAACACTAGTGAGTGCTTTTTAATGGAAGTAAATAGTGATGGCATTGATTTTTTTTATATTTTTGTCTCTTTAAAAAAATTTCTATGTGGAAATAATGATAGAGATAACATCAGTTATGAAGGTATATATACTTTGGAACTTGGGAGGAAGAAAAAAAGAAGTAAACCTGTTTTTTCAGGAAGAAAAGTGTTTTTTCCATTGAATACAGTTCTACAGTAGTGTAAAGTGAATGAAAAAATCCGCACTCACAATGGCCTCAGTGTGCAGATATTTCTTTGAACTTTAACTTCACTTATGTGATTCAGATTGTTCATGAATCAGAGAGAACAGCTTATGCGCTCTGTAACTGCAATTTTGAGTAATCCTCACAAATTGGGGGACTGAAGCTAGAGACTTCTCACTTTAAGGTACTGATCCTTCCTGCTTGACCCTAAATAATATTGCAAAGCATAAGCTTGCAGGCTGGTAAACGCTAACCTCAGCTGCTGAATGTAATTTGTACCTGACTCTGCTGTGTGGCCTGTTTATATAGCACCAGTGCTTTCCTCCTGTACAGTACTAGTACAGGGTTGGTGCTTTCTGTCTGGTACTTGATATGCACAAGAAAATACAATGTAAACCATGTACATGCCATATAATGAATATTAGACAGCTTTTCTTTCATATCAAGTGAAAAGCAGAAAACCTGAATTGCCCTTATCACCCAGAAGCATGTTACCATTTCACAGAAATGTATTAACCCTGTCATATGGAACTAAGCATTTGACTGCACTTCCTCCCTGAGATGAACTGTTCATTAAAAACATTTTAGCATCACAGTTATTTTCAACTTACTCATTCTCACAAGCTTTTTAGTATGGTTGACATTTTTGGAGTGAAACAATTTCCTGTAAAAACTTAGCAAGTTTCCCATCATAAGATGTTGCTTCTGTTATGAAAATAATGTAGACACATTGGCAGTTAGACAAGTGAGGATCTGTGTCTAGAAATCCAGAGCATGGCTTAGTCATTTGATTCGAGGAGAAATA
Organism: Hylia prasina; assembly: GCA_013397195.1. Lineage (NCBI taxonomy): Eukaryota > Metazoa > Chordata > Aves > Passeriformes > Sylviidae > Hylia > Hylia prasina. Next base: position 20,235 of record VYXD01000010.1, read on the forward strand.
ACATTAAATACAAAGGTTTACTAAGTCAAACTGCTGATACTTGAATTATATAATCTGAATTGTGCTCTTCTCTCTCGAAGTGGCTCTTGAAAGAATATCTGGACCTAGGTCTATTAGGGGTATTAAGCAAGGCTTTCAATCTTTCTGAGAGATTGTATTGAGAGCACTTATTTTAGTTGCTGCTCTGTGTTGGGCTCTCTTGAAAGGATATTTTGAAGATGTAATGTCATCCCACAATTAGAAGAAGTGGAAATCTAGTATTAGACAGGCTGAGCTTGTGTCTGGCAGAATTTCTCTCCAGTTCCATTTTTCCCACTGTTTAGTACTGGCCACACATACTCTTGTTTATTTCCTTGATACTCAAATCCTCATTCCTAATATTTCCCTGTGTTCCAAGTTGTCTTACCATCCATCGCCTCTGGGTGTCTTGAGGAAGAAGAGAAACAAAACCATAATTTCCTCAGGAATTTTTTCTTCTCTTTTGACTCCGTAGCCCTAATGTTATCTGCTATTTTTCCCTCTGATTTCAGTTTACAGGCACCTGAGCCCAGAAGGGTCTGTCATGTGCTGAATGTTGAGCAATCTAAAGAAATTCAGCCTTCCCTCAGTGCTTGCATACTGCTAGAAATTGACAGCTGATGCTTGGTCATGTTCCAGGAAAATCATAGGCTTGGTGTTGGGCCTCTGAACCAGGAAACAACATGCCATGCTTTTTTCTTCATGGTGAAGAATCCTTCTACTTACACTGCTGTTGTGCTTGGAGAGGCTGTATTTTGCAAAGTGCTGCAAATAGATGGTGCAAAAAAGAAAAGCTGTAACCAAGCAGACTCCTTACAGAGTGAGGAGAAAAGTGTCACACAGAATTTATCTGACCTGGGGTCAACAATGTTCTTCTGGCCTGTTCAGGCACTTACCAGTCTGGCAGGAACTACCAGGGCTGTGAAAAACTGCTTGTCCCCAGTAACCACACAATGTCCAATGTGTTTCCTCTCCTGAAAAGGATTGCTGTCAGTCCTGTTGATGGTGCCCTGTTCTGTCTTGCAGCTTTACTGATACCACACAAAAGTACTGAAGAGTTTTCCAAAACCTGGAACTTGTCTACAGCTGGACTTGGCAATCCGGAGGACTGTGGAGGTGAACAATGGCTTTTGGGGCAAATTGTTCTTGTTTTGTCAGATGCTGGCTGGTCCTGAGCCGGTACCTGACAAATACAAGCCGATTGTACCTGTCCTGTCATATTACCAATCTTCAAGAGGTCTTGGTCAGGGACTTCCAGAGGGTGAATGAAGTTCTACCAGGCATGTTGTGTTCAGTGGGCTGGACTCTTTTTGAGGCACAGTGAGTGTACTTCATCAACATTCTTTTTGGCAGTATTATACCCACTCAAGCAGTTTAAAAGCTGAAGAGTCCAGCTTTTTTTGTCTTCCTGCTTTTCCCTATATGCATAAATTTAATCAGTGTTCTCTGACTAATTACAGGTTCTTAAGAATGCAGTTACCAAGGTACTGGAAAACCCTGAGGTATTTTTCAGTCTTGTTCTGTAGTCTTTTTCTGATTATTCTCAATGCAGAATTTCTGATAAAATTAATAGATGAACAAATAGAATGTTTTCATTTAAGGGGAGAACGCAAAAGGAAGTTTTTGGTCCACAAGTGTAGCTGGGATGATCTTTCTCCTTGTGTGGACTCTTTTGTAGTTACTGGCACTGAATTTCATCTGTCACTTTGCTTGCTCTGCACTTGCTATTGTTAAATACTGTTATAATTCTGTTGTATATTTTTCTTCCATTTGACCCGAAGTCATGTGTATTGCTGTTTTTAATAGACTAGAAAATGAGGATTGCTTTGAAACTGATTACTTTGAAACTTTGAAGGCCTTGTCCATTAATTGCAGAACCATGTAAGACGGATGATGGTACACCCTCCTTTATTTGAACAATTCTGCCCACTCTTAATCAAGCTGATTTGCCTGTCTGTGGAGCTGGTTGTGTCATATCTTCCACATTTACTTTACTGGCAGTGTGCTGCTCTGCTTGCTCCTGAATGGAGCATGTTCTGAGGATATTCTGGAAATGTGGAGGCTGTGCCCTGGCAATGGGAACAAAGGTTGCACAGAGTAACTCCCTCTGATTTCAATCATGATTTTGTCTTCTTGGTCCTCCTTTGATCTCCTTGAAGGTATTTTTTGGCCCTCACCCTGCTTTTACTTATGAAGTTGCTTTAATGATTTTTCCTCTTTAAAATGATAAGTAACTGGGTCAACAGCCTTGATTTTTAATTGCTATGAATAATTGGGAAGCTTTTATAGTAACCCATCACTTCAAGATGACTGAGCAAATCTCCTGATCTCTCCTTCCCCTGCTTTCTGGGAATGTGTTCACTCCACATTCCACTGCTGGGATTGCCTTTTTTCCATGTCATTCCTAAGAGATATCTTAATAGAAAATCTTGCTGTTAAGCCAGAGTGTACGAAGCTGTAATTGCACTAGAGTGGGATGGAGTTTGGGAGATCTTACAAACCCCCACAAATCTGTTGGTTTGCTTTGAGGAGTGTTTCCAGCTGTTTTCTGTATTCCAGTTTGAAATTATGTTTTTGCACCTGCCTAGAAGTCTGGGTTCTGTTCACTAGCTAAGTCAACTTGTTGCCTCTGTGAAATTAGCAATACCGAAAAGTATGTCTCATGTCTGCTTTGTTTGTGCTCTAATTAGAGAACAAAAAGCAGGTGGAAATTGCACTGCAGGGTAAATAACTGTAAATAACTTTAAATTTCTTAAGTAAGATTTGAGGAATGCAATTGAGGAAAAATCTCCTGAATTTAACTGACTAGTAGTAGTATTACTACTACTATTAGTTATTAGTAATAAGTAGTTAGTAATACTACTAACTGGTAGTAGTATACCTAGGACAGTGTCCCTGTTCTTAGAACTTTGTTTTTCAGAGGCAAAGTGAACGGTGTTCTGACAATGTGATTACAAATATATTGACTTCTCATTGAGGTAGTGTCACAAAAGGATGGACTAAGCTTGTATGGGCTTTTGCAGTAGTGGAAGTGCTGGTGGCAGCATTCATATCTTGCATCTGCAGTTGAGCTGGTGGGAAGAGAAAAGGCAAAAGGATTCACCCTGGGGAGTTGCTGTACTTAATGTGGCAGCCACATCCTTCATGTTTTCCAAAGAAGCTTTGATTGGAGTTCTAAGCTTTCTGATACATAACACCTTCTTGCTGTCCAACTTGAGAAGTGAGTGAATATTTGAGCCTCCTGATGGATGGGGAAGCTCAAGTGTTCTCTCTGGATAGTATTAACACTTTCAATTAAAAAGAAGTCTTTGGTGAAATGTACATTATCATTAGCATGCTACTTGTTCTAGATTATTGGCTAGGTGTTTAACTTCATGTTGTCAGTCTTGCATTATTTGACAATATGCCTGTGGTACAAAGGAGGATGAGTGAAATAAATTTTTAAAACTGCTGCAGTGAGAGAAAGTAACGTTTTGATATTTCTGTACAATGGTATAGCAGATCTAGTCGTAGTAGCAAAGAATTGTTGCACATTTGGTGTTAAGGGAGAAAGAAGAATGAACAGTAAAAGCAATTATGTATGATACTGGACCATATGTGCTTAAAGGATGAGCATCCAAGAGTACTCAAACTTGTATCCCATGGTTTAATTTCTGCTACAGCCATGAAGAAGTACTCCCGGTTTCTCCGTTCTGTGTTAGAAAAGATTGTTTAATGATCACAGTTCAGCTTCTCAGTATTCAGGCAGTTACCTGAAGTTTTTCCACTGCTGTTTTTCCATGTTTTTCTCCTGTGAGCAGCATGTGCAGCTTTTTGTCCCTGTATAGTCTAAAGTTTTAAAATATCTTCTGTTAGTTAGGAAATGGCAGGTTAAGTATTCTGATGTGTGATTATCCCCAAAATTATTATGATATTTGTTATATAATATTCTTCAGCCATACACTTCTATGATCTTTTAATGTGAAATACTCTTAGTGCTTTTTCCTGTTCCTCCTGTGTGAAAGCTGCTTCTGGGTAATTTTTTAGATGTTTTGCAAAATTGCCCTCCTTAACTTACATTATTCCCCTTGACCTTTTGCTTTCTCTTTCAGCGTGTCTTTCCTGTAGTCTTCAGAGATATTCTTCCCTGTCTGATTGCTGACGTTCGTTATGTAAACCTATGACTTCTTGTTTTTAGGCTTAAGAGTGTCCTTTAGTTGCCTCTTCTCTAAGTTAAAATGTACTGGCCTTTTTATGATCTCTTCATATCCTGATCATTCTTGCGCCATGCCACTGTGCTCTCTGCCAGGTTTGAATGTAACCTGGTGTGTATGCCTTTGATTCTTGCTGCTCTGCATCTGCCTCCTTGACAGATTCAGCTCTCTTGTAATTTTCACACCTCAGTCGCTGAAAGCTGGTGAAGGAGAGAAGTACATTAATGTGGAACTGAAATATGCTATAAGTGTGCTGCTGCTACCAGCTTATTCTCTCCTAACCTTTTAAGTCTTGGTCTGGCATCCCCTTTGGAGCATCCTAGTGGATGTGAATGTGGTAAGCTGTTACCCTCAGCCAGCCTAGCCTCAGGGAGCAGACTCTGTCTAGCACAGGCATGCTGCATTGAATGCTAAGCAAATAACCTGTTACAAAAACAAGTGCTCATCCCGCTACCTTGATATTTAGCTTCGTTAAGTGTACAGTTTTTTCATGCAGGGAGTGATTCAGAAAGCATATTAATTCTGGAAGGATGGTACAGTTGGGTTCTCAGTGTTCCTTCATTTCTGTATCAAATGCCATCATTTGGAGGGTGTATATATATATATATGTCCTGACTGTAAGGAAAATACACATTGTACTTAGAACGTCCTTGAATTAATTCTTTCCTCATTTTGCCTAGTAATAAATAGTGAAGGCCAGGTCTCTCTCACTTATGTGTGACCTCACAACAAAGTTTTGACACTCTGAACTAGCAATCAGTATGTGCAATAAATAGCACTCAACTCCCTTCTTTGAGCACTGCTGAAACTTAATCTTTTGTCTGCTATCAGCACATGGTATCTTTAGGCTTTCTCTTTGAAGTTAATTAGACTTTTAAGTTTGCAAGAAACAGAATCTTTGATGCAAGAGTCCACCAATATATATAGTTGCTTTTTTGGAAGAGAAGCATTTTTATTAAAAAAACTTGATTTGCTTATTTCCAGTAGTTAGTCCTTAGTTTTGATCACTGTATTGTATTACAGCTTTTTCAGACGAGAGCACAGATAGTGAACAGTGCTGTAATGAATTTCCTTAATATTAATAAATTGTGCCATGGGCTTTATCACTCTGCTGGAAGAGCATTTGGATAAGTATGTAAATTCTGTGTTTACAATGATCGCAGCTTTGGCATTACATTCAGTTCGTTCTGTAGTCAGTTATGTGGGTCCTCTACTTGGTAACTGTGCTGCTCTTACTTAAACTTCACAGAGAGCAGCAAGTTGAAAAAAGGATGCATTTTGTGGAAGGCTTTTAAAAGATTTCCAGGTTCTAATGAACAATGATTGTTCAAGGCTTGTAGCTTTTCCTGTTTCTTGTCGCGTACATACCAGAATTAATTGATTGTGCATTGTTAAAATTGTGGATTTAGAACTTTTACTCAGCAAGTCTCTTCCAAATTATGCCTTTTTTAGGAGGAAAAAAAGAGTTAGGGCATAGTAATTTCTAGTTTTTGCATTGAACTTTTCTAAGTTAAGTTAGCTTTTAAATTGAGTGTGTTTTCTAAATTGAGTTAGAAATTTAGCTTTTGATTGTCTGAATGTGTGTAGTTGGGGAGCTAACTGTTCTTCTACTGTACATTTCTTTTCCTCTGGTATACTGAGGATAAAAATGCCTATTTATATTTTGATGTTGCAACTAAGAAGGTTGCAAATGCACATTGGGAAAAAAAAAAAAAAGAATTGATGGATTTTCTTCCTTGTTCTCCAAATAGGCAGACAGCATCTTTGGCCTCAATATATTCTTGCTCTAATTCAAGTGGACAATATATTATGTTCTTGGATCCTCATTTGTGGGTTGCACGCTATCTGGAGAAGTGGCTAAAACAGCTAAAATTTAAAGGAAAAAGGAGTAGTTGTATTCCCTTCTGTTATGACAGCTCTGTGGGATTGAGGATTAGAGGCAGTGAGCAAAACTGAAATGTAGGAGCTTCCTTCTGAACATCAGGAAACGGAGAGAGGGACTGCACTTTGGCACAAGTTGCTCAGGGAGATTTTGGAGGCTCCCACGTGCGAGATACTCATCTGGACATTGTGCTGAGCAAAATCCTCTGGATAGTCCAGCTTGAGCAAGGAGGAGGTTGGACAGGATGATGTCCTCCAGTGGTCCCTTCCATTTCCAACCTCAGCTGTTCTGTGATTCTGTGACTCTTTGTCTTTTTTCACAGCAGACTTGCTTCCATAGTAATCAGCAATGATGGCAGATTATTTCTTCCACATTAAAAAAGCTGTCAACATTTTTCTCTGAAGCATGGACATTCCTACCTCCAAAAAATGTTATCTTTCTTCCAGAAGTGCTTTCTTTTCTAATACTTGAAGTGACCTTTGAGGCATTTCAAATAACAGCATTTTACCAGAAACTGATTTCTACTAACTTCAGAAGGTAAAAATCAAATATTTGTTAAGTTTCAGTTATGGGCTGTAGATGGAAGTCAGTTTAGGTAGAGTATCCCAACTTCTGTTTTGGAGGAGGTGTCTTCCCATAGTAAGCTCTTTGGAGGAGAGGGACACCTGAAGCAAGTACGTATTTGTGCTAAAGCACTTACACCTTAGTAATATATTTGGCAAATTTAAACCTTTTTTTTTTTTCCAGAATGTCAACTCTTGCTCTAGTTTTTAAATTAAATAAGAATTGACAGCTTTGCAGAGACCAGAAATACTGTTTTCTGACTGTCTTTTGTAACATATCAGATGAATTTTATGAAGGAAGATGAGGGGTTTTCTTTGACTGAATGGCTTTGATTTGAATTTGTCATCCTGTTCATAACTTTTCATGTTGCTGAGAAGCATAAGGCCTTGAAAGCTGTGTCAGTAAGCAAGTGTAGTCTTAACTTGTAACCCACTGGAAAAATTCCCACTTCATGAAAAGAAGTGACACAAGGTTTCCTACAGTGAGAGTAAGAACTACTTCTCTGGGACAACAGCAACCCTCCAAGATTTAGCTGGCTCAAAAAAACTCCAAACAGAACAAACAGCGAAG
>VYXD01000010.1:27496-49615 GCA_013397195.1 Hylia prasina
AAAAAAGAAAAAAATCCCAAAACCCGACACCCCCCCCCCCAAAAAAAAACCAAAACCAAAAAAAACCACCAAACCAACCAACAACCAAAACCCCAACCACCATACCAGCTGGCTTTATTGCAGAAACATCTTGTTTTGTTGTGACAGTCTTTTTGAAGGCAAGGTCATATGCTTGTTTTCCCATTGAGAGGATAAGGTCTTCAAGCTCTTTAGTTTTATGTGTGGACAAAAGAAGATTTTAGGAAAGAAATAAAAAAGAAAGACGTTATTTGAAAAATGAGGTATTTCTGGTGAATCTAGGAGGAAGTGAAAATCCATATTCTGCCTCTGGAGTGCCAAATAGGCGAGGTGGTCCAACCAAGGCACACATTCAGATGTGTCAGCAGTAAAAATTGCTGATAATTGAAAATCTGTTCATGTATTCTTTAGCTAAGTGCTAAAGAGGTAGTACTTTACCTAGCAAGAACTTTCCCCCTTAAATATGAAGGAAGAGCTGCCAGGAAAAAAAGCTCGTGTCATTCCAGAGTAATGTGCAAGACAAAAAGATCTGTTGGGTGGCTTTTACCAACTGTCATTTCTCCACATAGTTTTTGTTAAGTACCATGGATTTGAATTTTAAGTTTTAGCAGCAAAAATGATTTGGGGTAGGGGGGCAGGCTGGCAGTCTGTGAAGCAGTTTGCCATCTGGAGGTGGTATGAGCAGTCTGTTTCACCAGGGCTTTCATACAGGAATGAACTCTGGACATTTTTTCAGAGGATGCTGGCAAAAGGACAGCTAGACAAAAGTGAAGCTCTTCAGAAAAATTACCTACATCAGGCCTTGTAACAGCAACATGGTTTCCAGCCATGGAGATCATAACAAATTCATCCTGGGCTAGCAAACGTGGTGTTACTGAATAAGGAGAACAGTTTATGTGTGCTGTGGAAATCCAGTGGTCGCTACTGACCTGGTTGTTTTGTAGATTGTTGTCAAAAAACATTAGCTGGATGTCCTGTGTCTGGTAACTGTCCATTGCAGCTACTCTGCCTCTGAAAGTTGATCAGAAAACCTGAGGAGAAAACAGAAAACAGGATTTTTTTGTGTGTGTGGTTGTTGGACTTCTGCTTCTTTGCTCCAGCTTTCTGATATTGTCTAACCTATGTAATCAAATGTTGGTGAGGGTAGGATTTATGTTTGAAGTAATCTAAAGCATTTTATTCTTTTTAGAAATCGATTTTTTGTGTTTTCTAACAGCTTTTTGAAGGTTAGTATCAAACAGCTCACATCCTACAGCAGAAATTGAGCAGATTGAAATGGTTCATAATTCTGTTGTAGTGATGTTTTCTTTGAACTCTTTAACAAGATGCCACCAAAATTCTGCATCAGCAGTTAAGGAATATTAGTTGGGTTTTGGATAAACTGGAGCTCCAGCTGAGTGCAGTGACAGAGGCTTGACTGAGCTCTGCTCCCTGACGCAGTCCCTTGACTGCTCCCTGCATTTTTCCTGGCCACAGGCATGTCACATATGTGGTTCTTTGATTTGCCAGTAGCAGTTTATGTTTCTAGTGGCCAGTGTCCTCCTTTGCATGGTAGATTCACTGACAGATTTATCAAGCTGTGGAATTGCCAGCAGCCCTGTAGGTTTGTACACCGCAGCTGTTGTGCAATGACTGACTACTGCCATGGAATAGCAGCTTTCAGTGCTGTCTCTGTCCTTTTATATTTAAAAGGATTTAAAGTTAGATCAGTTATTTGTGCAGCATTTTATTGCTCTTTACCTACACAAACTCCACCTCTTTCAATGCATTTTATTAGAAAATGTTAGTCTAATATCTGAAACATGAAGCGTTGGTGAATGTGAAAAATACCAGTATGGGTTGCATTACTGTAGAGGTGCTTCTGATACTAGTCTGTGTCAGGGAAAAGCCTTTTCTAATGCTCTGAATTTTTGTCAAAGTGAAAGAGACTCTCCAAGCAACGTAGAGGTTGCCAGTTTAGCATTAAGACACAAGCACAGAAATTCTTGGTGTTTCCCCAAAAGTAAGATGGATCTAATCAAAACATTGTCAAAACCAAATGATGCAAATGATTTTGACTAATTGGCAGATTCCAATTTAAATAATACTGAGTTTTCCGAGCTGCCTCTACTTCTAACCCTCAAATTATGTTTCATGTTGTGTTGTTGTTAATGCCTTTCTGCTTTCCATCAGCCCAAACAGCTGACTTCAGTAACTGACTTCCATTGTCCCTCAAATAACATGTGGGGCTTTCTTTCTATGTCAGGTGTACTGTTTTGCAACTCCTAAAGCCTTTGGATTTTTTGTTGAACTCCTTCTCTCTCTCTCTATCTATCTCTCTCTTTTCTCTGTCTCGCTCTCCCCCCCCTCCCCCTCTGCCCTTCCCCTNAAGTGTTCTTAGTTGTCATTCAAATCTTAGCCAAGTGAACTCTCCTGAAGCTGGTGACTATCCCATGGGTTTATATGTAATTTTGAGTATTGGAATGGTGTAAGTTTGTATATTGTTCTTATCGATTAGAAGTCTTGTTTTTTATTATCAATTTGCCCTGTAGGGAAAAAACACATTTAAAAGAAAGATCCATGGAAGTTTGAGAAGCTGAGCTCAATCACATGTCTTTTTCAAAATTGTTTAAAAGTTAAGTATACTTGACAGTAGCTGTGTAAATCAAAACTGTTGATTTTTCTTTGGAGACCATGCAAACCAAAAACTAGAAAAGGTCAAGTGAACGTTTATTGTACCAGTCAGTCTTGGCTTGTACAGGGAGTTCTCACTCATTGCAGAGCAGTTAAATTAGCAATTTACCTGGGATTGTAGACCTGTTGGTAAGATCTGGTACTTCATTAGACAGCTTTAAATATTCCCAAAGTGCTCCATAAAGGAACTTGCGTTACTTTAAGCCTACATTCTAGATGTGTGCAGTGCGGGAGAGAATTAAATGACTGAAGCCTGCTGTCCAGTGCTGTGAATTCCTTTTCTTGCAATGTCTGCTGGCCAAAAGCATGCATTCACTCTTCTAAATGCAGATGGGAGAACTAAAGCAGAGCAAGATCATAGTAAAGGCCTGCATGACACACCAAGAGAAGATACAAACCCTGCAATACCAACACATGGATTCTGTGAATTGTCAAAGGAGCTGACTTTGAAGTTATAAGGCAGTGTTGGGGAGTCTCCTTAGCAATTTTTTTTACTATTATTTATGTATTACAAGTTTACTTATATGATCAGACAAGTCTCATAAAACATTTACAGCCTTCCTTTCACCTTGGTTGGAGAATGAGTACATTCTCTCCCTGTGATATGGATCTTTAATTAGTTAAGAAAAGAAACAGAACAGCACAGTAGTCCCCATTTTGAAAAAAGTAAACTACATTGTTCTAAGCGGGATAAAGTCTCTTGGAAACCATTTCTGGGTACATTAGGTAGGAGGTTTCACCAACCTCATTGTCTTCTATAATGAAATGACAAGATCCATGAATGATGGGAGAGCAGAGGCTGTCATCTGCCTTCATTTTTAGCAAGGCTTTTGCTGTGGTCTTCCATGACATCCTTGCATCCAAGTTGGGATGGTAAAGTCTGGATGGAGGAAAAACTACTAGATGACGGTAACAAAGATGGTGAAGGTCCTTGGAGGAAGCTGTGTGAAGAATGGCCAAGGTCACTTGGTCTGTTCAGGCTGAAGAAAAGAAGACTGAGGGGAGACCTCACTGCAGTTACAACTTTCTCATGAGGGGAAGAGGAGGGGTAGACGCTGATGATGTCTCTGCAGTGACCAGTGACAGAACCCAAGGGAATGGCCTGAAGTTGTGTCGGGACAGGTTTAGGTTGGAGATTAGGAGAAATTTCTTCACCCGGAGGGTAGTTGGGCACTGACTCCCAGGGAAGTGGTCACAGCACCAAGCCTGAGAGAGTTCAAGAAGCATTTGGACTATGCTGCTGGGCACCTGAAGTGACTCTTGAGGATGTCCTGTGCAGGGCCAGGAGCTGAACTCAATAATCCTGATTTGATTCCTCCCAAATCAGCAAATTCTGTGATTCTTTGATCTGTGATTCTGTGTGTGAAAAACTTGTTTGAACTGGGAAGGTAATAGATAGTGGGTAATACTGCTGGCCTCCAGATAGTAATATAACAGGTGTCTGTTCTGAAATCTGTTTAATGTCTTCACATCTCCTTGTTCAGCTGTTGGTTTTAATGCACATCATTAAAATCTATGAATGACTCCAGTCTAGGTTTGCAGTTTATACACTTGAAGGAAGGGCTGCCATCCAGAACAATCTAGACAGACTAGAAGAGTGGACCAACAAGCATGTTGTGTAATTGAACAGAGACATAGGCAGCAGGACAAGCTGTTTCCTTCAGGCAGGAGCTGAGTGGCTGGGATATTGCTCTGCTGAAAAGCTCTTAGAGATCCTGGGTGACAGTGGCCACGCATGAACAAAGAGTGTGCCCTGCAACTGATGAAAGCTAGCAGCATCCTGGCTGTATTAACAGGAGCATAACAAGGAATCAGACCAAGTGACTCCTCTTTACTTGTCACTTGTTAAATTGCATCTGGATTACTCCTTCCTGTTTTGATGCCCCAGTATGAGAAAAAAATGATGCAGAACTGGACTGAGCTCAGTAGAGAACTATGAAGCACCACAGAATCTGGGGTGCTTGCACTCCCAGGAGAGGCTGAGGGACTGTTTGGCATGGAGAAAAGATTATTGCAGAGCAGGGATATATGGTAATAGTCTGCCTACATCTATAAAGAAGTTGCCTAAAATACAGATACACACTATGTACTTGGATATACAGCAAGAGAATTGTGAATTGAATCAGATAGTTTATGGTATTCAACATACTATTTTTAACAATAGCTTTTTATGCTCTTTTTGAAAAATTTGTTATTATTATTAATAATGGCATTTCAAACAGTGTTGTCCTTAAATGGGTGTGGCAAGCTTTAAAATACCACATTTGCTTGGGATAGTGTAGCTTTTTCTGGAGTGGATGGCTTCCTTAGTTAGCCAAAAGTAAGCTCTGTCACTGTACACAGATCAGAAAAGCACTGATGTTGGAGGGCATGATTTGAGATCATCTAGTCCAACCTCTCTGCTGAAGTGGGGTCATTTAGAATAGGTTGGCCAGGACAGTGTCCACTTGGATTTTTTTTAATCTCCAGATCCTGAAACTGATTTTAGGATGGATGCTACTGTGAATATTGGTGTGGAGACAGGGCCTCTCTGTGACAGCAAAACTCATGTGGAAAAAACTACTTTAGAGTCAAGTAGTCCAAAGAAGTTCCATCAGTGTTACAGAAAAACCCCCCAAAACCCAACAAAACCCTACACCAAAAAAGCCCTTAAAAAAAGAAGCAATGCCCCCCCAAAGCAAACAACCAAAAATACCCCAGAACAAAACACAATCCCCCCAATCAACCAAATAACACCCCTTCCTGAATACGTATGTCACTTCTTCATAAAAAGAGCATGAGAAAGGGTAGCTTTTTTGCCCAAATCGCACTACTGTTAGGTCTTTATTATTTTACTCTTTCTAATTTATTTTTAAGCATGTGTATCCTTTGTTGTGGTATATAGACAGATTGCAGATGTTGCTTCTATGACCTTTACAAGTTTTATTTATTTGCACTACTTCTGTGAACTGTAATCATGAACTGTTATGTGTAACATTTAAAATGGGCAAGTTTAGAAAGCTGTTGGGAGAGTTTAGAGTGTTTTTCCTAATTTGTTAACTTTAAGTATGTGATGACAATTGATGTGTGGAGTAATTTTTTAATACTTTCATCTACTTCCTCAGATCTTTTCTGGTGATCTTTGCATGTGTTTCTTTCATGTATCATTTGAGCAAGGAGAATGATGTTTTTCTGCTTATATGTACAGTTACAAACCCACTCAGCAGCTGGTGTAGATACCCAAATAAAACCTAATAGTGTTTTTCACTAATTTTTCTCTTAATTGCATAGGAAATTTGGCCTAGTTTTTTAAAATTGCTTGAATGTTCTGTCTGGTATGATCAGTGAGTTTTAATAGCTGAAATGCATTTAACAGTTGAGAAGACAAGGATCAAACTTCCTTGCTGTTTCTCTACCTACAGAGCTAGTGAAATGTGTAGCTTTGTGCTTAACTCAGACAAAAGGGACCCTGACCTAGCGTACAGATCTCATTGACATTTTCTGGATTTGAAAAAAGAATTATAAAGAACTACAGTGTGCTTGAGTGCTGCCTGAGTTGTGTGTGAAGTGTGGGTGTCACTGCAGGCCCATTTACTGATGTTATCAGCCTACCAACAGGTGCCTGCCAACAGAGAGGCTGCTGCTCGTGTACACAGCAGGGAACATTGTGAGGGCTGTGAACCCTCTGGGCCCTTCAACGGCAATTGCAGGAGGACATTTTTCACCCAAAGAGACTAAATAAACGTGGCATAAAATTCTAAATGGGGGCTATATATATACTTACTTGAAGGCTGTTGGGATGAGAAAAGAGAGTTTGAATTAGGTTATTCCTGATGTAGCATGAGAGAGTTGCAGAATAGCTTGGGGTGGAAGGGATCTCAAATACCATGTAGTTCCAACCCTACTGTGAGCAGAGACAACTTCCCCTAGACCAGGTTGCTCAGAGCTCCATGCAGCTTGGTCTTGAATAGGGATGGGGCGCCCACAACTTTTCTGGGCAAACTGTGCCTCATCACCCTCACAGTAAAGAATTTCTTCTTAATATCTCATCTAAACCTGCTGCCTTTCAATTTCAATTTCAAGGTGTTGCCCCTTGTTCTGTCATTACATGCCTTTGTAAATAGTCTCTTTCCATGTGTCTTGAAGACTCCTTTCAAGTGCTGGAATACTGCAAACAGGTCACTCCTATGCCTTCTCAATCTCTCAATCCCAATTCTCTCAGCCTTTCAGAAAGAAGTGTGAGTGTTTTGTCCTGGTTGTAGAAGGTAGAAGGAATTAGGGTGTGATTTAGTAATGGTGCTGCGTTCACTTACTTTGTTTTATCTGTTTCATGTATTAACATGGGAAGGAATTTCCAGAACTGAATCCTCCAGACAGAGTTTTAAAAATAAAACCTGGTAACAAAATTATTGTTACAGATGTTTCTTCAGGCTCCTGTCACCTGCTAGATGGTCTTTTAGACTAGCACTGGGTGACAGAACTACTGCAAGGCGCCAGTGTAGCTTTTTCAGTGGGTTTCTACACGTGGACATAATCAGTCTGACTGCCCTTTGTTTGTCTGTATACAGCATTCAGTTGTGTTTCTGTCCTGTTTTTTAGCTATGTGCTCATGATTCCTCACTTACTTGGGAGCTGGGCTATCATCTGTGTTTGTGTGTAGCTTTCAGTCTTGCTGTTCCTGCTGGGTAGAATACTGGTAAGCTATACACTGAAGATGTCTTTGGTTTGTCTTTGGCTAAGGCAACCTTGGAAGTAGTGAAAATCTTTAAAAACAATTCTGAATGCTGGTGGCATTCAGATTGTGGAATTCCTGACTAAAACAAATGCCTCATCTGAAAACAGCCAATCACCATCCATAGTGTTGTCCTTGAATGTTGTAGATACTGGTTTCAGTCACCATATTAGCTAATTTTTGTGAGTGATTCTCTGCATTTCCAAATATATATATTGGAAATGTAGTTTTTCTTCCTTATAGAGTGTTTTTTATTAGCTAAAAGTTGGGTTGTTAGTTTTCATGTCTTTATGAAGCCCAGTAAAATGTTCTACTCTGTGATTTTATAGTTGTGCATCCAACATTAGAATCAGAAATCATATTTAGGGTCAGCGTGTCCTGCATGCAACAGTATTTGTGTGTGTGTGAGATTTCCTTGCATACAGTTAATCACTGAAAAATGTGATTTATACACCATAGTAGGCAAGGCCTAACAGAAGTTCTGTATGTTGCTGGGAAAGACCTTTCTATTTTTACTGGTATATAACTCTGTCATTGCTTTTCTACTTGATTTAACACGTGGGGTGTGTGGGAGTGTGGTCATTTAAAGGTTTGAATGTTAGCTGAGTTTCATTCAGCTTTCCTGAGGAGGGTAGGAGTGGTTCATTGTACCTAGTCTACTGAAGCTGCAATGCCCCAAGGTTTAGTTTTGTGTCTGGACATCCAGTTTATTGCTCCAATTAATACATCTATGCTGGATCTACTGTACTTCTAGTTTCTTTCTTTGGTGCTATGTATGATAACATGAGGGCCTTCATTTTGGACTTCCTTTCTTTATAATGAAAGGATTATTTGTGCTTGGTTTAAAAGGATAAGGCATAAGAACTAAGAAAGTTTATCAACCTGATGAAGATACTTATTTTTGAAACATTGCTCATGAAAAGCAGGTGTGGATGTGGTTTTCTTACATCCCAATCATTTCTTGAAGCAAAAAACAAAACTGCATAATAGACCTAATCTCATTTGGTTTGCCTTTACAAAATAACATCAGCTATGAAATCATATTATATTTCAGAGACCCATTTTCTGGCCATTTTCAACCATCATCTACTTCATATTAAAGCCACCACTGATTACAGTATCTTTTCAATTTCTCTTGAGGCATGGCCTCACCCTGAAATTTATTCCTGTTCTTCAGGATGCATCTGGGGCAGAGCAAATCAGAGCAATTTTTTTTTTTTGTAGAAGCAGAGGAACCCATTTCAGTACTGAAATTCTTAATGTTTCGTAACTGTTCAAATGCACACACCTTAAAACAAGTTTACACACTATCAACAGGTGTGAAACTGTATGTGCAAAATACCAAAAATTCAAGACGCATGTCACCGAAGTGCAGAAACAAAATATTTGCTCCTGCAGCTTGTGCAAAGCCACAACCCCAAATCCTCCTGCTTCTTTATCAGTTCCCAATCAGTGCCCTTTAATGATTAAATACCTCTCTAAAGCCGTGTGCTGGTTGTCTTGACTTGGGGTTGGTTTTACAAAGTCCCCAGTCAGAAGAAGGTTGGTGTGCACTGTAATTTGTCTGATTGAGCTCGTTTGCTTGTGGTGGCCAGTTAGTCTGGGCAAGGCACCCTGTTTGTCCCACTTGGGTTACCAAAATCTTGTGCCAACCATGGGCTCCTTTCCCAGTGTGCAGTGCCAACTCACACAACCAGGTGAGGTATTTCTACCTCTAATCCTGGTTTGCGCAAAGGAGGGAGCAGCATGGTAGCCCACAAAAGGTTGGCTCACCAATCATCAAAACTTTACACCATTTGTACATTTAAGAAAGCATCAGCATTCATTGCTCAGAAATTACATGACTTTCATTAATTAGTACTCAGCCCAGGCTAATTACTCTGCAGGTGCAGTTCTTCGCTCTGTCTGACTCCGGGGTCTGTTTGGAGTAGGTGGTCACGGAGTTGGTGGTCCACTGCTGGAATTGTCTTTCCCAGTTACTGCTCAGTCCTGACCTCATTCCTGGTGGCTCTCATCCAGACAGCTCATTCATTTTGGGATTGTCTTCTCTTTTCCTTAAAACAAACACAAGCATCTAATGTTCACAATGCAATTGCTTAATCATAACTGTCTAGCTACATCTACTGATTGACAACAACAACAAAAAATTGCAAAGTTGGCTTCAGATCCTGAGGGGCTTGATACAAGACGTGCATGTGCTTTTGTCTGGATTCTGAGATCTGCAGCTGGCCTCCATTGTGTGAAGTGATGCAAGGGTATGTGCAAAAGGGGTGGGTGAACTATAGTGGGTTACTATATGAGGAACTATAATGAGGAAATAAAACATGCTTGAGGCTTTCTATACTTGGTGTGAGGATGTTGGGATGTCCCAGCCTGCTGTAACGACAATGTAAGACCTGCTCCTGACTCTGCATACTTGATCAGGGGAGGTGAATTGCCCTGGATTACCACGGCATACTCTTCTCATGCGCTACGTAGGATTACAGGGTTTTCTTCCTAGCTCTTGAGTATACCAGGAGATGTCTTTACATGTCACAGTTACTAGAAAAAGAATCTTTGTGTGCTTCATTGTTCCATGAAGTGTGTGTGAGAGGGACAAAATATGAAACTTTACTTTCTCTGCATAGGCTCTGCACTTTTTCTGGTCTTTTTTGTTTCTTGCCCACTCACATTTACATTCAGCCTTTGAACAGTGGGGAAAAAAACCAACCCAACAAACAAATGAAAAATATCCAACCATGTGCACACAATATTTTGAGAAGAGATGGTTTTTTTCATTCTCAGTTTTTCATTTCTCAAAGTCAAGTCTCAGAGAGGCCTTGGTAGGAGGAGGGAAGAGACTTTAAAAAGGGTATTTGTATTGTACCACAGATTCTGTTACATGAGCGTGGGTTTTCAATAAGTAATTTTAAGCCACTATGATACACAAGCAGAACAATGTAGAGGTAGAATGAGAAAGGATCTGTGTGAAATTGCTAATTGCTCAAAAGCTTTTAGTGAATGTTTCTGGACAATAATATTGTAATGAGGGAGAAGAATAATATTTTAATAACAATAATATTGTAATGTGGCATTTGTAGAATGCAAACCTTTTCTGTTTGAGGGGTGGTCTGTGTCAGAACACAAGGAGTGCTCATGTCATGCTTTGAAACTTGGGAGGATGCTGGTGCTGAGGGGATCTTAGTTCCAGCTGAGCTCTTCAAGTAGCTCTTCAGCTACCTACAGCTGCCAGAGATAGTAATTTTCATGAACACCTACAGATATTCCTCTTTTTGAAAAAGAAAGCCCATTCTTTCTGATAGGGTGGTGTGTTGGGGTTTGGTGGATCTCAGTGGCAAAGATTAGCTTGCAATAATACAGAGTGTTTTGGCAGTAAGAGCAGTTTCTTTCCTAAAAAGTTGAGACTTTTGTGAGCATCCAATGGAGGTTTATCTGTTGTTCTTACTGTAAAAATTGTGATAAACTTGTTTCTCTAAAACTAATTTTTCTGGAAATTTGTCTCATTTATTTCATTGTTGTTTTATCTGTTTGCTTAAAAAAGGTGTTCAGAGTGAATGTAAGCTTTGGAATCTGGATTAATACTTCCATAGCCAGCTCTTAAGTGGAGGTTTCCAATTAGAGGTGGGTGCTTTTGGCTCCTGTTCATCCCCCTCTCTCATCCCCCCCATATGTTGGTTATTTAATTGCTTTCAGCTATGGGTACTGATACACATGAGACTCCATATTAACGTCAGCCTGTTGACTAGTGATAGATTGAGGACTACAGGAGCAAATGCTGACTGTTCACAGTCACCTTCCAGTTGTATGTTCAGAAAAATGCTCAGAGAACTCACTTGTTTCATGCTTTCCTCAGGGATCAAGGTGAATCTCACCATCCTGCAACTCCCCAATGACCTTTTGGCCTTCTCTGCCAGACTGGTGTAACATTTGCTTTTTCCCAGTCATTAAGGGCCTCCCCAATCTCCATGCTTTTTACATGACTTGAGATGTGAGAGAGGGCCTTGTCATGCCCTCACCCATCTCTCAGTACCATTGGGTTCAGCAGGTCTCATGTCATGGATTTGTATGGATCAAGTTCTGTTATACAGTTTCTGACTAAATCATCAACTGATGGCCTTCTTTTGAACCTCCTTGAACCCTGTCTGTAAGAACAGGAGCGCTTTCCAGGTAAAAAACACAGACAAAGAAGACATTGTGTACCTCTCTCTTACCTGTTCCTGAGTACCCTGAACCTACTCCATTCAGTAACTATCCCGTGTTTTCAGAGGTCAATCTTTTACTGTTCATGGAGCAGCAGAAACTCTTTGTATTATCCTGATGCTTGCAGGTCTTACTTGCAGCTGAACTTTGCCTTTCCTAATGCCATTCCTGCATGACCAGGCAATGTATCTAAATTCTTCCTTTGCAGCCTAACCTTGCTTTCACCTCCTTGTATACTGCCTTTTAGCAATGGAGTTCCACCATGAGTTCTTTGGCTGGGCTGCTCTTCTGATATGTGTACTTGATTTCCTGAGTATTGGGCTGGACTGTTCCTGTGGCTGGAGAATATTCTTTGACCTACTTGCTTTCTTGTGATTCTTTACCCATCATTGCAGCTTTCATTGGGGTCGTACCTACCAATCCCTACATTTGCTTTCCATGGTCTGTATTCTACTGCTCACCTTCCTCTCTGTCCCCAGGGTTTAGAATTCCCTTATGTCATGGTCATTACCACTGAGGCTGGTAGTGGTTTTTGTATCCTTCATTGATACTTCCCAGCCA
Source organism: Hylia prasina (assembly GCA_013397195.1). Taxonomy (NCBI): domain Eukaryota; kingdom Metazoa; phylum Chordata; class Aves; order Passeriformes; family Sylviidae; genus Hylia; species Hylia prasina. Next base: position 39,660 of record VYXD01000010.1, read on the forward strand.
GCGAATCACAGATGTGCTTAGCCCAGGTTAACCTGTCCAGTACCTCTATTAAGGAGATACGCTTTATAGAAGTTCTGTCCTGTCCTGTTCTGCCCTGCCCTGCCCATCATTTCCATTTCCATTCTTTTTAGTGTGTTTCCCCACCTGTTCTGTTGTTTTTTTTAAAGGAGATGTCAAGGACATTAAAATCATTCACAAGAACAAAGTTTGTGATCAAAAGCAATCCCCAAGTTGTTTAGGGTGCTCCGTCTATGTGGGAGGTCCATAGAAAAATCTTTTGTCACGATGCCACGTTTCCTGATATATTTTCTGATGTGGATCCTCAAACCCTCACCCACCTGTTGTCTCCTAAAAGAGCTCCATATATCCAAACTGGTCTTTAGCACAAAGGCACCCTTCATTTTCCCTGTCTGCATTTTCTGAAGAGCATCTGTTTGTCCATCACAGCTCTGTCATTCCTGCCAGATCTCAATTATTCCAGTCACGTTGTGTGGTGACTGGATGCAGAGCTCTTATTCCTCCTCCTGTGTGTTTTCAGACTGCATGTATTGCGTATACACTTCAGACAGGGGCCCCCTTCAGCCTGTGATGTTGCTGCGTTAAGTGCCTCTTGTTCTTGTCACTCAGGGTCCTTTATTCTTCCTACTGCGACTCCCCAGTTCTTCACTTATCTGTGAGTCTCCCTTTCTAGCTGGAGATGATGTGAATTTAAAAGTAACTTAACCGGTAAAAACTGATGTATTGCTTTGACTGATACTGCTGTGCAAAGAAGTAAGTGGAAAGCATAATATCCATTCACACTGGCTATTTTCTACCTGCTGCTAACACTCATACTTCCCCTGTCAAAATCTTGTGTGTTGGTTTGTGGGGTTTTTGGGTTGTTCGGTGGCTTTGCTTTTTGGTTTTGTTTTTGCTTTGGTTTGGTGGTTTTTTTTTTTAAGATTGTTCAAGAAAAGGAAGAGAGTAAAAGGAAAATAATTTGGTGACCAACTTGAAGTCTTAAAATAATTAACAGTTTCATGAAATGTGTTAAAGGCTGTTCCTATTATTAGAGTTGTATTAGAGATTGCTGCTCATACTATAACCTCTTCTGTGGCAGAATTTATGACTTTGCAGTGAAAACATACTGCAGGCTATAGAATTTGGCGTTCCTGGCCAGAGCCCAAGTAAATGCTTCTGTTTGGTTTCTTGGTTCCTTTTTTAATTTAAAAACATAATTTCAGGTTGATTTAAAAGACCCTGAGTAGTAGAGGTTTTGTGGATTTGGCTGGTGTTTGTAGTTCCTGCAGCTGTATTCTGTTTGTATACAAATTGCTAGGTAATTAATAATATGATCTTACTTGTTTCCATTATATGTACGCAGTGTTAAAATTGTACTTGAATGTTTACTGTTAACTAACAGTAAAGCTTATGTCAAGAATGTATAAGGGTTTTTTTAAAATATCCCCATTTGAATAAATTTTAACGCTTCCCTATAAACACATAAACACAGAAACAGACAATGCACACACACAGTTTGTTGTAGCTGAAAAAACAGCGCTGTGACTTCGGCAACTTCAGTTTTCCTAAAAATGCTCCCAAACTGATTCCAGTGAGACTGGTAGCATAGCTTAGCCTTCCTGGGGTGCATCTCCTGCCAACTGAGTGTGTGCACGTTTCTGATTGTTCTTCATTCTTTTCAGTTCCTCTTGCTGCAGGCATTGTGCAGTGACCCAGTAATTAGAGCAGGTGATTAAAAGGAAGTCTCTATTTGTGAATTACTTTGCAAGAGGGTATTCTTGAGAAAAGCCTATTCAGCAGATGTTTAATGTATAATGGTAGGTAATTCTGCATCAAGTTCTAGTTTTGTTTGCTAGCTTCTACCATTTTGGAGAAGTGCAGGTGAACCTTTTGTACTCATGAGTGGCCTTCAGAGTGTAGGTTGTGGAGAGAAAGCTGGAGTAGGACTGTAAACAATACTTTGTTTTGCAGTGAGTTATGGGGGTGTTGTATGACAGAGAACTATAATGAGTTTACTGGTGTGATTAGGAAACCAAGGTTTACACCTCTGAGGCAGTTCATATTGGCAAAAGCATATTCTGCTGGGAAAAACTGCCTTAGGCTCATATATAAAAATTATCTTTAACCTAGGTTTGCTTTTGAAACTTAGTAGTGTATATATTTTTTTAAAAAATTATTTTCATGGTTATGTGTGTTGCCTTGGCTTTTTAAAGCTGATTGTAAAGTAATACAACTAAAATTTGTGTCCCACTGTGCGCTGTTGAGGCAACTCACGGATTTTACAACTATCTAACAGGCAGATATAGTTACACACACATGTGTTGAAAGAAAGAAAAATGTGAGCTCCCTCTAGTTAATTTAGGATTTTAATTCACTTGTTTGGTACCTGAGGGCACTTTGCTCTCAGGCTAATGTCTGATAAGCCTGTCCAGTACAAACCATACTTATAGTTCTACTGGGTTTTAATTACCTTGTAATGCCAGGTGAAACAGCATTGGGAAGGATTCACAAGCAAACCATGCATTGCATGTTTTTGTGAATGGAGCATTTGTGGCTTCTTGAATTCTGTTCCTTTATTTTTCCTAAGTATAGTGAAGTGAAAAGACTGTTTTAATTACATCAAAGGACAGTTCTGCATTGGGCAACTTTTTGTTAGTCAGTTTCTCTAGGATATAGATTTAAAGTAGATGCAGTCCTTAGGATAGAGAGAAAAATTTTCTTTATATCCCTCCATCTTGAAGCTTTTGATGCTTAAAAATGAGCAGTGGTTTAAGTTATTCTTTTCATGTTACCCCTCTGTTTATAGCAGGGGGGGCAAGGACATGTACTTCTGTTCATAGCAGAGAGTTCCACTGTGCCAACCTTGGTCAAAGTCACTCCAGATGAGACAATCCCCTGTACAACTGAGCTTGGTAGTGTTATGCCAGCTTTTCAGGTCAGTTGAAATGACTCTTGGTCAGTTGGTGACTTCTGAGCATGGAGTTAAACAGTGTCTGAGAACCCTGTGGATGCATGGAGAGGAATATTTCTAGTGTTGCGTCAGGAGTCACTAAGCAGGTCTGTTGGAGACTGATCAGGGAAGCTGGTTGCAAGATCCTGGACTTTCTGTGCACATTCTGAGTCATAGATCTCTCTCCTCATTGTGTAGGACCCAGGATGCTTCTACTGATGGCTGTAGGAATTAGGAAGTAGCAAAGAAAGGCTCAGCACATGTGTAGGTGCCTGGCCATGAATGTATGTACGGCTGGATAGACAAGCTGTGTGAGAGGAGGCTGGTAATTGGCATCTCAAATGTCAGGCATCTGTGGGTTGAATATTTGATACAGTTAACAGTTCAAACATTTTTACAGGGCCATTTTTAATAATCATCCTGTAGTTACTTAAAAATAATTTATATTGTGGTTTCATAATTGTTCCATTCAAAGGTTTTTTGTTTATCTATAGTAGTGCTTCCAGCAGCCACCCAACCCCAGTAAGAAATTAGCAAGTTGCTTTGCATTTCAGAGAAACATTCTACTTAGGTTTTGCAACTTGTGGAAAACAAATGCTGTTGTAAGTCAAGATACCAGGTCCCTTACGTTGTTGTTGGCTTTACTTAGCATATGTTTAAGCTAGTGTGCCTTACATCTTGCTGCTTTTGAATTCATAAAGGTTGTGTATGCTTTTCGTTCTCCTTTAACATGGGGGTGGAAAAAGCCTGAAGCAAAATCCAGAGGCCACCACAAAAATACCTTCACAGGGAAACTGAGTTAGGTTAGTTTTAAATAATTTAAATTGCCAATTAGGATACTTCTTTGATTTATGGTTTTCAGTTTAACTTTGGAGCATTCATCGAGAGAAAACTTGAATCTTGCTAGTCAATAAGTGTATTTCCTATTGAAGTCTTATTTGCTAAATTTTGTAAGGAAAGGAGGTAGCTTACAGGCATATTTAAGGAATTTATATAGCTGCACAATGTATTGACTTGTTATGTTCTGTGTTTTAGGCTTTTGAAAAATTGTATGGTTTACTTTGTTTTCCTTGATAAGATTAATTTTTATCTCTTAGTTGATGATGGGCTTCTATTTAACAGAAACATAAAATAAATTTAGACAAGCTGTTAAAAAGTCTTGAAAGGCAGATATGTTTTGTCAGTATGCTGAAAATAAAGTAGCCTTGAGAAATCAGGAATATGGAAAGAAAACTGTTTGAGGGAGATGCAAATTTAAGAATTTTTTTCTTGATATGTAGTATTTGTACAACTAGTGATTTAGTATTCACTTGCACTTTTCCTTCTTTTTCCAATATGTAAACATTAGACTGTTTCCTCCTACAATTTGTAATAAATCTCCTAACTTTGAATGAGCAAGCTATTTTCAATGGGAAGAGGAACAAAAGGCATCAGCTTTTGAAGGAACATCCTAAACATCTCTGACTTCATTTCATTGGTGAAGAACTTCCTCAGAGGCTTAAATGATCCTAGAAGTTTAGGACTAATGTTCACCCTCTGACGTATTCTATTACTTCTTGGTTTTTGTTCTAGACAACTTAGGTTTCAATTTCAAGTACATTTGAAAATAGCTTTTCTTAAGTTTAAATGCAATATCTTAATTTAAACTTACGTATTTTTACTTGCTGGTTTCTGATGTTCAAAGACTCTTCCTTGGATCAGGGACTGTAATCAAAGTTGTGCATACAACTTTTATACTGGTCCATCATGATTTTTCTTGGACAATGTATTACTACGGCATTTCATTGTTCTGCATTTTTTGTCCTCTGTTATGAAAGGGTTTGGAATAGGAGTGCTCTTCTGAGAACTTGTCAGTAATCTTATCTTTTAAAATACTGACAAGTAGAATGTAGCATCCAAAACTGTGTGGCTGTGTGAATCTCAGTGGGCCTTCAGGTGAAAGAATCTTTCTGTATGTGTATTCTGTATGCTATGAATTAATGAGAAACTGCCTGTATGCTGCATCCTTTGTAGAGCCAAAGGCAGCTGACCTTTACCCTTGGTATTACCAATCCTGTTATTTTGATGTTGGTCATGTTAGGGCATTTGATTCCAAATATTTAACGTATACAGATGGGTGCAATCCAGCTTGTGTTGCCTGAATAGATACTCAACAGAAAGGTAGATTACCTTTCTGATGGACATTACCTGCAGTGATTTCAGATTAGCATGTTAGTCGGAACTAATTTTATTAATGTGCTCTTTGCATGAAAGAAAGGTTCTTTTCTGTTGAGACCCTTAGATGAGTTTTAGAAAATGCAAGGATTATCCGAAGTGAAAACCTGAATGGAGTTTAAGTTAGTTATGAAAAGTAGAGGACAGATAATAGTTTATTTATTGCAAATTTATGGGGGATGGATCTGTCACTCTTCACTTTTCAACACCATCCATATGCAACCTGCAGGTCCAGGGTCCCAGAACTATTGTTTGTTGTGAGCTGATAGGCTGTGCCAAAAGAAGGAGAAATGAAGTCCTATCTTCTGTGCTCTCTCCAGACAGAATTGCTATTGACCAGTACTGTGACAAGATTATCCATTTGTTCTGAAGTATCAAAGCTTCCAGAGTTTCTTTGCTAGAGTTCTTAATGTCTAACAAAGGTAAAATAAATGAAAACATTAGTTCCCGTTTACAAACTTAACTCATTCCATGGCTGACAGGTTTCTAATCTGAGTGCTGAATATGTACCAGGAAGAGTGCTTCTGTTAACATTTAATGATCTTGCTAAGACCTGCTAACCTCTGGAATATGGATAGACCAATTTCTCAATTTTTAAAAGAGAAAAGACAACATTGTGCAAAACTAACGACTGATCCAGCTGTACTAAAAGTTGCCCTATTTGCCATACTCATTAGGGCAGTGCGGGTGTTCTTACATTGAAAAATAAGCATTTTTAACCGTGGAAGGTTTTTTGCCTCTAACCTAGGGCATATGGGTGTTTTCACAAGAGTTTTTCTGTCTGCTGGCATTGCTGGAGAAACTAAAGGATTTTTCCCATATTAAGTTTGGGAGGACTTTAGAAGATACATTCTGCAATCTCCAGGGTCCAGGATAGAGAGAAATGCACTTTGGCTCAGAAAATTAACTGTATCCTGGAAGTGATTTTGCCCCTCTTCTCTGCTCTTATGAGACCCCAGTGGGAATACGGCACCAAGTTCTGGGGACCTCAGTGCACAAAAGGCATGGACCTGTTGATACAGATCCAGAGGAGGGCCACAAAAATGGTCAGGGCTGAAGCACTCTCTCTGAGGAGAGCCTGAGGGTTGGGGTCGTTCAATCTGGAGAAGTCTCTGGGAAGACCTTACTGTGACCTTTCAAAAGGAGGTATAAAAGATGAACAGAGATTTACTGCCCAGGCTTGTAGTGACAGGACAGTAAGCAAAGATTTTAAATGTAAGTTTCTCAGATACTTCTTAATTAAAAAATTTCTAGTTACCTAATATGCTCCTCAGATTTTGAACTTGGCACAGTTCTGTTGCCAATGTTCTGATTTACTCTCCTTATGGATGTCCTTTTAAATTAAAGAGCCTTTAAAACTCCAATCATCAATAAAGATACCAGATTTCTAAAAGGCTGGAAACTGAAAGCAAGAAACCTGGTGCTTTCTGCAAACCTGATTGCTAGCTGAATAACTTGCAGTTTTACCTGTGGGTTATGCCTGTAATAACTGTCTCTCACATTTGCACCAGAACTAAAACTGGGGATTATATACCAGTGGATATCCTTCCTCAGGATAGCCAGTGTAGAAGAAAAAGGTTTTGAAAATGAGCATAGATGTGGAAGAGGGCAAGTGGAATATAGGTGATAACAGGGACTGGGATCTGTGGAGATGCCTAGGCATCTTGGGAAAGGAACACCAAGATCAGACAAAGGATATCGTAGTGCATCTTGGTTTTAAAAGGCAGAGTACAAAAAGAGGAGTTGTAAAGAATTCCCCATGACAGAACGAGCACAGAATAGGTATTCTATAAAGCTTAATGTAATTTACTTACTAAATGTTACTACAAAAATTTAGAACCTGCTTTTTCCGAGAAACATTCAGCATTTGATGATATGTAGATGTCAAATTTTCTTCTTATTTTGTCAGAAACTTTGTCTTATTGATGACAATGAATACTGCTGTTGTGATAAACCACACTGATGTTCCACAGAATGTTTCTCTCTTTGTAAAAGCCTTGTCAGCTTGAGACAGGATAGACTTTTCTATCCAGAAAGGGAGGAAAACTGTGATATTGTGGAATTGAAATCTCTGTTGTAATTTACCGCAAGCAGCACTGGGTTAAAGGAGGTGTTCTGTTGACTTTTTGTTCTTTTCCTCCAAAGATTCTATGTTATCATCATAGCTTGGTTTGTTCAGGGGACAGAAATATTATTAAACATTTTGTATGATTTTTTTTTGAAGTTGGTATGGTGTCTCTGGCTGCTGATGGCTTTATACACTGCATGTATGAGAAAAAGACATAAAATATTGATTGTTAACATGGTTTTCTTTGAAACAAGACTGGCACAAATGCTTACTAATTGGAACAAAGCCAAGAAAGACAGGAAGAGGGAAAGTTATTTCATGGCCTGTCAAATATAAATTAACTTTTTCATTTTGCTGGGGCAAGTCACTCCTAGCTGATTATTAATGTAAGTTGCAGTTGAGTTGTAAGCACTTAATGGGCTTCAGGGAGGTGAGGGATGTGGAGAAGTCATAGAAAGTAAGAGAGCACTACTTAGATCTTACTTCTGTGGATTCTCTCTTACACCAGTTTTGATTGTGTTCAGGTTTTCACATTTTATCAAATAAGCTGTCTTTAAAGAGAGCTTGGGCTCTCTCTCATTTGAAACAATTTCCTAGAGGTGTTTTGATCATGCACCTTTAACCATGCTTTCAGAATTGATTCTGATTCAAACAGATGTTTGCAAGGTCCGTTCCTAAGCAGGAAATGCCTCTTTATTATCCTTTGCTTTATAGTTAGATTGAATATGCAGTGAAAATAAAAGACAAAAGAATAAATAATTGAGGTGCATTTAAAACTTTATTTCTGGGATCTCACTGGCATTGGACTTCATTGCTCTTTCCTGTCGGTGTCAAAGACTACAGGAATTGGCACCAAGAATATTTTTACCACTCAAGCATTCTCTTCTCCTAGTTGAATGGGAGCTTTTATTAGAAAAACCCAATCAAAGCCGAAAACCCCAACCAAACAACTACCACAGCCTTTGTGCAAATTAATGCTAGATTTGATGAATGATGCCATAAAGAAACAGGCTGGGAGCAACAAGGCTAACATTTAGAATAAAAATGCTGCTTCTGTGCCTGTTTGGAATTTTTTTTTTGTGGTAATGATGGCTGGTTTATGTTGGTAACAATAAATGTAAGCCATATAAAGCCCTTTATTCATTGCATACAGAAAGTTGTATAAGCAATCTTTGATTTTTTAGAGGCTAAATGGGATTCTCAAGAGAAGATTAATTTAAAAAAAATCAGTTTAATAATGTAGTTACAAATAGAGAAGAACAAATGGCTTGAAATTTCAGTAGCTTTTGAAAAATAAGTTACATTCAGGAGGCTCAGAAATTCAAGACAACTGATTCTTCAAAACCAGTAATTGATATTCCTATAAAGTTGGAAATAGAACAGTATAGAGGAAGGATATCTGTGTGATCTTTTATGCTCATACCAGGCCTTTAATGTAGTTGTGCCTGGTATTTGCATCTCTTGCTTCAGCTCCCACACAGTGGTTGATGAAAACTGAATTCCAGGACAAGATTAAAAGATTTTATCTTTTTTAAAATGCTTTCTGGCTTGCCAGTTTTATTCTTTGTTCTACAATTGATTTACTTTCAGCAAAAGTCAGCCTTGAGTTATTGAAATACCTGTTTGCTGTCCTCTTCTAGCTGTTTGCATATGCTTTATAGTAACTGTTTGGATGCCTTTTGGGCTTATGGTGCAGCTGTTCACCTCCTTTTGAAAGATGACAAGAGCAGCTGTTCACCTCCTTTTGAAAGATGACAAGAACAGGCAAAACATTTCCTTCTTTCTAAGTAGATACTGAACTTCCTGGAGGAGAGACTCCTTATGAAAAGGCACTGCTATATATTGGCCCTTCAGTACTATTTTCTGTGGTGAGTTTCACCTCACTCTTGGTAAATGAATGTTATCATTCTCTCTGGAGTGACACTAAATGTGCATTTGAAGGGTGCGAGCATCCTTCACTAGACTACATTTGCACAGGAGCAATCCCAATGAAACAGCCTTCAGGGAACAGCAAGGAAACTGTGACTAACTACTAAGCAAAGCAGCCACGGGGACCAGACACCACAAACTGGAGATGTGGTTCAGAGTTTCTTAGCAATAGTGTCCTTCTTTTGCAGAATTTTAATGCAGGAAAGGAGTTTCCTTTTAACTTTCCTTTTAACTTTCCTTTTAACTTGTTAATAAACTATGAATTGCTTTTGTTGCATGTCAGAGATAACTCCAGTATAGAAGCTGTGAATCTTACTGTACACAGGGGAGAACAGAGTGCAAAATAAAACATCGCTATAGTCTCTGTGTCTTAAAGCATCAACATTTGTGTCTCGAGTATTCTTTGTTAGGTGGGTCTTGTAAGAGTCCTGTGGTACAGCAGTTAAGAGGAAATATGTTTTTGTGCTTTAGCTGCAGAAGTCATATGTTTCAAGCTGCAACTAAAGTTTGTCTGTTCTTCAGAAAATCACCTTAGAATGATTTTGTCATGAGAGAAGATCTAAAGAGAATGACTGCTTAGAGGGAGAGGAACTGCTAATTCTGTTGTTCACTTGGTTCAAATAGCCAATTGCCATGTCCATGGGAGTAGTCTCTTCATCTGTACATCTTGTCTGCAGCAGCATGGAATTATCTGCAGAGTGTATGGGTAGATCATCCCTTAAGAAACATGTACTGGTTGTGGGACTAAGTCAGTTTTTTGAAAATTGTTCCTTCCCCACACAAAGGATGGCTTAT
>VYXD01000010.1:49621-59652 GCA_013397195.1 Hylia prasina
TCCCCACACAAAGGTTGGCTTATATATTAGGTGTTATTTCTGTACGTCCTTAGAGCAGTTGAGATGGTTCAGATTCATATATCTAAAATCAATCGTCCCACAGGCACTTTTGGCTTTCTTTTGGACATACCCTTTTTAAAAGGGTGAAAAGAACAGCCTGGAAATTACTGACTAGTCAGCCTCACCCCTGTGCCCAGCAAGATCATAGAACAGATCCTACTGGTAGCCATGTCAAATTATAAGGAAGACATGGAGGTGCCTAGAGACAGCCAGCAGGGCTTCACCAAGGGCAAATCATGCCTCACTAATCTCACAGCCTTCTATGATGGAGTCCTGACTGTGTCAATGGGCAAGGGAGGAGCTATAGATATCTCCCTGGACTTCTGCAAAGCCTTTGACATGGTACCACACAGTGTTCTTGTTGCTGAATTGGAGGGAGAAGGATCTGATGGATGTACTGTTTGATGGCTAAGACATTAGCCATGTCCAGCGAGTTACAGTCAACAGTTCAGTATCCATGTGAAAACCAGTAATGAGTAGTGTCTCTTAGGGGTCTCTACTGGGACAAATACATTTTGATATCTTAATCAATGGCATAAAATAATTGAGCAGAACCTCAGCAAGTTTGTGGATGGCCATGCAGAGTGGTGCAGTTGATAGGCCTGGTGAAAGGCACGCCATCCATCACTGGATGGCATTGAGCGGATCCATGGGAACCTCATGGGGTATAACAAGGCCAAGTGCAAGGTCCTGCCCCTGGGTCAGTGCAATCCCGCATTTCCATGGAGGCTGCTAGATGAACATTCACATGAGCCAGCAGTATATATTTACAACTCACAGCCATGTCCTCAGCTGTCTCAAGAGACAAGCATGGCCAACAGGTCAAGAGAGATGATTCTGTTCCTTCTCCTGCACTTTGTTGAGACCCCCATCTACAGTACTGCGTTCAGCTCTGGGGTCCTTGTGGTTTTAAATGGAAAGAGGGTAGATTTAGGAATATAAGGAGGATAGAAGGAAGTAAGTTTTAGCAATGAGGGTAGAGAAACACTGGAGCTGGTTGCCCTTGTGGATATTGTGGAGAAGTTGTAAAAGTTCCATCACAGAAAATATTAAAGGTGAGGCTGAACAGTGTTTTGAGCAATCTGGTCTAATGATAGACTAGATGGTATTTAAAGGTTCCTTAAAATCCAAATGGTTCTATGATTCTTTGAAATTAGCTTGTACCCTATTGAATGAGCAGTGAATTTTCCCAGGGTACTTGAACTATCATCTGATGCAGGTTTTTTTGGTTGCAAAGTTCTTAAATGATTTCCTGGTCCTGATTTATTGGCAATTTTCCATGTTGGACACTTGCATGAGACAGCTGGAAACAGTGTGGTTTTTGTGAACTTAGAAATAGGAGGGCACAAAGGTAACAGAGAGAAAATGGTCTAAATAGCTTATTTGACACAAATAGTGCTTTTACGTTACTTGCTTTTATAGTTCTTTTTCTCTGATTGTGACTTACTACTAGGAACCAGACTTAACACCCTGTAACATTTTGTTTATACTTGGCTTTGTAGTCTCTTCGGATACAGTTCATGTCTTGATACTTTGAGTGTTAAGAGCACCAGTAAAATAGTGGTACTGTGTTTATGGGTGTAGTAGTATTTCTGCCTTAAGCTGATTTCCTGAAGGTTTATTGATGCTGTAAATTTTTTCACTGGATGATTTCTTGCTGAACAGCTCCTTGAATAAACAGAAAAAAATGATCCCCAGGGCAAAGCAAATAGCTGTCAATAAGCCCATGGAAAACATTCCTTTCTTCTGTATGTGCACTGTAAAGATATGAAAACACAAATTTCAGAATTCTTCATGGTTATTGAGTCTTTGGTTATTCAGTAACGCATTGTTAGTTGAGGAAAAAAATCTGATGTTGTACTTGATACCTGACTTGAGCTGCAAAACTGTAGGGTATGTGGGGAATCATGTGGTTGATGTGTTGAATCCTTCAGACACTTTATAGTGTGAAAGTGACTCACAATTTTTGAAGGTATGTGCTTAGCTTAAAAATTTGCAAATCTCAGAATTTGGGTCTTGCAAGGTGAAGTTGGGTGGCTGCCAAAGCAGTGGCCTGCTCCCTTGTCTCAGACTGCTGTGGAGGGGATGAAACCATGTGATTGACTCTGTGGGTTACCAGTCCATCTGAAGTGTAGTTCTCTAAAAAACATGTAGCTGCTAAAGTTAGTGGAGAAGGAAGAATGCAACAGCCAGGACACAGTACGTCCTTGTGTGAGGTGAGGGAGCCATTGTTATAAGCGTGTTTGCAAGCACAGTGTTAAAGAAATTTTTGACACTATGTTCTCATCTCTATTAGGTAGGTTTATTGGCCATCTCTCATGTGACACTCTGGAAAAAAGCAGCGTTAGGGCCTGGGGTGTTCTTGCTCTTCATCGATTCATTTATTACCAAGCAGTTGCCATGTGGTCATCTTCACACTGTCTTGGTTTTGGTGGGAGTTTCTGTTAGTTTTATAGCCCATGTTGAAATATGGTTGTTACAGTTCATAAACCACTATCTGTGGGCTGTCTACTCTAGCTATTTATTTTAAAATAATATTTAAGTTGCTAGATTTGTCTGTACTAATTATTATTAATGTTCAGATTTTCAGCTCCAGGTTTCACTATAATACCTCTTTGACTTACACAACATAGCCTTATACTTCAGATAAAGTTCAGCTTGCATCCTAACAATTCAAGCTACTGATATCTACTTTCAAATAATATAAATTTTCAACATTAAGGTAAACAGTATGTAGATGGGGTTATATTCAGATGACTATTATGAGGGCCATTTTGCGGACATTTCCTGAAGTAAGCTGCCCAGTTTGTTCCTGTAAATTTAAATGAGATGTTCATTCAAATAAAAGTGTTTATGCAGTCTTGTAGAGACACAGCAGAAACTTCAGGTAAAAATATCTTTCTTCAGTTCGAACTTACAGATGAGTTTTGTTTATGAAGCTGAGGCCTGCCTCATATTCAGGCTTTTTGCTGTACCAAAGTAAGTTTGTCTGTTCTTTTTTTAAGCTCTGGTATTGTTAAAATATGTCAGATTTCAAGGTGTTAAAATACAAAGTCTTTCCTTTAGGTTCCTCTCCTTTTCTCCCAAAATGTCTGAGAGGTGTCATTCAGTCAGAAGTTTGACTGGAAGACTTAACTTATATGCAATTAATGTAGGCCCAGATTTCATTTTGAACTCTCAGTTGTGTCATTTTCATCGCATTTCTTGCTGGTTACTAAGCATGCTGTGTGTTTCTCTGATAGCTGCAGAAAAAGGAAAAGCTGAGGGAGCTTTTCTTGCAGTGTTACCACGCTTCCTGATGCTGTGTGGAATTGAGGACAGCATTCCTTGGCTGAGCATTGTGATGAGGAAAAGGGGCTGGCAGGTTTACTAGTAAGGTTCACTGGGTCAGGGTGTGGAAGGGGACATCAGAACTCAGAAAACACCAGCAAACCTATGCTGGTTGCAGTTTGACAAGAGTATGGATTTCTTGACAAGTAGAGGAAGGAGGAGGAAAGGAAGGAGAGAAGTTCAGGAGGCATTTTACCTTTTTTTCTTCTCTAGTGACTTTAGGCTGCTTCCTGGCTAGAATGTGTTCCAGAGTTTTATCACAGCATCTTAGGTATACTCCATGCTGAGGAGTTGCTTTAAATTATCAATGTTGTGTCCCATGCCACACAACTGAAAAATATTAGCTCTCCCTAGAGGGTAATAAATTCTTTAAACAACCAAAGTGAAAGTGGATGCAAATCCATGGGAATATCAGTTTGTTGGAGTTTATAAAAAAAAGGAGTGGAAGAAAGAAGGGAAGAATAGCAATCCTAGTATGCATTGTATGCTGCTAGCATACCGTGTTATCATGTTTCTTCTTTGTGGTCAGATATGCATGCATAAGGAAAAAAGTTAAAAAGTATTATACTTAATTTGCAGCCTTGCTCTTACTTGACCAACCTGAGTAGGCTGTATCTTTTATTGAACTCACCTCTAACTTTTCTGTTGTGACAGCAAAGTATTCTGTTTAGCCATTAATAACTTCTTCATTGCAGTTTGAAAGGCTCTTGAATTAGAAGGAGCATCTAAAATCTAAATAATGTGCCACAGGTAGAGGAACATTGTTGACTATCACATGATAATAATATGCAGGAGTGGTTTGCATTATTCTGTTGGATGTTGAGGCTCCTAGATCACAGATAATTTAACCTCCCTTCCTTGTATCTTTTCAAGGAGACTAGCCATCGATGGCTGTATCTCACCAGATGCATATATATACTCCATTCAACTCACAGGTTTTCTAAAGGGAGCAGTTAATTAAGAGTCTAAACTTGATCCAATTCAGACTTTGTTTCCATGCATTTCCCACTTTACAAACTCTAGTCTGCAACTCAAACATTTAGCCCAAAACTTGTCTGATTCATGCAAGGTAGTAAGACTCAAAAGCTTAACTCTAGATAATCTAAAGTAGGTTTAATAGTACAGGTGTCATACACAAATGTTTTCTTAATGAGACTGGTGCTGGAGAGTCAGTGAATGCATTAATCAGTGTCATTCATTTAAGCAATGAGCTACTCCAGTAGCTCTGAAGCTATCGAATGAAAAGGTTTGAATTCACACCGTTTTTTCACTTGGACTAGCATTGGGCTTGTTTGGATGGTTTAAATTGGCAAGCATGAAGCAGGCCTTTCAAACCTGATACTGATCCTCTTTTTATTATAATGCAGAAGTTAGACAGAACCCATGAAATTCTGAAGATTCCATTTTGCTGTTCAGTTTAATGTCTGGATTTAGAAGAAAAACAATCCCTTTCCTGTGGCAGCTGGGGAGCTCAGCACTCTTTCTTTCTTGCCTGTTCCAAAAGAGCTGATGTTTTTCTTGGAGTGCAAGTCATAACACAAAGTCGCTACCTCATTTTATTTGAAGAAGGGTGTGCAAAAGAATTTAACTGTGTTTAAAGAGGTTTTATATATATACATAAAGTGCATCAATTGAAGGGCATTACTCTCTACCCTGTCCGATATGGACAATGGTGAAGGGATGCCTGATTTGATGTTTCATGTATGCCTGCTGTGTTTTGGTGGTGTCTCAGCATAAGGCTACTCTGATAAAAACCAACTAAGTGCTGTCAGTTACAAAGTGCCCTGTTACTTGCACAGCATGGAAATTGCTTTGGATTGTGGGAGAGAGGAAGTTCAAGCTGGGATTAGGCTTGAGAAAATGATGGGCATTAGTTCCATGTCCTGACCACAGTAGCAAGGCAGTGCATTTGGGAAGGTGCTGTGGACAGTGGCCCATGTACCACATTCTGCCCCTAACATAGGAGCCTTGATGGCATTTTCCCCACTCTCAGTCAGCTTTGCAGAGTTAATTCTTCAGTCAGAATGAAAGCTTTGATTGTAGTAGCCCTAGGATATGCTGGCCCTGGAGTGCAGTTAGTCTTGAGTTGGTCTGAAATTCTCTGTAAATTAGGGGATATGAAGGTAGTTTAACTGAGTTTGTATCTACTCCCTGCAGTCAGTGCAATGCAAATTGGCTTTTGTTCCTTTCAGTCCTCTGGCATCTTTAATGGTTAAGCAACAATTGAAAAGTCCTTGACACAGACTAGAGAGCTGCTGAGGTCATCTTTTGAGATTCTGACTCTGATCTTCCTTGCAGGTGGGTGAAAGGTGATTAACTTGCCTTCAGGTTTGTCTCAGTGCAATGTGTCAGAAAGAAAATGCTTTAAAAACATAAAAACTCAGCTATTAAAAATTGCTTTTATATTTTATGTGTGTGTGTGTATATATATATATAAATATTTTTAAGATCAGAGAAGTCCTATGGGATTTCCTGACCATGTAACTCAAACATTATAGATTGCACTGTCATGAAGCAGAGCCTTTAGCTGGTAGTCTGCTGTGTCACTGTCTTCAGATCTGTTACCTCTGCTGGCCCCATTGAAGGGACTACATTATCAATGCTGTCTTTGATGCAAACCCTTTTCTGAAGGCAGCTTTTGGTGAGGCTGTTGGTGAGGTCAGCCAGCTCACCGGTGCTAAGCAGCCAGGATGTGTGTAATGCCTTCACTTCTCGCAGTTAGGGATTTTCTTATATCTTGCTACTGTCCTGGGGGCTATTAGTTGACTGCAAATGAAACAAATATGTCATAAAGGCCATGAATAATCATGTTAAGAGGAAAAAAAAATAATTTAAAGGAAAACATTGCCATATTCTCTGCTAACTGCACTTGGCTACGTACAGAACAGTTGAATTTGACTGAACTTGCAGCTAAAACCCAAGCTGGATTTTTTTCTTGGTAATATGGATATTGTTAGAATTGAAGGTATGGCATCATGAAAACTGATGAGCTTCCAAGGTGTCTTATGTTGCTTTTACTATCTGGAAGCTCTGCTATCGGAGCTATCGGAGCTATTGGAGCCATGTTGCTACTGCTGGTATCTGTTACAGCTAGAACAAAGTCAGCTTATCATTGTGATGTTGTATGCAATCACTGCTCGTGAAAAGCCTATCTGTAAAGCATATAATGTAGCCTGTAATGCAAGGTCCACGTTTATGAGTTTCAATTTGTTAGGGAGTAAGTCTTAGGAATTTCACCTCTGGAAACTCCTTTCATTATCCACATGCGTAGATACCTGAAACAAGTTTGTATGTATGTGTTGTAATTTGGATGAACTTAACTATTCCTAGTTGCCTATTTTCTTATTTTTAACCAATTCAAGAGGTTGTAGTTTACATCAGTTCTGCCTCCGGGGTAATGAGCAGAAAGATACCAAGCCTTACCTTTAACATTGTATTCTGGGTATTGTAGCTTGGTTTTGAGCTTGAACTGATTCCAGTTTCAAGAAAACTTGTGGAGCATTTATAGTGACACATTTGTGGTTTGCATAAGTCTAAATCAAGTAGGAGGGTTACACTGCATATTTTCAACCGTTTAAAACTGGTTCTTTTTTTCCCTTTTCACCTTGAAATTTCAACTGTATAGTGATTTCTTCTTTGCCTTTCCCTCCTACAAAAAATATACCATATAATCATGCTCTACTGCTGTTCAAGCCAGTACAATGGCTCCTACAGCAAAATAATTTTTCTGAAGTGGTAAGTCAGAAAGAAGCTTTGTAAAATATTTTCATATATTCCTTGGAGAGAAGTCTCGGGACTGGCGTAAGCCTTTGTAGGGGTGTATGTCCCTTCTGTTCCTAAATGTTCCTAAAAAACGTGTATAGAAACATTAAACAGGGAGAAATTCCATTACAAGAAAACTGGACACAATTAAAACTTTGACCTTGGAATTTTCCTCTTTTATTCTTAATGTTTTACTGGAATGAGACTGCTGGTTTGCGGTTACTGAGGGTGCTGAAAATGTTCTGTAGTACAGGATATAAACGTGAATTGCGTAGCTTCTCCTTATTTGTATATGTGCATACATACTTTAGTGCTTTTGTTTTGGATTGATGAACTAGCTATAATTTTATTCTGCTTAGAAGTCTTAAAAAAATATACATGAAGACATCGGCACACTTGTAAAATGTCTCTTTGATGCTTATTCTGTTATCAAACGTAGCTGTTTGGCAACTAAATCTTGGAGAAAAGAAAAATTTAGCAAACTAGCTTTATTTTTAGTATTCACAGAAATTGGGTCATCATTTTAGTTATTTTTTCTCCCTTCCCTCCTTGTTTTCCAGGTAGTATTGGTCCATCGTTTCAATGCCACTCAATCCATCAAGATCACATTTGTACTGATGACAGTGACAAGGTGAGATTTATGTGAATGTTTCATTCACAAGATGCATATGCATTGCAGGGTTTTTATATATAGCTTTTACTACACAAAGATGTACTCTATTACAGATACAGCAGTCAGTTTTCAGAGTTACTTTTTGAACTGTCTCTAGCATAATAAGATACATATTTTTGTCCAGACAATCTTTCAGACAATTAATGAGAAATTTCTCTTTAGTATTGTATTTTTAATTTTGCTTGTATTCTTTTGCTGTTCTAAACGTTTGTGATTTGCCATATTGACACCCTCAGTTGATAAACAACAGCAATGGTTTTGCTAGTTTCTGGATAAGGTAGGATGTCTTGTTTCTTCTGACTTTAGAGATTAGAGCCTAGTTAAGTGCTCATAGCTTTTTTTTTTTTCCTTCAAAGTAGCTGTATCTTCTCATTTTGGAATTGGGAAATGAAGCTTTTACAGACTGGAACTTTTTGTTCAGTGGTGCAACCTCAAAATAGCAACCTGTCTAGTCATGCGCATGCGTTTCTCTAACTGTTTTTTGGCATTTGCTGATTAGTTTGCTGGGGGTTAGTAGAGTACTGAGTATTGAATGGTCGATACTTGGATCACTACTGTAATTGGGACATACTGGAAGGGGTAGTTTTGACATTGAACTGGCTGTGAGACTGGCTGTTGATGGTTTTACCTTAAGCTTTACTGTCTGTAAATACTGCAAATTGATTAACTTTAGTTCAACATGTCATGTCTCTTACATGGTATGCAAATATCACATGTTGTAGTAAACTAACTTTTTGGCTTTGACATGCCTGGAAAGGGGCAGATATTGGTCAAATTCTAAATATTTTTTCTTGGGAGGTGAAATGCAACCTGCATAGCACTGCCTTAATAAGTGCACTAATCATGCTCTGAAATTCTGGAGTAAGTTAATTTTATAGTTGTTCCAGCTTATCCTAGAACTAGAGTTGTTTTCAGAAGGAGTCTTTTTTACTGATCTGCCTTACTATCTTTTTTTTCCTCTCTCACTCTCCTTCTTCCAGTTTTGTGGGGATGTTTTTGTTCATTTCTTTGTTTTGTTTTGTTGGGTTTATGGGGGGGTTGCCTTTTTGTTTGTTTGTATTGGGTTTTTGTGTGTGTGTGTATTTGTTTTCTTGTTGGGGTTTTTTTTGGGGGGGTTGGGGTTTTGTGGTGTGGTTTAGTTTTTTAGTTTAATTTTTTTTTTAGGTACCACCCTTGGTGGTACCTAAAAATGGTTCATCCTACAGATACAGATCAAACACGCTATCCAAAACATAGCCAACATTATTTTAAGTTTCCACTTGATTATCAGGTTAGCTATATTCAACAGTACTTACTGCTTTGTTTTTTGGGTCTTGTGTACTCTGCAGGGGACGATTCTTGGGTGAGGAATGGGTGGGGGAAATTTCATTTCAGAGCCATCCTAGTCCACCAACCTAATCATTTTCCTCTTGTGAGTCATTACATGGAAGACCATTTCTTGTGTTACACTGATTGTCTTCCCTTTGTTTTATTTCACATCAAGGCAATTAAAAGTGGTTTAAATCTTGTTGGAAAATTCATTTTTTAGATGCTTCACTGGTTTGGGGGCAGGGGAGTAGGAAGTGGTGTGGCAGCTTACCTGGTATAAATTTCAGAAGAGTAGTTGTTTGGCACACCATCTGCCTCCATATTAATAGAGGAATTGGGCCAAATGCTATTTTTTGCATAGTTAGAGATGGTGGAAGAAAACAGTCTTTCTCATTGGAGCTGATTCGGCACAAATTGAGAGAGAAATTCCAATCGTAAATCCTACTGAAACAGAACTACTATATGCAGAAAGAATGTGGTTTGGGGTCTGTTTAAAAGACGTTTTTCCCTCAGGTGTTAGGTTTAGTTGGTAAGAGGTTTCATTTTTTTGCAAGAATACGTGAAGCTGTCTGACTTGGATTTTACAGGAAATTCTAGTTGATTCCTTGATTAAAATAACCACTTGTTTGGAAAAACAGTGAACAGTCCTCTTGTCCAGGTCCCTCTGGATGGCATCCTGTCCTTCAGAACTGTCAACCACATCACTCAGCCTGGTGTCATCTGCAATTTTGATGAGGGTGCACTTGATCCCTACTTCTGTGTCACTAATGAAGGTATTGAATAACACTGGTCCTGATACAGATGCCTGTGGGACACAACTTGTCACTGATGTCCATTGGGACTCTGAGCTTTTGGCCATCATCCTCTGGATACCCACTGGTTGGGGTTTTTTTTTTTT
>VYXD01000010.1:62733-111415 GCA_013397195.1 Hylia prasina
CGAGAGCTGGGGAAGGGGTCTAATTGTCTGCTTTTGTTAAAAGTTGCTTTATCTGCTTTGGTAGAAGGTGGAAATGGAAGCTAAACATTAACAGACTGTCCAGGACTGAATTGCTGTGTGCTGTCCTCAAAACAGGCAGGTTTTAATGTGCAAGGTGGTAGCAAGTGTTTCTGAAGCACTGAACGTCCTCCCATCTGTATAGTAAAATGAAGTTTTCAGGTATCTGTAATCCCCTTAAATTAATCAAAAGAACGACTGTCTATAGAAACACTGATTTAGCAAGCACACGATAGGGCATTCAGTATTTTTCAGTACACGTGAGTTATTCCTAAAAAACCACGGAGTTTCTTTTTTTTATGCTTGAACTGTAAAGTTGTGTCTTGTTTCCTTTAAAAAGTGTGGTTTTAAACTGATTATACATTGAGATGTTAACTGAGGAAATCCATTTCAAATTGTAACTGTTTAGAGCAAGTAGCTTAGTTGTTGCTTACACAGAAGTTCATTGAACCGGAAGTCATGGCAATATTTATGAATGTATAGCATTTACATCTTGAAAGAGATTTTTTAAGGTAATATTTGAAGCAGATGTGCATTTTCTGATAAGTTCTTCACATGTAGAGTTGGGCAACTGGAATATTGAGATGAATAGTATTGCCAGAAGTCTGTCTTATTCAAGTACTGAATACACAATTACAATTCAGTTCGATTTGGTGCTGCTGATAATGTGCTTGTTCCTCAATGTGATTCACTGAAGCAAGTGCTGTGGTTTCATTTGCCAAATTTATGGCATTTATCCACATCCCAGAGATCTTGCTAGCTGCTCACCCAACAGATTCCTTTACTGCTTCGCAGCATTATATTACATTGCCTTTCTTATGTTCAGGGGAGTATTGCGGATGTGGTATTAGAGACTCACTGTTCTGAGAGAGGCAAAAACTCAGTTTGGAGTGCAGTGAGAGAAAGGAGGGTGCTGTCATTAGATTAATAAGTATGATATGGAAGAGCAGATGGGTTCTATGGCAGGTTTCATGGCTAATGATAGTTTGTAATGTTTTTGATCTTCGTTAATCAGCAGATCTCTGGCAACAAATGAAACATATGCATTCATAGAATAACAGGTGAAGAAAGTTTCCACGGAATTGTTACTAGGAGTTACACTACTTGTGAAAAGTGCTAATTGTGAAAAGTTGTATGTAAATAAAAGGGCCTTAAAAAGTAAAGATTTCATTATCTCCTTTGTGAGTCGTACTTTGTTAACTCATGGACTTACAGAGTAAGTTAAATTTCATTTGATTGTCCTCTGGTTCACTTTATGGTTTTTTTTAATTCATAAAAGTATAATAAATATTGAATTGAAGTTGCATGTTGATCAGTCCTTGATTTGTACCTGCAGTGGTGCGGAAGTCACAGTATATAATTGTCTTTCCTTTTTCTGAAATATGAGGCTTTGGCTCAGAAGCCGATATTAATTGAATCAATTACTGTTGTGATTTGTCAAGTTTATGTGTCCGCTTATATAAATGTGTTTTTTAATATGGCTTATTGACATTATAATAAGAGATAACTTTTATGATTTAATGTGGACTGTTGATGAGGTCAAGTTATTTTTTCAACTCTTTGCTAAGAAAGTCTTTAAGGGTTGTAAGGGTTTTTAATGCAAGGTCTTGCTAAAATACAAAAATTGTGTTAGGGAGGGAAGTTACTTCTTCAGACCTATGTGGTAGTGAATTGTAGTCTTGTACTATGAAACTGTAGTCTTGTTCTAAGTCAAAGCTGTCATACATGTTTGTTTTTAGAGACTACATGGGCTGAGTTGCTGGGGATCTAATGAGAATTTGTACAGAGCAGGTCTTTGAGTTACAAAGATCTCACATAGTCTTTCTGTGTAGCTTTACTAGCCCCATCTGCCCTTGCCTCAGAAGGATTTGAAAGGTGGAAATAAGGGTAGAGAAAAGATAGAACTTCTTTTTTCCTATTTTAGTCAGAAAGTCATTTTAACTGTGGAGGAGTGATTCTTAAAACTTGTGGAAGATACAGGCTTGACTTAATTAGTTCATGTGGAAATAGAGCTTGTGGTTTTCTTCTCTATAGAAGAATTTATATCAAGTTAAATAATCTAATATGGAATATTTAAATTCGGCTGTGGGCAGGACTTGATGAGGTCTGTGATTTAACAGGACGGGTTTCATTTCTCTTACTCTTTACCTTCTCATGGGAGCGGGTAGGTTCCTCTTTTACTAAGCTCTTCGAAGATAAGGAAACTTGCTTTGCTTTTTGGTGCCCTCTACTGCTGCCTGTTTGTCAGGACGTTGAAAAATGGTGCTGGTTTTGTCCTTTAACAGCACTGAACGCTAGCAACAGCAGCTCTTTAAGAGTAGTGGGAAGGGGAAAGAGAGAAAGGAAGCTCTTGTATGCCTTGAGTATTTTGCGGTTTGCCTTCCAGCCAGTGTCTGGATTGCACTGGAACTGTACCTCACCTGGTAGAAAAGTAGGTAAGCAGCATTTATCTGACTTGCATGGTATCTTCTGTAGCAGTAGAAAGCCTGATTCCTCTGCTTTTCTCCTTTCAGGAGAAATATGGACATTCTTTCTTTCATGTCTGCAGTTCCTGGTTCTCAGTAAATACATTCCAGACTTGCTGTCTCAGAACTTTTTTATCTTCTTGTTTATGTTCAATAATTTTGCTTTTTTTGTATTTCCCACTGCTGCCTCAGATATTACAAAAATGCCCAGTGCTTCATGTGAGCACCGCTACACAGGCTGTGCTTTGCTTACGTTCTGTTTAGGCAGCTCTTTCATCTTATCAGTCCAGCAGTTTTGTTCCCGTTGCAAAATCTGTGAACGCTTCTGTCCTAGAAAATCTCAGAAATGGCATTAAGTCAGCTCCATTCTCTCTACAGAACCTCTTACCTTAGTCTTATGGTCTGTCTTTGCCAGCTTTGTTAATTTCTGACANCTGCAGTAACAGTAAATTGTGTGAGAAGGGATGAGAACATTCATGGCGCAATTTATGGTGCTGCTGAACAGATGCTCTGTCTGGCAGTCTTCTTGAAAGCTTTAAGAGATGGCTTTCTAGGCAAAAATTTAGGACTTTTCTTCCTTATTCAGGTTCTTTAGATGACCTGTGTTAGGACTCGTCTTTAAATCACAGTTGTGATGTGGTTAATATTTTTGATGAGCTGCATTTTCAAAATCTGATTCTTGGAAATTAGTCTCTTGCAAAGAGACTTAAGACTATTTTGTTAGCAAGTACTGAAGGAGGGCAGTTTTGATCTGTCTTCTGTGTTTGTGTCTTGGGAAAACACCAGAACTGAATATAAAGCAAGATCGGAAATGAAGAGATGGGAGACATCAAAGACTATAAAACTCTAGAAAATTCAAGAAAATTCATTTCAGGTAGTGGTCTGGAAGGAACTTGTGAAGACAAATAAGTTCCAAGTGGCTGAGTATGGCTTTGGGAAAAACATTTAAGTGTGGGCACAAAGGACCTAGTAAGACCGATAGGCATTTAGTCATTTTGTATGTGAAGCTCTACTGAGCATAGATTAGAGATCATGTGTGAAGCTTTTTTCCCCTCTTTATTTAATTCCTTACTGTATCAGAGAACAGCCAGAGCACTTTTTCTCAATTTCAAATACAGAGACCTAGCATAGTGTTTGTATTCCTTGGCTCTGCTTTCTGTAGGTGAATGTTTACATGTTATCTGTTGTTTTGTTCAACATTGAACAGGGCTTGAGAATGTTTACAAAAGGACACCTGTCAACAGATTTCTTACATGGTTTAAGTTCTTAATGCCTTTTTTTTTCTCCTTATGAAAGGTGTGAGATATGGTTTAAGAAGCGAGTCAGCAAACTCTGCTTATTTGAGTATGTTTGGGGGAGCGAGGCTCGTGTTGCTTTGCATATCATCTAATGTGTATCATGTGGTTTGTTTTTTATTGACCTTCCTTTGACTTTGAGTGAGACTAATCTTATTTTCTAAGGTGAATGAAAAGATCTACACAAGTAGAAGCTGTTTTTTGAAGCTGAACCTGCAGTCTTTTCTCATATGTTCCTTATTTTGGTTAATGTAGCAGAAAATGCCAATCTTTCTTGGTTTTGTCATCTCAGATAATATGTTACTTACATTGAGGAGTGAGTTCTTTTCCCATTACATGACCTGTTTGATGACAGCCTCCTAACATGAGTGTTTTGTAGGGGCGGAGGAACCAGCCACCGCTGCAGTAGTTAATATATTTACAGTGCCTGTACTGAGTCTGACACATGTGAAAAAGGAAGTTGTGCAAGCTACTAAGGGTAAATGGTGTGTTCAAATCCCAGCTCTAGAGAAGAACATTTTTTCCCCTAAGCTTTTTATAGCAACTCTTACTAATTTATCCAAGCTGTCAATAAAAACTAAATGAAGTGTGTATATTTAAATCAAGTAGTCTTTAATATGCAGCACATAGTCTAAATAGGATGAGCTTTGAAAAGAAAAAGAGAATCATTTAAGTTGAAAATGACCCATAAGATCCTCAAGTCCTGCCATTGACCTTGTGCTGGCAAATCTGGCACTAAATGACCAACCTGTGTCTATACATCTTCTTTATTACCTCCAGAGATGGTGACTCAACTGCTTCCCTTGGAAGCTTGTTCCAATGCTCGACGATCCTTTTGGTGAAGAAAATTTTCCTAATACCTGGTTTAAACCATCTCTGGTGCAAACTGAAGTAATTTCTTCTTGTCCTATCACTTGGAAAACAGATCAGCTCCCACCTTACTGCAGCCTTTTTTTCAGGTAGCTGTAGAGAGAGACAAGGTCCTCTGAATCTCCTTTTCTCCATGTTAAAAAACCCCAGCTACTTCAACTGCTCCTCCTAGGACCTGTGCTCCAGACCCACCATGTTCCAGCACCTTAGTGTCCTTCTTGTTGTGAGGCGCCCAGAACTGGACACAGGACTCAAGGTGTGGCCTCACCAGTGCTGAGTATGGGAGGACAATCCCTGCCCTGGTCCTGCTGGCCACACTGTTGATGACACAGGCCACATGCCACTTGCTTTCNATCTGGCACTAAATGACCAACCTGTGTCTATACATCTTCTTTATTACCTCCAGAGATGGTGACTCAACTGCTTCCCTTGGAAGCTTGTTCCAATGCTCGACGATCCTTTTGGTGAAGAAAATTTTCCTAATACCTGGTTTAAACCATCTCTGGTGCAAACTGAAGTAATTTCTTCTTGTCCTATCACTTGGAAAACAGATCAGCTCCCACCTTACTGCAGCCTTTTTTTCAGGTAGCTGTAGAGAGAGACAAGGTCCTCTGAATCTCCTTTTCTCCATGTTAAAAAACCCCAGCTACTTCAACTGCTCCTCCTAGGACCTGTGCTCCAGACCCACCATGTTCCAGCACCTTAGTGTCCTTCTTGTTGTGAGGCGCCCAGAACTGGACACAGGACTCAAGGTGTGGCCTCACCAGTGCTGAGTATGGGAGGACAATCCCTGCCCTGGTCCTGCTGGCCACACTGTTGATGACACAGGCCACATGCCACTTGCTTTCTTGGACACTGGGCACGCTCCAGGCTCTTGTTCACTGGCTGTCAGCCAGCAGCCCCGGGTCCTTTTTGCTGGGCATTTTCCAGACACTGCCCCAGCCTTAGCACTGCATGGGGTTGTTGTGACCCAGTGGCTGGACCTGCCATTTGGCCTTGTGAACTTTAGCCTCAGCACCGTGGTGCATCCTGTCCTGATATATCTGCAGAGCTTTCTTACCATCCAGCAGGTCAACTTCTGCCCAGCTTGGTGTCAGACTTACTGAGGAGTCCCTTGATTACCTTTTCCAGTTTGTTGATTAGGATG
This sequence comes from Hylia prasina, assembly GCA_013397195.1. Classification (NCBI taxonomy): domain Eukaryota; kingdom Metazoa; phylum Chordata; class Aves; order Passeriformes; family Sylviidae; genus Hylia; species Hylia prasina. Next base: position 68,568 of record VYXD01000010.1, read on the forward strand.
TTATGCAGGGCTGGCCCCAGTACTGAGTCCTGTGGAACACCACATGGCCCTGGACACCAGCTGGGTGTAACTCCATTCACCAGAATTGTCTAGGCTGGGCCCTTCAGTCAGTTCTTTACCATGGAAAGAGGGCATCTCTCTTAAAGAGTCATGAACAGCCATGACCCAGAGTCTTAGATTGTGCTGTTGTTAAAGATCTGCAGTATATCAGCATGTAATATTCTGTAGTGTAAATAAATTAATTTTTTAAAAAATAGTACAACAAAATGCCAATTATAACATCATGCTTGGTGGCCCACTGTGTCCAGCCATAGGTGATGAAGAGTTTACTTGTCCCTGAACTGTGTGAAGGACAGAGTAAAGCCTTGGTGTTTACTTCACCTGTGAAAATTTGCTTTTATTTGGAAAATTCTGTAGAATAAGGAAAGAATAAATGAAGCATCATAAATAAAAATACAGAACTGGTGCACAGGGTGAGAGAAGCCCTGTTTGGTGTTGGAGGCTGCTGTGACAATTAAGGACAAGGGTTGCAATTGTACTGTGTGCAGTTTGGGATGTGTTTTCTCTCTCATTCAGTGGCATCTCCCCAGAGAAAAAGGAAATCGAAAAAGGTAGAACTTAAGTGCCTTATTCCTTGAATTGGGTATCTTGACCTTTGAATTTTCAAGCCTGTGTTTAAGTACAACTCTTTTAAGCTCTATCCTTTAAGACTTGCTTCTGTTGGTTTTTTGGGTTTTTTTTCACTAATACCAATGTGAGTATATTGAAGAGCATTTTATTGTTAACATGACAGTTTGGTTGTACTCACCAGGTAAGTAGGTAGGTACGTTTTTGTGGATTCATTGTGAAGTTTGTAAAATGGATGAAGGGTATTTGTTGGGGCTTCAAATTTCTAGCAATACAGAGAGACTGAAGGAATGTAGAGAGAAAGTTGTGGTATGAGCTAAGAGCACGTAAAACTACATTACACACAGAAATTTTTAACAGTAAGGTGTGCTGACCAGATATTTGCATCTTTTGGTAGTGCAGTTCAGTATTGTGATGACAAGCAACAACGATGAAGGCACCCCAGTATAAGTATGTATTACTACATTAGAGTTTGAGTTATTATGCCAGTAGTCCTCTCACTAGGAACAGATTTCAAATGGTGAATTGTGCTTGTGCCTACTGGGGACATCAGTTATAGTAGTCTTGAGTCATTTTTTATTGGTGGAAATGTTTGGATGATCTTTTGATGCTTTGTCAACAAATACTGTCAGTATAACATCCATTCACACAAATAAAAGATTTCAGTCTTCAGTGCTCAAGTGATAGCTCATCCATTTACATATGTTGTGTTTCATATATGTGTTTGTATTCCTGTGTGCATCTATATATGTGTAGTTTAATACAGTTCAATCTTAAAGTGCGAAGAGTGTGATTTTTTTTTTTTACTTCTAGTGAATGTGCTAATTACCCTGTCTCCACTGAAGTACCTGTATTGTTAGCTTCACCTGCCTAAATGGCAAAATCAGTAGTGAATATGCAAACTATATATAGAGTAGACCTTACTGTGAAGCAATTTTGAGCCAGATTCTCTTCAGATCCCTTGTCCCATCAAAGCTGAAAGAGCAGAATTATTTTTAAAATTGAAAATGTGATCTTTTCAGATGTGCCTGTACCTGAACACCTTGTCTTGATTTCACCAGTTCACTCTTGCCCTGGCGTCATTTTAAGTATGTCAATTTCAGCACATTGTATGACACTTAAAGAAATTTCTTTACAATAATGAGTACATTCTAATGGTACACGTGCAAAGTTTAATGTGTTTCAGCTTTGTATATAGGAAAATGAGTTCTCTTTCTATATTTATAATTCTGTGATTTTAATTAGAAGTTTCTTCTCTGTGAGGGCCCAGAGATAGCTTTTAACACTATGACCCGAAATGAGACCTTCTATATTGTGTAAGGTGGTGCAGATGGCAAAACATGGACACTTTACCTCAGATCTTGGTATGCATTTTGGAGATTGACTGATAGAAAATTATCAGTGGAAAATATTTTTTTAAAGTCTTTTTCGATACCAGTACTGTTTATTGCATAACTCTTTCAATTTTCAGTTTAAAGACAGCTTGAAATGTTTGCTATCATAGTACATACTAATTGCAGGGAACTTCTGCAGAAGTAGCACATTTTTTTTTTCCATTTTCTATGACACAACTCAACTTTGTCAGTGGTATGTAAACTGAGATCGTAACTTGGGATTTCAAGGTGAAATTAATATTTTTCCAAAAACTGGATTTTTTTTTTTAATAGAGAGGGAGGTATAGCTGAGGTTTCTTTCTTTATTAACATTTGATTGGTTTTTTTGAATTGAGAGTTAAAGATTCCCTTTCAGAAAAAATATTATCACGTGATACAAAAATAGATACTTGCTAACATCTTTGTGAGTTTGGAGCATTTAAAGTGCTTTGATTCATTCCTGCAAAAAATGATTGCGAAACCTTTTCATATTTCAAAGGATTGTTTGCATGCAGTAAGTACTGCAAGCAATAGCAAATACTACCAAAATTCAATTTGAAGGACTTCGAGATGGCTGTGTGCTGCCTTGGTTCTTAAACCTCTTTCACTATTAGAAAAGGAGGTGTGACTGTTGGGATACATGGATTTTATTGTCTGTTTTGTATGAGCAGTAGAGCCTGAAAATAAGAAGCATGTAGTCTTATTAAAACAATTACCTTCTTTTTTAATGCTGCTGAGTCCTGCAGTGCTAAATATGTTGCTAATATTTTTTTACATTTTTCTAATGTTTTTGTGTGTTTTAAGTTAATGTACAGCAAAGTAACATTCCAGTGTTTGGAATGAGAAATTGGTATCTAATTATCAAATTCTTAGGCCTCTTCTAAGTACTTACTGTGTGAAACTTCAGCAGTTCAGATGTAGCTGTCTCTTAATGTTGTTTTTTGTATATCCTAAACATCCAGTTAAGTGAGAAATGCGTTTTGGAGAAGAGATTGATATGGAGAAAACACTGGAAAAAGTATAAAAATGTCGATCTGATGGAGAATAAGCAACAAATTAAATATTCAGCTTATTAATGGTGTTTTGACCATAAGTAAAGCAAGTCTTTATTGGACTGTCCAGTATGTCAGTGTTTCTGTTGTGTTAGGAGCCCAAAACTGCACACCAGATGCTGTCTCCTAGGACTTTTGCGAGAATTCTCCTTTTTTGGCCTTTCTTGCGGTCACCTGCTTTTTATGAAACAGTTCTGTACTACTGCTATGTGATTTGGTATAGCATGCCTCTGGCCTTTACAGATAAACTTTGCATGGAGGATTCATTGTCAGTTCTAATTGCTGAAGGACAAATTGGCTATTGTGCCCACTGTCAGTAAATAATGAATTAATCCTGTTAGCCAGGAGTGAATTATGGATGGGCCAGAAAGATTACTGAGGCATGTTCTTGGTACAGTTGTTAGCTATATTTACAGCTGTAGTTGATATATACTATATAATTGAGATATACCATATATCATATCATAACAATGAAAGCCAAAAAAAATGAGATGAGCTTGCATCTTCTTTTTACCATGTCTGGTAATGTTGCTCTTATTTTACAAATTATGTTTGTTTTACTAAATATCATGGAAATATTCTGCTGTTCCACTGTCAGAAGGACTATGTAATTCACGTAAATTACTAAGAAACCTGATACATATATATATATATAAAGCTGCTACAAAAAATTTTGTACCGGCAACCTGATGTGGCTGTTGAACACTGGCTTCCATTTAAGGTGTAATGGTTAGTTTTCTTCATACCACATGATCATGTTTCAAAAGCAAATTAAAGAAAATATTGTAGGCTTCTTTTCAGAATGATGTGCTTTGCTACGCACTGTTCTGTCTGAATTGAAATACTTCATAAATTGACAGAGATGTCACCAGGAGGGTGGGGTTTTTTAACAGCCTTTTTTTTTGTTTGTTTTGTTTTGTTTTGTTTTCTAGATTTTTCTGTGGCTATAGGGAACTCTTAGTGTCATGCTTTCTGTTTTTTGTTCTCTGTGGAATTTTCATCCCAAGTACTAATTACAGATTCATTTTCTTAATTCTTGACAGTGTAAGAATTAAAAAAAATCAAGAAAAAATTCTGAAGTGCAGACAGAAATGATCTTTTTTGAATACTGAATACTCAGATGTATCTGGTGTTCAGTGAGGAACTGTAAGTATTCACAGGGATACTTTGTGTATCAAGGGTACATCTTGAAGTACCCAGAAGTCCTCTTTGAGTTGTATTTTGTTTCTTTCACAGGAAAAAGGCTTCAAAAGGCCTTGTGTTTAGCATTATATGAAAATCAACTGCAGAATCACGGTGACTGAAGTTGGAAGNCTGCTACAAAAAATTTTGTACCGGCAACCTGATGTGGCTGTTGAACACTGGCTTCCATTTAAGGTGTAATGGTTAGTTTTCTTCATACCACATGATCATGTTTCAAAAGCAAATTAAAGAAAATATTGTAGGCTTCTTTTCAGAATGATGTGCTTTGCTACGCACTGTTCTGTCTGAATTGAAATACTTCATAAATTGACAGAGATGTCACCAGGAGGGTGGGGTTTTTTAACAGCCTTTTTTTTTGTTTGTTTTGTTTTGTTTTGTTTTCTAGATTTTTCTGTGGCTATAGGGAACTCTTAGTGTCATGCTTACTGTTTTTTGTTCTCTGTGGAATTTTCATCCCAAGTACTAATTACAGATTCATTTTCTTAATTCTTGACAGTGTAAGAATTAAAAAAAATCAAGAAAAAATTCTGAAGTGCAGACAGAAATGATCTTTTTTGAATACTGAATACTCAGATGTATCTGGTGTTCAGTGAGGAACTGTAAGTATTCACAGGGATACTTTGTGTATCAAGGGTACATCTTGAAGTACCCAGAAGTCCTCTTTGAGTTGTATTTTGTTTCTTTCACAGGAAAAAGGCTTCAAAAGGCCTTGTGTTTAGCATTATATGAAAATCAACTGCAGAATCACGGTGACTGAAGTTGGAAGGGACTTCTGGAGATCATCTGGTCCAGCTCTCCGACTGAAACAGGACTAGGTAGAGCTAAATGCTAAGGATCATGGCTTTTGAGATAATCCAAGGAGAGAGGCTCCACAGCCTCTGTGAAACTCGTGCCACTGCTCAGTCACTCTGCAGAGTAAAGAAGCTTTACTTATGTTCAAATGGAGCCTGCTGTGTCTCACTGATGTGATAGCCCTGAGCCTTCTCTTCTCTAGGCTGATCAGTCAGTCCAAGGCTTGTCTCAGTCTTTCTTTGCAGAGGAGGTGCTCTGGTGATTCATCACCTCTGTGACCCTTTACAGGACTCTGCAGTATGTCAGTGTTTCTCTTGTGGTGGGGAGCCCAGAACTGCACACAGTACTCCAAATCCTGTCTCCTAGGACTTCCAAAAGAACTGGCTCATTTTGGCCTTCATTTCAGTCACCTGCATTTATTGAAACAGTTTGCTGATTTGGGAAGGTCTGCATTTCTTTGCCTATTTTTTATTAGACCAAATTCAGATTTCCCTTACTGTTTCTTCATCAGGAAGTTGTCTAGTATGTGCCCAGACAGCTGTGTTTCCAAGTTATGTCTTGGTCACGACTCTGAAATCAAAGCTTGGCTAGGAAAAAATGGCTGTGAATATTATTGATAGTGAGGTTTTAAGGTAAAAATTAATTTTTTTTTTAAACATGAGGATTTATATCTGGCGCCTGGAGGATGCAGGGTGTGGACATCAGTATTAGGATTTTTAATTTCTCACCATGTACCCATTTGCCTTGACTTTACGTGTGTGTTATACCAAGATATTGCTCATTGTCAACAGCTGTTAACAGTTTGCAGTTCTTAACTGCAAAGTCACTGTATATGTTCCAGATGTTCTCCTATTTGTGAAAAGAGGTATAACAATTATATGAATTGTGGTGAGTTGAAGCAAAGGTTCTGAATCCTGCTTAGCCTGCAGAAGTTGAACAAGCAGTGTTATGTGCTCTAGTTGGACTGGCACACAGTAGGCAGGATGAAAAATACCACTGTGTTGGCCAGTGCAGCTAAGCCAGCAAAATTCTTTGGGCAAGTCCAATTATACCAGCAAAAGATTCTTACATCTGGTGTTTATTTTGTCACCTGAAGTTCCTCTAAAGAGCTTTTTCCAGTGAAAAATATGTGTCATTACAGTATGATTCAGCTGGCAAATCTTTATACATGGACAGGTCCTTTGTCATGCAGCTTTGAGTCCAACTGGATAATCCTTGTTTATTTTGTCTTGAAAAAAGCACACCAATTAGGCTTGGAAGTTGTCCACTTGTTCATAAAATCTGTTATTTTTTGCCACTTGCGGCACAGGGCTTTTAATTTATTTCCCCATAGTTGCTTCTTATAGTAGCTGCTTTCTGAGCTTTTTTAAAGCTAGAATTTTAAGAATATATTTAAAGGAAATTCAAACTTCATGGTCCCCAAGAGCTTTTCATCTCTCGGCTTACAAGTTAATATGATGCCACTTTTTTCATCTTGGTTTGTTATTTGGGGTTTTTTTTCCACTGTTATACAAAACGTAGGTGTGGATCCTGCAGGAATAAGGCAGGACAATGAGCATGTGAAAGCTTTGGCTTTCATGAAAGCTGAGACTTACCACCATGGGAGCCCTGGGACACCGGTGCAAATCAAATGGGGACTTCATCAGCAGTGGAGCTCAGGGGAAGGCGCAAAAGGCAAGGCTGATAAAACCTGTGCTTTATATATGCAGTGTCCTGTTTTGCTTATTAGGGAACTGGCTGATGTAGTGCAGATGCTGCTGCCTGGATTCCAAGATTTGCAGCTGGCCTCTTCCATGTGCACTGGTGCTAAAGTACATATAGATGGGGGCGTGTGAACTATCCTCGGTTATCGTGGCAAGAAGATAAAATGTCCTTTGGACTTTACAGACCCAGATGGAAGAGACAAACTTTCCTGGTTTACCATAACAAATTCTTCTAATCCCCTACAGCAAGCCTTTGCATTTTCATTAAGTATTCTTGTTTATGGCAAGGGTGAAGGGCTGTTGTTTATTCCCATATTCTTCTTCGTTTTTACTGTTTGCAGAAGTAATCTTCATTTCACTCTTCCTGGGTTGACAGAGTGGTTACAACTGTGCTCTGTATTGTTTGTGAAAGTTTTGTGATCTGTAAGTGGAAGCAGAGACCATCATCTCATGTAAGTTGTGTCTGGTCAAGGAACATTTGAGTGTCATAAGGTGATAAAAAGAAAAGGAGTAATAAACAGGAACATTTTGAGGCACAAATTTGTTTAACCAAAAAATAAGGGAGGCAGATAAAAGGACCAAACCTGATCAGTCACTATTTGAAGAGGGCATGTGGAATGTAGGAATGTTTACTTCAGTGAGATTATTTCATTTTAGACCTCATCAAATGGCATTATTAAGGAAAGGAGGAAGCTATAAACAAGATACAGAGAGAGACACAAACTTGCCAAGCAAACTTCCTGGAGACAAAGACAAGGAGCAAAACCTGGTCTTGTCACACTAACTGATGAGTGATCAGTAATGCGCACACAAACAGGGATTCTGTGATTGATAAGGATGCAAACCTGAGGGTCCAGTATGTTGGGGGAGGTCTCCATCTGAGAAGCTGATTTGCAAGGGAAGGGCATTGGGAAAGGGACAAAACAGGGCCAGACAGAAAAAGGGGTGATACAGGTAAACAGTGGCCAGTCTTTATACTTGTCTGGCTGAGCCGTGTGCCTGATCGCTGCAGTCTGTCCTTTTTTATTAGATCCTTTCTTAACTGCCTCTCTGTATAATTTCACTTTCTATAATGTGTGTGAGTACTGCAGGGGCCTGGTGAGACCAGCGTGAGTAGAAGCTATGCCAGCAACCTAGGTTGTTGGCACCAACCAGATTTGCAGTGTCGGTGGTGGGAGTGAGTGAGGGTCTCGCTGGCAGGAGCCTGAGGGGCCGTAGCTATCTGAATTATTTTGTTGGTTTCCTACAGACTTTGTATCTATAGTGCCAGCTGCAGGGGAGTTGTGTGAGCTTGTAAACTCTACCTTGTAATGCAACACCCAAGTTAAACTGCTGCTGCTGCTTTCTGTGGGAGAGATGGAAGAAGGCAGTAATGCTTACAAAGCCATCTGGCCTGCAATGGCTTCATCTCATCACATAAATGATTTCCCTTGTTATGGTTTTAGGGTTGTGGAGCACAGCTCTTCCAGAGCTTAGTCAACCTAGGCCAAAAAATGTACTTACAATTAGGTTGGTCTTGGATTGTGAATAAGCCACTGCATTTGGATGTAACTTGTCTGTTCAGCCCAGGAATTTACTGTTATTGTAGGTAGATCAGACTAACAGAAATGTTGAAATGTAATTCAAATTTTAGAATTGTTGGAGCAGATAGGATATGCAGAGTACTCAGCTTACGAGCCCATTAGATGCCTATATTTAAATTTGAAAATGCTTATAAATGTTGTTTACTTGTATCATGGGGAAAAATAATCTCTTTTTCAGTATGCACTCATGAAGAGAAAACATGGAGCTGATGATTGATGGTCAGCCTGGTAGAGTCTTACAGGGTATACACATCAGATTGTCCTTGTGTAAAGCCTTCTGTGAGCTATGCATGAGAATTCTCCTGAAGTATTAGTTTACTTTTAAATTACAGGTCTTTTGTGGGCTTCAGGATAGATGTAGTTTGAACTTGAGATGGAGGGTATGGAGTAGTTTCTTGTGTTTCACAGGACCATTAAGTGGAAACATACAGGCAGTTGGAGAGGAAGGTGGTTTTCAGATATTTGCAGGAATTGCTTTGGTAATGATTCTTCTGTGATGGTTAATAATCAGTGTGTGGCTGCAGTATTTATAATTTTACTGGAAAAGGACAGTGAAAAAGACACACCTCGAAGGGTGTTGTCTTGGTGAAAATACCTAGGTTTTCCCCAAATAAAATGGAAAAGCTTTCAGATAAAACACTACTGCAAGAAACATGTACAGAAGTAGAACAAACACTTCTAAAGGGTGTTTTACAAACAGGCATACTCTTTGTTCACCTTTATAACCATTACACGTATGAGAGTTTATGGGGTACACAGATGAGAATGAGACAAAACTATACTAGGTATGTCAGTGAAATGGTAACTTTTGGGGATGTCAGTTGAATGCGAACTTTTAGGGACAGGATTGTAGGTTTTAGTGGCCTGACATACGCTACTTCTTTTACTGGTAACAATCTGATGACTTTGTCCTGATACTGCTTCCTTTAAATACAAAATAATCTCTGTTCCATCGTGCTCTTTTGGTTCAGTGCTTTTTGAAGAAAGGCAGTGAATTTATCTTGTTAGTTAAAAACTAGGTAGAGTGTTCTTGATAACTGCTATCCAGTCTGCCCTTTTTGCATGTTGGACATGAGAAAAATACATAGCATATGGCTGGAAAAATAGCAGTAGTCCCAGAAAATATTTTGAGTACTAACAAGGGACAGTAAGAGTGATTTGGGATTGGGAGAGCTCCTGTTGTTGTGGGAAGTATCATATTCCACAAATAAACTACTGAACTTAATGACTAACAATAATGTAGACTGAAAAAACATACTGTCAATACATAGTTATTGAAAAAAACATGAAAAATACAGGATATATGTCTCTTACTAGCTCCTTGTACTTTCCTGCATGCTAGTATTATCTTGATCAAATTACCACATGAGAATTGGTTTCTTAATAAAAACTGACAAAACATCAAATCTTCAATTAATTAGGTTTGTACTGGATTTTTTTATAACATCTCTTTGCAAATAAGTAGAACTTAGCTTTAGGTTACTTCTTTTTCAGTACAAAAAAAGACAGAATTACATTTCAAATCTCTGTACATGTAGTTCCAAAAATTATTTTACCTTTATTTTCTTTCTAATGGGAAAAAATTTTGAGTTAAATTACTGTTGCTAACTGCAGAGGGCAGTTAGCACTTACGGAGTTTGAAATATCTGTGAGAGTTAGTGATCTGGAGTGATGACGAAGGCAAACTGCTTAACAGTTTGCATCTCCACAGTCTTTGAAGTGGTGCACTCCTGATGCAAAAGGAAAATAATAATAATAATAATACTGATAGAAGAACTCTTTTTCCTAAGTAGAGTGCTTTCTATGGGGCAGGATATATTAGTGTTAATGCTTGGGAAGGGTGTCACATTTAAATTAAGGCAGTAGCAGTGGAAGATCCCCAACCAAAGGCATATATAGGTTGTATTAGGACAGGAGTGGTTGCTGTATTCTCTCAAGGGGGTATTTCTTTGCCATCTTCACTAAATCCACTTTTTTCCTTCTTCCATTGACATTTTCTTTTGCACTCAAAAAATCCCAGCTTACCTAATTTACCAGCATTTTTATTACATGTCTTTCTCTTTGAATGGGCTTAGTCATCATAGTGTAAAAAACTGGGCCACAAATCATCCTTCTCTGACTCTTGTAGCATAATTCTTTTAAGATTTGTCCTTTGGCAGTGTTTTCTGAAATCTAATAAAATACATGTTTTCACAGAAACTGTGCTCTCAAGGCACTTACCACCTATCTCTTCCAGTTTTTTTGGTGTTGAGCTTCTCAGGGCAAGCAGCCTTCTGGAAGAGTCTCCCTTGACCTGGACATCTACTGTCATGAACCATCAGGTGCATACCTGTCTTTTGACCAATTTTGCTCTAAAAAATTAAAGTGCAGTTGGTTAAGGAGTCTAAAAGAGATTGAGCAACAAATATGCATTATCAGGCTGGTTCCTTAAGGAAGCTGACAAGATACAGTAGGGGAAAACTACAATCTGTGTAAAAGTGTTTGAAAGCAAGAGACTGAAAGGCTCTAAAATCTTGTAAAAAATGGCCACAAGTCAAAGAGAGGAAAAATACCTTTTTTCTCTTCAACACCTGGATAGCACTTCTAGTTCTTAAAGGAGTGTCCTTGCACTGGAAGGAATGCTGGAGTACAAACTATATGTCAATGCAAACCTACCAAGAAGCAACATAATAAAGGTCAGAAAATAAAATGCCCCTGTAAAGCTAAGAGCCAAGAGAGGTCCATAGTCCAGTATACAGTTAAGTCTGAATTGAGACCTGTGACAGTCTGGGGGGAGGGGACAGTTCTGGATCACAGAGCTGTTGCAGACAAGTTGTTTCCTGTGCTTCAGCTATCTGCAATTAAATGCAAATGTAATTGAAACAGTGCTGTGGTGGAGTGAAACGGAAGTGATGGAGTGACCGGACAAGCTGGAGGGCAACTAAATACTACAAGTTTGCTTGCACTAGGAATTCTGTGCGAGAAGTTCACATGATGCTTGGACTCAAGGATGGTTCCAGTGGTAGTTCATGTGTTTTTAGTTTTTGTTTGTTGAGTTGGTGGTCTCTGAAGTATGATGTGTACTTTTCTGTATTTTCAGTTGTCATGCCTATTAACAGCATGGTGTGTTCTAATTTTGGCAGAGTAGTCGGGTGGAAGGGAGGGATGTTTATTGCATTTGCTGCTGGCTTCCTAGGCATTTGTGGGAACTTCTGAGAAGAATGACAGCTCTATTAAATTGTTCAATAGCATGGACACAGTGAAAAATAGTTGTGTTCATAACCAACTGGGAAAATACTACTTGGAGGTGAATGACCTTCACATCACTAGCAGTGAAGATTCAGGCACTATGTAGGCCTTGTGGAATTTTAATGAAGTAGACAGACTTAACCAGAAATTGATGATTTTTTTTTTCATGAATAGGTACCATTACATGAATAACTGGAAGGATAAAGCATCTCTGTGCTGAGCTAGCAGAATTAAAATAGGCTGCAGTACGGAGCAAATGTGTGATTATCTAAGTACAGACCTGATAGGAAGGGGGTGCAATGCAGAGAGCAAGCTCTGTGTGGCAGCTGCTTACTGACTAGTACAGATTCCATTGCTGTGAAGACTCTGTGCATCTTCCCATGCTTCTGTAGCCTGTAAGTGCTAAGGCAGGAGGAATAGAATAGGTGATGCCTTATTTTCTTCATATTACTCTTTTCTGATAGAGTTTTAATTTTGCATGGTTGTTGGAATTTCTGTATTTTAGTGCTGCTAAAGTATAATTTAAGTAGTAATTCTTCCAGGGGTTATGGAACCATTAAAAATCTGTGTTTATAAACACAATATCATGGTGAATACTTGCAGGTGCTAAATTTCATGGTGTTTAAGTCTTCAGTCTTCAATGTCACTCCTAGTAGTGCTAGGTGCAAAGCAATACTGAAGTATGGATTGTAATTCACTCATCTGGAGGTGGGTTTTGTTTTTGTTTTGTTTTGGTTTTCTTTGCACTGGTGTAGAGTGAAGACAGTCCTAGTCCCAAGCGACAGCGCCTTTCCCATTCAGTCTTCGACTACACAGCAGCATCACCAGCCCCGTCACCACCAATGCGACCATGGGAGATGACATCAAATAGGCAGCCTCCTTTGGCTCGACCCAACCAACACCACTTCTCAGGGGAACGATGCAACACACCTGCACGCAACAGGAGGAGGTAAGCAAGCTGTGTAGCGTGGGGAAAAGTTCTTACTCTTTCTGATTTTAGCTCAAGGAAGGGGTGTTTTGGGCAGCACTGACTAGATTACACATGGTAAACATTTCCTTTGTGCTGTAAAATAATACAGCTGTGACTAAAAAATTACTGAAAGTAATTCAGGCTTGTGCATCATCTTGTAATTCATGTGAAAAGTCATCTTGAGGAAAAGAGTGCTCCAAATATGTTTTATTATGAACCTAATTCTCTATTACTCTGCACTGAGGCAAAAAGCATGTAGAAAAGTGCAAGGAAAAATCTTTCTCATCAGGGTACTTTTAAAAGTGTTAAGAATTACTCATGTAATACCATAATTTTCATTACAGTCACAAATATTTTTGTGCTTAAAACCAATCAAAATAAAGATGAGAGATACCAGCTGGGGAGATGAGGAGGTTAGCATAGTGCCAAACTGAGATTGGTGAGTCACATGTAATAGAATTAGATTTTCATATTGGTTTTACCTTGTGGCTCATTAATTTCTCAAAGCAGAGATTTTGGAATAAGTTACAGTGGTCATGAAGAGAGAGACTGAGATTGGAGCCTGGATGGATGATACTGTAGCAAAACATAAACCCAGAGATTTTTTTGCTACTGTGGTTAAACAGATTATCCAAAACAGAAGCTTTCATTTCCTCACATTCTGCCCCAAAAACACTGAGTCATCTTACGCACTGTCTCTGCTTCTAAGAAATGTTTTAGCTTGGTTTGTACTAAAAAAGTGTCTATCCTTTCTCATTAATATGAAATTTAGGCTTAAGATATATTTAGCTGGCTTTCTTCAGATTCCACAAATTAAATTTGTCAACAATGATCAGCCAGTAGTTTTGAAGCAAGAGAGTTTAGAGCATGCTAATTTTGTATCTTTGCTTCAAATTCATGAATGTGAAAGCTTTCAGTCAGTTGCATGTGAAATATGCAGCTCTTTAATGCAGCTTGTCAGACTTGGGAAAGAGGTTAAATTGTGAACTTAAAAGGGCTGTTGTGAAGATAAAAGATCGGCCCTTTCATATAGTTTGGTACAAGGATGTTCTGTTAGGGTCATTTGGCCCACAAAATGATCTTGACCTCAAATGGTTTCAACTGAGATGCCTAGAATGTGTGCATTTGGTCATTTTTGTTTGGTATCCAGTCAGCTTACACAAATTTCTTTGTAGTGTTTATTAATATCTGCAGAGTTAAACAGTATGTTTAACAAGCTAAATGTTAGATAGCAGAATCTAGACAGTTTGGATATACTGTGGCGTGGAAGATAAGAATGGAAATGTGTAAGGGTGAATGTGCATGGGACAAGTGTCTTGACATTCAGATGCGGTCAAGTGCTACTGAGGTAGTAGCCTGTGGCTTTTGCAAGTAAGCCATTTGCAAACAGGGTGACACCTCATTGCAAAGCCATCTTCAGTCTGACAGGAGCTGTTAGGGTGGCTGTAGCTTTATGGACACAAACATTACTCTTCCGGGAGCCAGCTCACCTGCTCCTGGGTAATAACACAAGTTTTTGCTCTGAGACATTTGATTGTGTCCATATTTTGTTTCTCTCTGCTTGAGTTGAGGCATTTTTTAACTTGGGTGCAGTGTTGCATTTGAGCTAGCTCCAGGTCAGTTCCAGAGCAGCATTGCCCCTAGTTTCTTATTCTAGAGCCAGGATTTTTAGGGAGAACCATACATACATGTCAGGAGTCTTTCTGAGTCTTAAGAGTGCTCTGGAGTCATACCAGAACTAATAGCCATTCTCATGGATCAAAAGTTTGATTCCTTAAGATCATTATGAGTGCATCTGTTTTTAATGCTTTAGGTGAGGTTGTGCCTATGCTTTTGAAGCAAATTCTGTGCTTTGTTTTCTCATTGCAGAATAGTTTCAGAGTTCAGGTTTTCAGGTTCAGATAAGATGAAAGGTGCACTCCAGCTGCAAATGGTCATTGGGTTCAAGGAAACAGGCTAGGGCAACTGCCGGCAAAACCTTTGAAGTGTCTACTGTGGACATCACTGCCCCAGTGTCATCAGCATTAATTCTTTTGCCCTACCAGTTGACTCCTGTTGGTCAGGACAGTCTGTCTTGGGGATTTTTTATTACCTGGATTTTTCTCTCATTACTTGCCTTACTATTTCGACTTTACCTCTTTGTATCAGTGTTTTTGAACTGTGCATAACACAAGAGTGCCCTAATTTGTTACATTTTTTAAAAATTCTGATTCACTGTAAGCAAATAAATATTGTATTAATAAAGATAGCCTTCCAGTGTAAATTTGCAAAAAGATTATTTTTGTCTAAATATTTATATATACAGTACAGATGATAAGGAGTGTAAAAGCATGATGCATGCCTGTGTGAAACAGAAGGCCATTCCAATTTATCTTTATTGGTCATTGTGAAATGAGGGGATCTGTACCATTGCTGTGCCTTACCTTTTCATCTGTGCTTCCTTTCCTCCTTGTCTTGAATGTAATTCTGAGCTAAAGGGATTCAAGGATGTCTTACTGCAAAGAAATCACCCTTGTTAGAAATACTAAGATCTGCACATACTAACTCTGCAGTTATGGATACCTTTTGATCGCTGTTCTTACCTGAGGGTAGGAATTCCTGCAGTTTTTTCACCACTTCCATCCTGTCTCTTTGTTTTAACCTAGCATTTACCATACTTATACTGTGCATGTAGTAACAGAGGATTTTTTTGTGGGTGTTTTTAAAGACTTTAAGCACAAGTTCATTACTGAAGTTTAATAATGGTTTAGAACCATGTCTTGACAATTATTCTGAAGTAATTTCCAATAATTCAGAAGCTGATAAAGGTGTGTATCCAGATGCTCTGAATTTTGCTGACTGAAAGGATAGTATATTTATAATTCTGCACAAGAAAAAACCCAGCTTTGCTTTTTACCAGAGAATGATACTTCTTCATTCATTTAAAAAGACACTCCAGAAGTTTTGCTAACCTTTGTTGGCTTTTTCATAATTCAGGTTTAATAGAAAACTAAAACCAGGCCTTTTAACCAAGACCGAGGCAAGACTAGTTTTAGGAGAACTACCTTGTCTAAGAATCCACCTTGTCTAAGTGCTGGTGGCAGTTAAGAGAATTTCTGTTCTTCTGAAGCACTGGTGATGTCTTTTGTAACTTTCCTCTATTTTTGCAGCTTTTCCAAAGAAAAATCCTCACACAGGCATTTTTATGTTAAAATGTTCAGACCATTTCTGTTTTGTAGCGGGAAATGACAAATTTAAAAAATCTGAGACTGTTCTCCAAACAGTATAACATCTTATGCATTACTAGGTCCGTGATTAGAAGTTATATATGCCAGTTTTACCTAAGGAGAATGTAGCAGTTGTATCATATTAGTAATGAAGCAATGAAGTGTGCAGCAAAAACTTCAGGAAAGAAAACTGGATTTAAGACAAAATACTTTAGTAAGAACTTAAATTTAGGTTCTCAGTGGTTAGAAGAAAACACAGCTTGTATGTTCTACCATGGTAGTTTATAAAAATAAAGATGGCTATGCCTTTTTAAATTTGTTTGGGTCTTTTTTGCTGTGTTACAGCCTGGCCTTATGCCTTCTGTCTGACCTGTTGAAAATTACCATTTGTTTCAGTTCAAAGAGAGGCAATAATGTCATTAAATCTTTGTGAAGTAGCGTAGACAAACAGTGGCTTGAGATGTTGTATCATATGCTCAGAGTAGCTCTGGGTAGCTGGTAATGTGATCTTACTTCCCCCAAGTGTGTGTTTCATGCAGCAGTAAAGTTGGACTCATCCTGAGAATTACTTGGGATTTGCCAACAGGTTGCAGGTTTATTGATTTTTATTTGGTAATAGCAGAAGTTGTATTCCATGCAGTGTTGGGAGAGGATATGTTCTGATAATGATCACAGATCCTTTTTGTCTCTTTCCAGTTTGGGTCCTTTAGCCTGTTTTGTAAATGGGAAACCATTTCATCCATGTAGCCTTAATTTGTTGTTTCTTCTGGGACTTGTAACTTGTGTGTGGAGATTGGAAGGCATGTGCTGAAAGTACTGCAAGATAATTTTGTGTTTTCTGTGCTTTCCCCTTCCAAATAAATGAGAAGTGACTTGTTCAAGACTTCTCACAGTAAGTTTATCACATCTGAGTGCATAATTTTCTGAGTGCTGAAGGTGAGCCAATGGTCTCTGATTTCTAGAAGTTTTGGCTCAAGGTAGTTGCAGCTCTGCTCAGAACATACATGCAGTTATACAAGAATACATAATCAAATCTTACACCTGTAGATCAGGTGCTCGAAAGGGGTATATGCTGTGGTCAAAATTTATGTAAGAAGTTCTCCATTCTGAGAAAGAAACAATACCGCAATCATAATTTGCTAGGATCTTCTGGATAGAATTTTAGAAAGCACTCAGTTATGTAGTGAACATGTGAGAGCTGAAAAATTAATTTATTTCTTCAAATAAGTCTACTGCTTTGTCTGCTGTCACTAAGCAAGCAATCCTTCTGTAGTGCAGTTGAAACAAAGACCCTGGGGAAATCTGTGATCATTTAATGAAGGATTTTTACCTAGATAGAATAAAGACATGGGAATGTTGTGAAGATTGCTGTCTTGACTTTCGAGCACTACTGTGGCAATCCAAGTGTCGTTTTTTTAACAAGGTGATATTTACATAGGAGTTCTTCTCTTGGTTTCCCTAACAACATTAAGCTATGCTCCATTAAGCATTTCCATACTGAAAAAAGTGTCATTTATAAGGATTCTAGCAGTTCTGTCTGTAAAAAGTTTTATCCAAGATAATAAACTTGTTCTGGTAAAATTATCCAGTTTAAAAAATTCCTTGATATTTGATTCTCTTGATGTTTTTAATTACTAAGAAGGATTTATGTCCTTTATATAACCTCTAATTTTTTTAATGCATTTCCAGTCCTCCTGTTCGACGTCAGAGAACAAGGAGAGATCGTTTGTCTAGACATAGTTCTATTAGCCAGGATGAAAACTATCACCATCTCTCCTATGGACAGCAGCAAGCAATAGAAGAACCTCGAGCCTTCCGCCCACCGAATGTATCTCCTCGTATGTTGCACCCAGCTGCTCACCCAGCACAGCAGAATGCAGTGATGGTTGACATTCATGATCAGGTAAAACTTTTAGAGCACAGACAGAAGGCTGTTCAAATGTTTTTGGTTTTGGGGGGTTTTTCCCACCATCTTCAAGATCCCTCTCTTCCCCAAGTAGTTCACCTCATCTCTTAGTTGACAATGGAAGTCACAGAGCATGAAATTCTGTTTGATTTCTTACAGAGTGGTGGGTTTTTTTTAATATTATGTATATGAAGCATTGCAGTAGGCAGTGAAAAAAAACCCAGAAAGTTCACACTTTTAATAAAGAGGATTGATACTTAACAATTTATACTTAACAATTTGTCAATGCATGAATTGGCATATTTCTCTATGTGTCTGTCTCAAACCTTCAAAATGCAGTTATTTTGTTTTTGCAATTAGTTTCTTGTGATAAAGATGTGATACGATACTTACTAATTATGTACTCTATTTCACCTGAAATACCTCACCTTAGCTTAGGAGTCATTAGATAGTTAAAATGTATTATTTAGAGGTGGAATTCACAATGCCTATAGTTGGTTGCCTACATAGCAGCAGAAGTCATGATGAATTTGTTACATAATATTATTTATTTGTTACATAACTATATATCCAAGCCTAATCACCTGCTCCTTAAATTGTATGAAAAAATTATATACGTAGTTGGTCCAGAAAGTAGTTAATTCTTCTCTGTGACAGCACGTCTATAAAATGCTGTAACAGAGGACCTGTAAAAGAAGTTTTGGGCCTTTCACTACAAGAAGGACATTACGTTGATGGAGCATGTCCTTGGAAGAGCAGTGGAACTGGTGGAGGGGCTGAAACACAAATCATATGAGGAACAGCTGAGGGAGCTGAGTGTATTTAGCCTGGAGCAAAGGAGGCTCTGGGACGATCTTAGCAATCTCTAAAACTGCCTATAAGGAGGTTGTAAGGAGGTGGGCATTGGCTTTCCAAGTAACAAGTGACAGGACAAGAAGAAATTGACCAAGTTGCACAAGGGAAGTTTAGATTGGGTATTAGGAAAAATTACTGAAAGGATTGTCAAGGATTGGAACTGGCTGCCCAGGGAAGTGATGGAGTCACCATGTTTGGAGGTATTAAAAGACACATAGGTGTGGCAATTACAGATGTGAATTAGAGGTGACAGTGCTGGGTTAGTGGTTGGACTTGATCTACTTAGGGGTCTTTTCCAGCCTAAATGATTCTGTGATCCTCTTGAGGTAACCTTTGTTGTTGTCTACTGAGTACCAGGCCACAGCACAAATATGCTACCATGTATAGGCCTGGCTGTGTAGATGTCCACATTGGAAGCTGCCTGTGCACAGAATGCAGCTGTAACGTCTGTGCTTAAAAGCTGGTTTGCATTCAGTGCAGTTGCATAGCACTGGTATGTCATACCAGTGTGCAGAGCAGTTCTCAGCAGGGAAGTATTTGCATTTGGGACCAAGTGAAAGGATGAAGCCAATGCCATTCTAGCAATCTCGCAAACTTAAAATTCTAACAGTTCTTCTGCTGGAGATCAGATAATGCTCTTGCTTTATGTTATGAGCTCATGACAGGTCTGGCTGAAGAGTTTTCCATCTCACTGCCAAACACCGCCTGGGATCAGATGTCAGTAGTTCCAGACTAATTGAGGTCTTCTGTGGTGCTACTTTCCAATTCAGGGGCATGAAAATTTTGAGAAGTTGTTTTTTATTACATATAGCATTGCACTTACGCCCAGCTTTTGTAGCAGAGCCAGAACTGGTTCAAGTTCAGTGTCTTTCTGGAGATTAATTTCTGTCATTATTGATACATAGGTTGAGATTTTAACCTGTGTTCAGTGATGTGTGTTTTATTTTGATATCTTTATCTGGTTGTGCACTACCAGTTTGGTAGTTTAGCTGTCTTTAGTCGTTCTCACCTTGCTGAGGAGCTGTTCTTGTTCTGTTTTAAATAAGAAGGTTCTATTTTGGCTGATCATGAAAGAAGAGAGAACTTTGAAGTAATTACTTTCAATTAATCTATGCTGCCTGACTCTTAAGCCTTTTCAGTTTTATTAGAGCATGGAAGTGTTAAAAGATTACTCAGTGTTAAAAAATCCAACAAAACAAAACCAACAACAAAATTTCCAAAAAAACCAAACATCCCATGTGGTTTCTAGGTCTAGAATACCTTTGGATCTTGATTTGATGATTAAATTTTAAGGATTGCCATTAGTTAGAAAATTGGGTTACATGGTTTTCTAATGTGAATCTGGATGGTTAGGGTGTGCTGCCTCTTGGTCATGTTAACTTTTCCTTTTCAGCTTTCTATTTAGCTGTTCTGTTGCTTAAATTAAGAATTTAGTTTAAATGCTGGCCATAAAGTGAATCAAGAGAACAGTCTCTTTGTAAGAAAGAAAATCTGGAAAAT
This sequence comes from Hylia prasina, assembly GCA_013397195.1. Lineage (NCBI taxonomy): Eukaryota > Metazoa > Chordata > Aves > Passeriformes > Sylviidae > Hylia > Hylia prasina. The sequence continues at coordinate 88,566 of VYXD01000010.1, forward strand.
TATTTTATTGTTTACAGATGCAAATCTCTTGAGTGAATATTGAATCAGTCCCTTTAGACCTGGAAAAAAATCTTGAGCTGCTTGTAGATTAGCTTTTTTGTGGGAGTGACTGCCTTCTTATCTCATAAGAATAAACCTGAGGGAAAGAAGGGAGGGTAGGCAGGCTTAATAGTCTGACATGCTTCTGAGTGACTAAGGTGACACTGAAGTTTTAATATGTTAGACTGAGAGATCCTCTGGCCCAAAAATTCTGATCAATAAATAACATTCCATTGCTAAAAACAGATAACATTCTGTTCATTGATAATGAACAGAAATTACAACCAAGTGCCTCCTTTTACACTTTATTGTGAATAAGTGCTTCCTTTTATAATTTTTTGTGAATTTTTTTGTGAATTTGTGTTATTTTTCTGATCTGTAAGTAAAAGCTTGTTATCGTACTGTGCTGTACAACAGTGTTAAGACTTTACAGTAAGTTATTAAATACATTTTCTTTTCCTTTTGCTGCAGATCCATCAGGGCACAGTTCCTGTTTCATACACAGTGACAACTGTGGCTCCGCATGGGATGCCACTTTGCACAGGCCAGCACATTCCAGCCTGCAACACGCAGCAGGTTCCAGGATGCTCAGTGGTTTTCAGTGGCCAGCACCTTCCAGTTTGCAGTGTGCCTCCCCCAGTAAGTGGGTCTCTCTAACTACAGCAGCTGCTGTTTTTCTAGTATAAATCTGTAATGTCATACACAGTACTGTATACAGCATCTAGTGAACACTTTTGATATAATGTTGGTCTCTGCCAGCAGTGTGTAACTTCGCTTTTCCTGAGGTGCATTCTGTGGCATGAATAAGCCTGTGTGGCACTGCAACAAAACCCTTGATATGACCCATCTATTTCTTTAGGCTGCTCATTGAAGAGTAAGTTTGCATTTATCATGCCCGTTTATGTCCATGAGAGGCAATAAGGTCTGCAGCATGCTGCTGGCTAGTCTGGAGTATTTGTGAGAATCAGTTCCCCTTACCTATCAAATTGGTGAAAATCTGTTATATAAGCTGGTGTGTATCCCTGAGGCAGCACGAGAGACAGCCTATTTCTTCTGTTTAGTGGTGGTGTCAGTGGAAAAAAGCAATCTTGGAATAAGGACCCAGAGACTGGAACAATACTTACATAGTAAATTCAGTAAGGAAAAAAGCAACATGTCCTAAGAACCAACAGAGAAAAATCTGAAACTGTATCGGGGCTTAGGGAAATCCATCCGACATCCAATACTAATAATCCTACCCTGTGCTTCGAATAGGTATATTATCTGTTTAATTCATAAAATGTTTTGTAATTCAACAATGCAGTTGTCCCTTTACTACATACAGGAGTAAAGCTCTGGTTTTTGCTCTGAATGTACAACAGTTAACATGTCTACCACAACCCCACTTTGTTTCCTGCAAATCTGACTGCAACCAATTAGTCTCGGAGTGTCCTGATCCATGGAGTTACTCTTTTCTAGTGCCAGACTTTACATTTGTCTTTGAACTTTACATAGTTCCTGTTAGCCAATTCATCCAGCTTATAAAAATACATCTCAAGGTAGCCCATGCCCTCCAACATGTCGCCTTGCTCACCAGCTTCACCTGTGAACGTCCCAGTTCCCTTTTGTTATTTTCATAATATTTGTCTCTCTCACTGCATGTGTAACTATGAAGTAAACAAATGCCATTTTTATTAAGTACCCTCATCAGTTTGAAAAGTTCTTTGAAGGACAAGATGTCATCCAGAGGCACATGGACAAGCTTGAGAAATGGACCCACGTGAAATCTCATGTGGTTTAACAAGACCAAACACAAAAGTGCTGCACCTGGGTCCTACCAGCCCAGGCTGGGGCTGCACAGATGGAGAGCAGCCCTGTGGGAAGGCCTTGGGGGTGTTGGTGGATGAGGTTGGACGTGACCCAGCCATGAGCACTCCCCGCCCAGAGAGCCAAACATGTCCTGGGCTGCATCCAAAGCAGCCTGGGCAGCAGGGGAGGGAGGGGATTCTGCCCTTCTGCTCTGCTCTGCTGAGACCCCACCTGGAACCCTGCATCCAGCTCTGGGGTCACAGCACAGGAAGGACATGGAGCTGCTGGAGTGAGTCCAGTGGAGAGACACAAAGATGGATCAGAGGGATGGAGCACTTCTCCTATGATGAAATACTGAGAGAATTGGGTTTGTTCAGCCTGGAAAAGAGAAGGCTTTGGGGTACCCTAATGCCAGTACCTGAAGGGAGCCTACAAGAACTGTGGACAGAGACTTTTACAAGGGCATGTAGTTGACAGAACAAGATCGGAAATGGCTTTAAACTGAAAAAGAGTAGGTTTAAATTAGATATTAGGAAAAAAATTCTTTACTTTGAGGGTGGTGAGGCACTGAAACAGGTTGCCTAGAAGTTATGGATGCCACGTCCCTGAAAGTGTTCAGGGCCAGGTTGGATGAAGCTCTGAGCAACTTAGTCTAGTGAAAGGTGTCTCTGCCCATGGGGTTTGGAACAAAATGATCTTGAAGGTGCTTTCCTATTTCAATGTTTCCCAAAGAATCTCATGTTTTTAAGAAGACTGTGAGATGTTCTACCTGCAAATTTGTCTTCAGCTACTTCAGAGCACAGTTTTCAATTTACTAAAATACAATAAAAATGCATTATAACCATGGAAACACTTGTTTATGGTATTTGCTTTTTAGAAAAATGATGTAGTAACTGAGGGAAAAGAATAGTCAGCATTTAAATAAAAAATAGTAGTCAGATCAAATTAATCTACTCGTCTTCTGGTGCATTCGGAGGTTTGTGTTTGATCATGATCATAGCAGATTGAGATGATAGTTTCACCTCCACTACTGAAATCTAATTTAAAATTAATGCCTTTTACCATTTTATAGTATTATAGTCAATATGTAAATGTACACCGTGTAACATTACTAATAAAAAAATGGGATATCAAAACTGGGTAATTTTCTTATCAAGATTTGGTAATGAATATCTCAATTAAATGCTGTTGTAATTGTTAAAAGTGTAAAAAAAAAGTCTGGCATTGTCATAATGAATAAAAGTGCAACAAAAAGGAGAATGCAGGTCCTTGCTCCTCCATATATAAAGGTGGAATGCCACAAAGCAGATTCCTGTTCCCCTGCAGTGTCTTCATCATTTTATTGGTCAAACACTAGTGCCCAAAGTTGCTTTGGTGTTAGGAATTTAAAGGAGGAGAGAAAAAGAGCTATTTCCTGTAGTATCTTTCTCTAGGGAGCTGCTTTTAGAGCATAGGATTTACCCAGAAGTGCAAAATGGAGCAGACCGTATGAATTATTCAGAGGCAGCAGCGGTCTTCAGGCACAGTCTGACAGCTGAGTCCCTCAGCTGCATCTAAAGCTCAAAGTGGTTGCAAGACCGTTGCTTTGGCATGTGGTTTTGCTGATAATATGTGGGAGAAATAAAATTAACTAGGATAACTGTATCTGCTCATCACTTAGAAGCCTGTCTAATCCTGGAGTATTGAAAATCCAGATTCCTGGTGGCCTCATGAGCACCTTGCATATGTCACACTATGCTGCTTCTTAGAGCCTGTTCTGCAGTAATCACTGTTCCTTGGGTATTTGAATGGGTTGTTACTATTTATATGTATTTTGGAGGCTTTTTCAACAAGGCTAAAGAACTGTTCGGTTACAATTACATCTTTCCATAATGAATACATAGAATATGGAATATTGTCTAGGGAATGTTTGTGCTACAAAACTGTATTGTTTTCATTTTATTTCAGATGCTTCAGGCGTGCTCAGTCCAGCACCTACCTGTACCATATGCAGCATTTCCACCCCTCATTTCTAGTGACCCATTCCTTTTGCATCCTCCTCATATCTCTACACACCACCCTCCTCACTTACCTCCTCCAGGACAATTTGTTCCTTTCCAAGCACAGCAGTCACGATCGGTAAGTAATGCTTCTTACCCCACTCTCAGTAGAACTGGTGGGCTGGATAGGCACATAGTACGGATACCTGATTGAGGAAACAAGGATTTTCTTTCAAATTGTAATGACTTGATAGGAAGATGAAAAAATACTTCTGAATTTCAGTGTTGTCCTTCAGATTTTTGTCATTGTCTGTGTTGTTTCTCCATAGGCTTTTACTCTCTCACAAGGATGAATATTTCCTTCACTATTCCGTATTTCTTTCCCAGGAAGCAGAATAGAATCCAGAGGAGGTTGTGTAAGCATAGTAGGCATCTCAGGGAAATGCTTAGCAGAGAAAAAAGCACAGTGTTGCTTTAATTACATGTTTCTTTTGTTTTACTTCTTGATTAATTTTTGAATGACCAGTCCTTGTCCAAGGACATTTTTTTTACGCTTACCAAAGTTACTGATGTTGTCGCTTAAGCAGATTTGGCTTAGTGAAACGGACTATGCAGACATTGGAAAATGGGACCCTTTTTTGGATTTAGGGGGAAATGAGATTCTGTCCTACCACTCTTTCTATGTGGTTATCCGAGTATTTGTCCATTTGTTTTCCCTGCCAAGTAGAAGATGCAGATATTTCAGTCACACAGAAATAGAATATAGCTCTATTGTTACCAACACTGTTGAGACTCCATTATGCCATGTCTCTGGTGTGATTGTAATCACTTCATTACAGTGATGGGAGAACAGTTTCCATAATCCTAAGAAAGTGGTTTTTTGTGGTACAAGTCTTTATGAGACTTAGCTTTAGAAAATGTATGGACTCAAGTTTTAGCTTGAATTGCTTACTTAGTTTTTTAACTAGACTTGCCTGTCATCTCTGCCAAAAAGTTTACATCACAGTGGTTTAAGAATATCTTGTTTGTTATGTATAGCAGGAAAACAGAATATTGCTTTGGTTCCACAAGGTGGCTTTCTTAGCTGAATTGCTTGAAATGATGGAATTCAGTGTCAATAACAGAAAGGTGTATTTATGAAGCACTGAGAATTCCTGGTTGTTTTGTGGGCAGTTTTTGACCTGACTGATGTAATAGATGTGACCAGCAACAAACCAACCTGGAATTTCGTGCTTCTGAAACCTTAGGATTGCTTGTTAAGACTACTTGCATGACCCTCCTAGGGAAGCATCTGCTTGCTTTCTGGATATCAATTATCAGTTTAATCTACTAGAACCACCATGATTCCCCTCCACTTTTCAGTTTTTCTGGCACAATTTCAGGTCTTGTCTATAGCTGTTTATTTTTTTCTCTCACATATCTTGCCAGCCTGCTCTCTCATAAGTGAGAGTAGCCTGGCAAGAAGGAGAACAAATATTTGTCCTGAAAAATGCAAGATACAGGAAATTACACAACTCCTATATTTGCTAAATCACATGAATTCCTGGTCTATAAGCATGGCTGGCTGGAAAAGCTGAATTTATATCAAATGTATAGTGTTGTCTTTGCTTTTTAGGGTAGCATGAGCGACCTAGGATTTGTTCACTGAGTTACTATAAAATTGATCATGGCACCACAGAGTAAGCAGCTGGGACTGCAGATCTTTATTGGGGAAAAAATTTCATCTCTGTTATTGCAACAAAGGCTATCTCTGGTTTTTTTTGTAGCCACTTCAAAGGATAGAAAATGACGTAGAATTGCTTGGAGAGCATCTTCCTGTAGGAGGTTTTACATACCCTCCTTCAGCCCATCCACCAACGTTGCCTCCCTCAGCTCCTCTTCAATTCTTAGCCCATGATCCATTACACCAGGAGGTGTCATTTGGGGTAGTAAGTATTGTTTTCTATGCTGCATTCTCTTTCATACTGCATTAACATTCTTGATCTTTATTATGTAGTACATTTGTTGAAAAGTCACATTTTTGCAATCATATTCCATTATTGGAATAGCTGCATACTGTGGTATTTTCTTTAAGCTTCTGTTAATCAAGTTAAGGGTAATTTAATGACACCAGGAAATTATTTCCAGTAACATTATCTGCAGAGTGCAGCAACATTTACTTAGAAAACTTTCCCTGTTGTCACGTAGTCTGGGACTTCTATTGCCGGAATTGGTTACTACAGTTTAAAAAACCTCTTGTTCCTTTTAGCTAATTCTTCATCATATATTGAGTTTCCACAGCTCAAGAAAGTCAGAATGCTTTAAAAAAGTCTTTCTCTTTAAGCAGTTGTGGAGTGCTTCCATAATTCAGACCACACTGTATATTCTAAAGATAGCCATGTTATAAAGCTTGATTTAAGTTAGCTTTCAGGGGATGGACAGGCAGTTCAGCTGCAGCAGTACAAAATAAAATTTTAAGTGGTGCAGGATAAAGTCTGTGTTGAATTTTGTTGAATCATGTACTTCTGTGGTGTGTCCAGTGGTGCTGCTTCTAGGGTCTCTGTCTTTTCTTCAATCTTCAATTATACTAGTCTTAAAATGGGTCAGGGTGTTGTTGTTGTTGTGGTTGTTTTGTGTGGGTCACTTTTTAAAAAAAAAACAAAATACCCCCTCTCCTGCCTGTGCAATGCTGGGAGAAATAGCTAGATCCCAAGGATAGGTGCTGAAATTTTTATTGTTTGACATGTGCATGAAATTGTCAGTGGTTTTAGGGGCATATTGTTACTTAAATTTTACATAAGAATTAAATTTTAGGCCGTGCAGCTGTGGAATAGTCAGATATCTTGTCTTTAATTATTGTCCTTGAAACCACAGAACCTAGTCAAATGCTTGCTGTAGGTTTTTATAAAGGTTGACTAAATGTCCACCATTTCAAAAAGAGATCAACTTACTCCTAATCTAAAGGTGTACAGATTTTCAAGTTTTCAGGCACTATGAGACACTCTAGAGTCCAGGACACTTGAAATATTCCATAAACTGCTTGTATTTTATTCAGTATGCTTGTTAGATGAATGAGCCTAATCATACATGTTTTGCTTGGAGTCAGACTTCGTTAATTTTTAAGTTTGGTTGCTGAAATAGGGAACATAATACCATTTTCTGCAGATTGTAGCATTTGTCCTCTCTGATGCTTCAGCTCTGTGTTGTTTATTGCTAAGGAGTAGAATAGAGACATATTATAAGTAACCATGTGGCCTTTTATACAGTAATACTAAATCTTTATAAAGCTTTATGTGCATTAACATTAGAATGGAATAGCTGCATTTCTGATTCTTTTTCATTCAGTGAACACAACAGTTTCTAATTATGTTTTTGGACTGCAGAATTCACAAAGCAATAAAATTAATATTTGATATGTCTAGTTTGAGATTTCAACCAAAAGGAACCTGGTTCTTTTGCACTGTGCTTATATTCATATGTTAATTTTATGTATGACTGTGGCTACCTAATTATGATGATTCTATTGTAAAATTGGGGGATTTTAGGTTAGTCATTGGGGATGTTGGTGTTCTGCTTTCAAATTTCAAACATATAAGAAGACAAATGTGTTAGTAAAGGTTTAGAGTGTTTTTTGTTTCAAAAAAAAAAAGCCTTTAGGCCCTCAAATATGAATTGCATGGGGATAGATGAATTTCAGTTGTAGAAAATATGTTTTAGTAAAAGATGACAAAAAGCACCCTGATTTATCCATGCAGTGAATGCATTGAAACTTTGGGGTTGAGTGTCTCTCTATGTGTGGTCCAGCTGCAGAACTTGTACTGATTAAACCGTCCACATACACCTGAAAGGCTTCAAGCCTTTAAGCCTAAGTGTAAATATATACCACAGCTTAAAAGTTTAAAAGTTTTAAATTTTTTTTAAAAAATTCTCTTTTTTTAAAGAGTTTTCTAAGGGCTTTTTACTCAGCTGCTTATGCACAGGCCTGCATAATAACGCCTGAACCTTTTATATTTGCAAGAGGGTCAACAATTCATGTCCTGTTTCCCAGACTATTCTGACTGTAGACTAAACACTTGTAAGGATTTCTGTTGTATATTACCACTTTTTCACATGAATTGGTATGATTGTATATTATAGGTGGGAATAGTGATTTCAAATTGAGGCTGAGATTCTTCTGGATTTTTGCAGAGGCTGGATTTTTAAATAATGCTTTATTGAAAGTGGATTTCATTACTGAGAGTAGAGGTAAAGAGCAGACAGTGTTGAATCATGGGCTCACACACTCTGGATAAGTCCAGCCAGCGTTTGAGTATCTCCAGGAAGGGAGACTCCACCGTCTCCCTAGGCAACCTGTACCAGTGCTCAGTTACCCTCAGATTAAAGAAGTGTTTCCTGATGTTCAGATGGAGCCTCCTGTGTTTCAGTCTGTGCCCAGTGTCTCTGGTCCTGCCACTGGGCACCACTGAAAAGAGCCTGGCTCCGTCTTCTTTGCACCCTCCCTTCAGTTATTTATATACATTGATAGGATCCCCCTGAGCCTTCTCTTCTCCAGGCTGAGCAGGCTCAGCTGTCTCAGCCTTTTTGCACACGTGAGATGCTCCAGTCCCATCCTAGTGACCCTTTGTTGGACTTTCTCCAGTATGTCCATGTCTGTCTTGTGCTGGGGGGCCCAGAACTGGACACAAGTTCCAGTTCCACAAGTTTCAGTTGAAGCTTATTTTCTTCTTTCTTGCAGCCTTACCCACCTTTTATGCCTCGAAGACTCACAGGGCGCAGCAGATACCGATCACAGCAGCCAATACCACCACACCCTTACCATCCCAGCCTATTACCTTATGTGCTGTAAGTGAAAAGTACATTTGCTTCCATGTAGGCTATTAAGAGGTCAGCAAGCATCTTGGCACTTTTTATGGTTGGACTCTACCAGAGACCAGGCATATTTCACCTGTCTCAGAGGAAAACTTCTATTTCTGTGTAAACTTTTCAGCCTATTTTGAATAACCTACACCACTGAGCAAGGGAAAATACAAGTGAACAATTTTTGTCCAGTGCAGTTTTGTAGGTATTTTGAGGCACAGTAGCCTCCTGTTTCTGAACTCCTGGTAAAACCTTCAACAGATTTTAAAACATAGTTCTATGATACTCTTACAGAGGCACAGTTACAATGTAGGATCAAGTTGTAGGAGTCTTCACTTACAGAATAAATTAATTTGGTTTGGTTCTTAATTATAAAACACAAGAGTGGGAACTTCTGTGATGTACTACTCTTTCTTTATTGGCTGAAGTGCTACTCTGTTCACAGCTGTCACATTTCTGTTCTGCCTCTGATTAGCTGTTTCTGGAAAAGATGTGGGACAATTAACATTTAGGAGTTATCTGGAAGAGAGTGTGGATCTGTGACATGAAATGTACTAGTCTTCTGTGTTCTGTATGGGAAGTAAGAATTAAATGTTTGGAAAACAAAGATGAAGTTTCTGGTGGCAAAGGTGACGTTGACAAGGAAATAATCAAGCACTGATACCAGATCTGTAGATTCTCTCTGTGAAGTGTCAGACATGGCATGAAAATGGCACCAGAAATCTGATTCAGCAAAGTTGTTCAACTTTTCATCTTGCAGTCTGAGAGTAATGTCATAGCTTCTTGCCTATTCATTGAGGACATGATATGGCACAGTAATTCCTGATTCTACTATATTAGTGCTTTGAATTTGTGATTTCCATGTCTGTGGATGAAGTTTTGACCCATTGTACTGCATTGGGGGCTAAAAAGACTTACGGAATATACAGCCAGCAAAACATCTCTCTGATCTCTCAGTCTGAAGGGATTCTGCTTTAACCCACATCAGGGTACCTGAGAAAGTGAATTTGTGCTTGCCTTCAGGATGGAAGTTTGTCCGGTTGCAAATCCTATTTATCTTCACTATGTGTTTTAGGCTTGCAGAAGTTGCTTAACTTTTATGTTAGCATTCCTCTTTGATGGCCTTTTATGCACTTAGAGAAACAAAATATATTTAAAACCAGAATGTCAATTTTTTGTCAGCTTTAGGTCTCCATAGTCTGTGATAATTAGATTAGTTTTTGTAATAAAGCTGAGCTTAGTTAAAAGTACCAAGTCAAATGCACATGCAGTTAAAATGTCAGCACTCTCAATATCATTTAATAAGTAGCAGAAAAAGCTTTTTCCAGTGACTCTTTCACTTCAAATGTCTGTTCTTGACTTCACACATAACATTTTTACCAGTTCTGAGAACATGTTGATTTGAGAGGCATCAGAAAGGTTACTTGACCTCTGCCAGATGTTTCTGTGCTTTCCTTCAGCAAGATGCTGAACCTTATCCTTGTTTGCTCTCATGGTAGATCAATGCTCCCAGTGCCACCGGCAGTTGGACCAGCTTTCAGCTTTGAGTTGGATGTGGAAGATGGAGAGGTAGAAAACTATGAGGTTGGTGTGTGAACTACAACTACCTTTAAGAACAGATGTTAGCTCAAGCAATAGATAAAATTTTATTATATTTTGCTTTTAATCCTGGTTTCGTCTTTCAAATAAATGTAGTGACTGTGAAGATAGAATCCAAAAAAGGTCTTTTCAGATTTTTTTTGTAATACTGGATATTAGAAGTGTTTAGATTTCTTTCTTGTCTATTGCTCTTTCCCAGAATTCACCTTTCCAGGCTAGTAATCATTAAATTGTTCAACTTCTGTGTTCTCCATGCTACTCCTCTCCTTCCAAAATTTAATTGATTTTAAAAACCAAACAGAAATGAAGCACTTTCAAAAGAAAAGGGTAAGTTACTGGTTTTATGAGTGTAACTTTCAGAATAGTTTTAATAATAGGATTAATTAATAGGATTAATTAACCTAAATGTAATGTTTATAAAATTACCTTACTGCCTTTTCTTCTTGTCCTCTGGAGGGGATGGTAATTCACATCTAGAGATGCAGAATCCTCTTAAATATCCTAGATAATTACGGGGCTCTTCCAACTGTTGTTTCTTTGCTGGTTCTGCAGCTAATGGATTCCATTTGATTTCTCTTGAGTTAGTTATCATTAACCCTGACTTTTGCATCACTTTTCCTGTGCTCCCGTTAAGATCTCTGTGTAGTTCCACATCTTCAGTTTAACAATGAGCACTTCTGGAATAACTTCTATGGTGGTTCAGAAGAGGCAATGTCTTCTGAGAATTTGGGCCCTAGGTTCATGAGTATGAGAAATCAATAGCATTTGCAGCTTTCATAGGATCTTTTCTGTGCATTGATTCTTATCACATTGATGTGGTTTCCTAGGCCCCTCATGAAGGAGTGTGAGTTAAATACATGACAGATTGCAAATTATATACATGAAAGGATTTTAGTTTCAATTGTTGGCTTAAAGAAAAATAACATAAAAATTAGCACCAAAAAAGCCCTTAAAGTTTGATGATGAGTGTTTATTTTCCAGATTGAGGATAAAATGTCCATATTTTAATTCAGCCACCTCAAGACATGGAGTGGGAATCACAAACTGTCCCATTAAATTTATGATTTCTCTCACAAGATCAAATTCACATATTCTTACAAAGGAAATTAGTTGACCATTTTTTGCTGGTTACCAGCACTGTTAATTTCATAGCAGGGTGAGGCGATCCCTCAGAAGCTACTTACTGAGCTGTGCATGCAGTCACAGGACTAACTGGAAATTGGGTCCTTGGCAAGTGGGTTTTGACATCCCAGAGATAATACCTTACATAATTACAAAGATGGTTAAGTTATGAAAGACTTTACGAGGAGCTTGTACTGTATGGGAGAGCTAACTATAATTTCTTGATAGAACTAAAGTTCTGTCATTTCTTGATAGAAGGGTGTTTTGTGCTAGCAGATGAGGTAGTGAGATGTGATGGTAGTCCCCAACACTAATGGAACCAGAGCCTGTTTGATCGGTGAAATTTTAAATATCTAGTTTCCATGTTTTGCAGGCGCTGCTGAATTTGGCAGAACGTCTGGGAGAAGCCAAACCACGGGGATTAACAAAAGCAGACATTGAGCAGCTTCCATCCTACAGGTTCAATCCAAACAATCACCAGTCAGAACAGACATTGTAAGTATACTGGTCTCATTCAAAGATCCATATTTTAGGTGGCTTGATTTTCATTTCTTTAACTGGCAGTCACAGCTTGTTCAGAAGAGCAAAAATACTTGCTTTGTGATATGAAAGCACAGTAAATAAAAAAAACAACAAAACACTCAGAAAACTTCACAGAGTCAATTCTCAGTTTCCATTGTCAAATGTGGATCACTGTAGCTACTGAAGGAGTAATATAGCTACTATGTTGCAGTCATTCCTGTAAGGTTTTGTGTGGAATTGCATATTTCTTGTTCTTACAGTTGAACTTCATTGTCTTTTTTAGATGTGTGGTGTGCATGTGTGATTTTGAGTCAAGGCAGCTACTTAGAGTCTTACCCTGTAACCACGAGTTCCATGCCAAGTGTGTTGATAAATGGCTGAAGGTAAGAAAAAGTAATCCTATATTAGATGAAATTGATTATGTAGTTTTGTAGGAGAGGGTGGGGATATTTTGCTGTTCCATTTCATTTTACCTTGTTTCGTGTTTCTGATTCTTAGAAATGCCAGCAGAATGGAAGCACTGCCTAGGTATTATATTATTCTAATAATAGTCAAAGATTGTTTCTTCATATTTGGCACAAGGGCAAATGAATATGAATACAGTTGTTTTCATTGACAGCTCTTACTGTGTTTTCCATTTGCTTAAAACAGTAACTGTGCATTTAAGTAATACACTACATTAAAGAAGACTTGAAAAAAGTTAATAATATAGGAGGTATGATAGAGAGTTTGATGATGATAGTGGCTTAAACTGTTTTACGTAGCTTGCCTAGCAAGAATGAGTGCCAACACGTTTCCTTCCCCTCTTCGCTGTTAATGTTGATTTCTGGGGCAGATAAAGTGGGTTACATGTGTATGTTTATGTGTATGCATATGCGCAGAAATGTAATATATACAAATAGAAATTACAGTTTTACAAAATTATTTACCCATGCGAGAGAATTTGAGCAAAAAGAAAGGCTCAAGAATCAGGACCACGCAGTAAGAGCACTGATTAAATAGCAGCTGTGCAGAAGGTGAGAAGAACAGGAAGTACAAGTAGATTATGGCAGACATTTCTACAGGCTGCATTGAGCCAGATCTGCTGCCAGCAAGGTATTGATTCCCATCCTGCCTCAATTTTTTGACTATTTTATTCTATTCAGCTGTAATCCATTTAGTCTTGTTGTAGGGAACATTGGAAACTGCAGTGATCCTATGTTGATATGGTCCCTAGAAAATGACAGATGGTGTTATTTGTTTTGGAAAAAGAAATAAAACCCCCTTGCCTTTATGGCGTCATAAATATGGCATCATAACTTAGGCAAGTGCTAATATATGCAGTGCAGAGAATAAAAAAATCAAATTAATATTGACAGCATTTGTTTTGCTAAGAAGATACCAAGAATAATGAGAAGGATTTGAAAAAGTGAGATGTGAAATTGCCCTATGGCTACAGTAAGTTGAAAGGTTCTACAAAATCTAGGGCCAGTGTAACTATTTGTAATGCTCATAATTTTTGGTAGAAATGGCCCAGGAGTTCACATATGTGCTCAAGAATCAGCAAAAGGAATCTAAAACGTGGTTGTTTTATTGTCATACTAAAAAGCCACATGCACACACTCTGCATAATATTATCAGTTTTTCTCTGCTAGATGTATGCAGCTTTAGTCACTTACTGCAAATTAAGGGTAGAGTCTGTATATATTGAAGTGGTATTCTTCAGTTTCTCCCTCCTCTTCTGGAGTAGCATCCACTGTACATGTGTCAATCTTCCATTCCATGAAACTCTAAGTCACTTGTGGTGTGGATAGTGAGAATCCTGTCCACTTTATGGGGAGGGGGGGAAAAAGTCATTTGACATAGCCTGAGAGATAGTGGATGCTATAGGTTTAATATGTGGACTTTTTTAGAGACAGCTCTTTTCAGACTATTAATGCAAAAAAACCCATACCTCTGGTTCACAGAACCCCTGGTCTGCAGATTTCTGGAAGTTAGAGGAGCATGTCAGGAAAGTATCATGCTTGCTTGTCTTTTTCTTAATGCTCTTTCTTACCTGACATCTCACTCAGGAGTTGAGCAAGCATGTTGAATTAATCTTTTTTGGGACTCAGTGTGTTACTTTTAAAGTTAAGAGTCCTTTCAATTGCTAATGAGCTGGCAATGGAATTTGGAACTGCAAAGTGAAAAAAGTAGATGTATTTTAGTCTGTTTTCATAATTGTAGTGTGCTATTCTAGTAGTGAAATGGTTTTGCTGATGTTCCTGTCCTATCTTAGAAACTGCGTTTTCTAACAGATCTTCACATATAGTATTTTCTAAAGGTTGTCTTTAGAATGAGGTGCAAGATACGCAATCAAAATACAGAGGGGCGCAGTTAAACCTAGTAAAATTTGCATTGACATTGTTATTTCAGAGCTGACTGCAAAATAAGATAGACAAAATTAAACCATCCTAGTGTAGGATCACTAAGACAATATCTTTATACCGTGTGAGTTCAGTTACAGTGGTACAAAGAGGCTATATACAAATAAAGACTGTTTTGCTTTGGAAGCTGTAACGAATTACCTGTAATACCAGTCCATTTTATTTACAGGCTCTGTCTAAATTTGGTTAAAGTTAAGAAGACCTAACATGTGGAAGTGATGATAACTGAAAAATACTTTGTGCTTTAGTTTTGCTGCTGTCCATTACTTTATTAATTTGAGAGCTTTTTAAATGTATCTTGATTGTATAATTATGTCCATATCCATCTGATTCACATCATCCAGCCAACATAATGTTCATAAATTCTACAAGGAAAAGTTAAAATTGTAGCTTTCAGTACTTTAATGTTATTCCACAAGGGAGACGAAGAAAAATAATTATTGATTAGTTGCTATTTTTTCCTGATTTAATCTCATTTATTTCAAGAGTGTATTTGTTGTCTAGGACTGTTTCTAGAACTATGGAGTCAAATTGATTCTTTTTTAAGTTCCATCATGTCACTTTAGTGAAAGATAGAAGTAAAAGGTTAGTGATTCAGTCTGAGTACTTTAAAAATATTCTTCTTGGGTTGCCTGTTGGTGATGATGGAGAAGTAAAAAAACCATCTAAAAAGTTTTGTGGCTTGTATGCATGGAATATTTGACAGTACTATCTTTTTAGGTAATGAGCAAGAGGAAATGTTCTAAAACAGTACATTAGGTTGCCTAGTTCAGCTAAAATACTTCCCTATTTAAGCAAACTTAAAGACTTAACAAGAGAAGTTGTGATACAGTGGAGGCAACAACAGAATGAAAAAGAGAGAAGTTATCCTTTTACTTTTTGTAGTACTCCCAATTCTCATGTTTCACAGTATTTGGCTCCTTCTTGCCCTATGTCCTCTAGTCAAGTATGAACACATGAGAAAAGTGTTCTTCTATAAAATAGACATTCCAAAGGGGAGCTTCACACCATGACCTGTCTTCACCGAGACTTTAGAACAACCTTAAAAGGACAATCTGCCTTTATATTTAATGTACTAGGAAATGCTGTGTTATATATAAGAAAAGACAAACTGTAACTATACTTCAACTTATTTCCAAGGGACTAACACCAAGGGACTTGCACAAAGTAGTGCAATGGTTTTTAGAGGATTTTAGTAGTCCTATAGTTTCATTATTCTAAATGCAGTTCACTTTAACCATAAATTTCTACAAAATATTAAAAAAAAATCAATTCACTGTGCAGCACTCTGTAGTTACAGCACAAAATTGTCTGCCTGGAAGAGTGGCAAGTTAGGTTGTCAGTATTACAATATTATTGTAATTGTCCCCCTCACTCCTCTTTTGGCATCAAAGAGTCATATTAAATGCCAGGAGGGGGAAATTCATTTCATGAGAGACACAAGAATGCAACTAAATTTAAAGCAGATGTTCATATAGGATCTTGAAAAGTTACTTTAAAAGCAGTGGTGTGGTGTCCATGAGTACTCATTTTATCCTGGCAGAGAAGATCTATTTCTGCAATTTCTGTCAGAAGTTACTCCTACTGAATGCTGTTCTGTGGTGCAAGTGATTATTACTTCAGTACCAGTCTAATCAAATAGCTCTTGATTTGTTAATCCACTGAGGTTTAAGAACATGCCTTTTTTATTTTAAACATTGTATTAGCCAGGTTATATTTAGAATCAGGCAAATGAAATGAAATGAAATGAAATGAAATGACTGAGTAAGGACATTTTGAAGTATATTTTGAAACTGCTAGTGAAAGAAAAATAAAAATTTAATTGATACTCCAAATCATGATGTACAAAAATTACAAAGCAGTAAAAGTCATCAACTGTACTAACAGTTGACATCAGGAAAATTGACAGGACAAATATACTGTCACATTAACTTCCATTACTGAATAACGTTTTTCAGTAATAAATAATGTATTACTTTCATTGGATTAGCTGTTGTTTGAATTTAAAATATTTGACAAAGAATTCTGAAGGCTTCTGGCCTGCAGAGTCACATTTCTTGATGCTCTTCACTTGTATTTTCATTAAAAAATCTGGTTGCCTTAGAAGACTTGGAGTACAGTGGTTGGTCATGCAGTTTTGGTTACTATGAAACACAGAATTTGGGACAGGGAGGAGCTCTCTTCATTCTTCCCTTTGCAAGGGAAGTATTGACTCATGGATGTCACATATTTTTCTAGGGCTTTTTCTCGTCATTTGCTAAAATGAAATCAGCCATTATTTGAAAAGGGGAAAGAGAAGGCAGAAATACTTTCCCAGTAGCTTAAGGAATATTACTTCTTATCTGTCTTACTTTTCAAGGAAGCTAGAAAAGTAAATGAGTCACAGGACATATTTTCAGTGTGTGCTTTACTAAAGAGCTAAATCTAGGCCTGGTGGGGTATGTTACTTGAATACCTGCTTGGTAGGGTCATCTTTTCTTTATTTATTCTTTTTGTTCTCCTTCCCCTTTACTAAAAGTCCCTCCCTTTTTCCCCAGTTTGCTTTCAGCTTTGACCAAGTCTGTATGATGTTTTTGTGTGACAATAACTGAATAAACAAAGTGTGATGTCATTCTTGATCACTACAGTTTGTGACAATACAGTATCCTCACACAAAATGTTTATTTGCAGCCCAAGGTGTCTCAGTTTGTTTTGGTGGGTTTCTCTACAGCATACAGTACAGGTTGTTAGTTGCATCCATATGACTGCAGTATACTATAATTGTGAATCTGCATTAATGAAACCACCATCATTTAGCTAGAGCCTTACTTGTTGTCTTGGTTTGTCTTTAAAGATAAAAGGCAAAATTTTTTTTTGTAAATGTAATTTTGAATTGGCAAACTCACCACACCATTCAAGCATAACAAAACAAATTAAGAAAAGGCAAAAGCACAGTCTGTCTTCTCTTGAACTGCTCTTCAGTGGTCAGATGCCAGTATTACATACACATTACTTTAACAATGTATTTGTCAGTCTGGTTAACCCTCTTCTGTTTTTCTGGTTTTACAGGCAAATCGTACCTGCCCAATTTGTAGAGCTGATGCTTCAGAAGTGCATCGTGATTCAGAATGACCAATCTAAGAGCACAAATCTGGTTTGGGTGTTTCTGGTCACATGTATATATGAACTCTCTATTGAACTTACCTACCCATGTGGCTTCCAGCCTACCCTTTATACAAAAGGGTCAGTGGACCTTACTTTGCACTGTGTGACTTAATCAATTATAAAGCTTATAACTAGTCTTCACAGTTACGGGATTGTTATACTAACAAGTGTGATTGGAACTCCAAAGATTTTTTTTTTTTTTAGCTTAATTTTGTGTGTGCACTAACATTCCCTGGGTTTTGTGTGATCATTCCGAGTATTGCTGCGAGATTACTGTGGATGTGATCTTTTAGCATGTGCTTTTATATAAAAGAAAAAGAAAAAAAAAGTGGTAGCTCCAAACAATATAGCAATCTACCTTATATAGAGCCTTCAGATACTGTGAGTGGGGGTGAATGGTGTGAGTGTGTGTGTGCCTGTGAGAGGGTGAGTGAAGTGTGCTTGTGATTGGGTGTGCCTGCGTGTTTGAGAACCTATATACCAGCATGTACTGAGAACGTATGTGTGTAGTAATAATTATGCTGCAATGTATAATCTTGTGTGTTATTTAAACAGTACTAGTACTGTACACTGGTTCCTTTCCTTGTGTTTGCAGTTGCACACTGAATGCGATGGGTGCAGCAATTACAGACATTTAGTATTTTGTCCCCAGCATACTTACAGGTGTAAAGACCTTTCTACCTACTACTATTCAAACAGCTGTTATGCTTCCCCTTCACTGGAGGCTTTAAGTGTGTACCACTAAAGAATGCATTGATTGTTCATACACGAGTAACCTTGGGGGTTTTATCATATGTTACAAAGTCTGGATTTTTTTAATGTTTGATTTACAAGTTATTTTATCAATGTAGAGTTGCAATATCACATTTAGCAATATTAATGTTTTCAATTGCTAATATGAATATCAATGTTTTTCTGTTTTCCTTTTAAATTTTTCTAGCTGGGTTTACCAGTTATGTGTTTCTTCCATGAAAGGAAGCAGAAAGTACACTGAGGGTGTCCTGGTCTTGTGGAACAGCTCTTAACTTTTGCCCATTGTCCTTACTGAGGACATCATCTTTTAGCTTATAAACATTGGCTTTAATCACATACATTCTTTGTCATTTACAAGGAAGTTTGTATTTATCTAAAATAACTTGTAAAAGGTTACAATTTTATTCCTCCAATTTCATTAATAAAATACATTTTTTAGTGTTTTTTAGCATTTCTCAGAGAAGTAGAATTTCACATTTCTTTCATCCTATCACAAGAGGAGGTAGGTTTTGGTCATTACCTGCCAAATTCAGTTGCCCTGATGCTGCTTCTTTCCCTTCCTTAATTCCTGATGAGTGTAATAGGAAGAAGGAACTCCCTAGGTTTTTGCAATCAAGTTTCCAGAGTGCTCCACTAGAGGAGAAATTTGGAATACTTTCCTGAACAGTGCTGTGAAATAGAAGGGGATAATGTCTATTCAAGTGCTCTGAATAATATTTTATTTTGGCCATTGAAAAAAATGAGCTTTCTTTGTAACATTCACACTGTTAACATCTCTGATGTGTTCTAGCAAAATCTTTAGGTCTGCATATACCACAATTATTAAAAGGATGCACTTTTTGCAATGAAACTCTTCTCATAAATTCAGTGTCATTACTTTGGTTTCAGCAGCTCAAGTGGCACAATTACCAGTATTGCTACAACTTGCTGCCAGTCTCAGCTTTAAGTTTATTCTTTATCATTTCTGATGCTTTTGTATGCTGCTATGCTTTAGTATCAGTGAAAATTTCAAACAGTGTTAGATGTTCTCTATGCTGGTTTTCCTCTTTGAAGATTTTACAGACCAGTCACAGCTCTTGGTGAAGCTAAATAAAAGCACAATTTTGCCCTATTTCAGATGTTTTTTCCTTCTTTTTAGTTATGCACTTAGTTCTCAGAAACAGTGAAGCGTTCCATACCTGTCCTTATTTAGGAACAGTAAATAAATAAAAATGCTGTTACTTCCACTTCAAAATATTAGAATTTCTTTTTCCTCTCTTCCAGTGGAGTTAAAGAATAGGCTTTTCACAATAGCACCTAGCAGGTTAAATTACATATAATAAAATTTATTTTTTTAACAAATAAAATCATGTTTAAAAAGCATATACCACATATGTCTTATAAAACTTAGCCTCTTTTATATAACTGCAAAAGAAAAAAAATCCATGTACAGATTTAAACATGACTAACATTTCTGTGTTTAGTATTCAGTTCAAAGCATGGAAAGAGGGTACTTTTTCTAACTTGATACAAGTGAACAAGACATATATTTCTGAAGCCGAGGGAAAGTAATTCTCTTTCTGGAACTGGAGAGATGTCCCTTTTCCCCTACTAAAATTCAGTGAGACAATAGGAGATCTAGGAGATGGAGGGTCTAAGTTAGTAAAGTCCTGCAATTAATTGTTGCACTCTTACGGCTCATCTCTTCTGGAATGGTTCTTTGGTTTGCATGGATGAATGTGGACTTGCTTCCTGTGATTAGTGTGTACAAAGAGCACACATGCTTATGTTTTGAATCAGCTCAGACAGACTACAACCACATCTGCTGTGGTGGCTGTCAAGGGCAGGGGATTTACGTTCAGCTCTTAACTGCCATGTATTATGCACAGCTGCCGTGGTGCCTGACAGCACCTGAATTCAGCAACACTTCTTTTATGTTCATCGCCTTTCTGCCATCCAGTGACTCTTTTTTCTCCAAAAAAACAAACAAAAAATATCCAACCTCCAATATGTTTGCTTTATCGTATTGGCACTGCTGTGGTTTTTTATTTTTTGCATAAACTGTCAATTTAATTTGACATTTTGGTGCATATCAAGGCCTACAGATAATTCCAGTCTCATTTTTTGGCTTTCATTAGAAAAAGAAGTAAGGCCATGTGTACATTATTTTGTACAGGCTCTTGAATGTGACTTCACAGCTGTTAATACAATACATAATACTTGGGATGAGATTTACCAACTGTTTTAATTTTAATTGTAGAAAACAGTTTCAACTGAGTTATCTTTGGGCCTTTGTAAAAGCTGTGGTTTTTTCCTTTGGTACATTGTTACCTCATTTTGCTACTTGTGTTTCAGACTTGCTAATTATTATGAAAGCTTATGGTTTTTGTTGGAATCATATTTTGTCAAGTGTTTTCTTTAAATCATATGCTATTGTATCATTTAACATGTAGTTTTAAATGTATTATAAATATCTGTAACCAAATCATTTGAAGGCTTGATAAATTTTTAACAAAATTTGTACATTTTTTATGAGAGTTACTAGTAATGCTTTACTAGGTAGTGCAATGAATTTTTATTTTTAATCCCTGTGCCCAATTTTGGAGTTGAGAGAGTTGTTCAGTAATAAATGTATGATGTACACTTACACAATTTTGTCCTGTTCTTTCTCTGAGGAGTGTATTGTTTTCTTTTATTACTGGGCATATTTTGGTGCATGATAATGCAAATTGAAATATTACTGGCAACAGCTGCTTGTGTGGTAGGAGGGCATTCTGCCACCTTAACTGTAGCACACACCTTTTTCTTTATTCTTCTGTTGAGAGAGCCTAAGAAACTGGTATGAAATGCTGGACCATATTTTTGAGAGTATGAGAATTCAACGTACTCCAAGTCTTGCCTAAAAGGTCAGTGTTCTAAAAATCATTTACTTAGCCAGAAGAAAATTTGCAGGGATGAAGGTGCTGCTTAGGCATTCTGTTTGCACTGTGTATCAGCTGAAGATGTGTTACACTTCTGCAGTGCCCTAACAACATTAAGTGATGCATCCTGGATTATAATGGTTTCATTAACCAGGGTTGCACAAGAAACTGGTAGTCAAACAAAACAAAAAAAAAAGAAAAAAAAAAGAGTTGTGTGGTTTCAGTTTTAAGATAATGTAAACTAAGTTGACAGATGTAGTTACTAAAGAGGTTTTCATTTACATAGAACTTTTAATAGCTGCATCAATAGTAGGTGTTCTTGGTAGTCAAGACATATTTGAAGAGAATCCTTATGCAGGTTCCCACACATATCTTTTGGATTTGGGAGACATTGGAAAAGAGAAAAGGTGTCAATCTGTGAGCTCAGGTACTTGGAAAGCCACATTTTTTGCACACGAGTATATTGCGGAGCAGCTTCCAGCATCATCAGTAGTTTGGCCATGACCAGTCCCAGCCTGAAGAGCAGAATTGCCCTCTTCCTCTTTTCTGATATGCTCTCTGCTCCCCCGCCTTTGTGTCACAGCAGCTCTTCCTCAGCCTGTGAAGTGTCCGTCTTTGCTCACAAGCCTGTGTAGCACTGCTTGTGAGTCTTCTGGCGTTCTCAGTAATTAGCTGACAATTTCTGTTCCCAACTTAGAGTAAATCGTGTCACTGCCACCAGATAATTGCGTCCTTCGTACTTTTTTGTGATTGTTTTCCTGTCTTCCTTTCATCTGTTGCCTACAACTCTAGTTTCTCTATCTTGTGTGTCTGCTGTAACCCTCCTTCTCCCACAGCTCACACTATGGTGCACACAATTGTCTGACTTTCAGATGTGGTATTTCCTTGGAACTGATTTGTGATTTGCATGCCCACAGTGCTTATCAACTGATTCAGGAATGACAGCATGCTTAACAGATGGAGTTCCTCATTTCTTATTTAGCCTTACATGTGTAATAGACAGGCTTGGCTTTTCAGGAGCAGGGGCACTGCTGCAGCTTTTGCCCAGTTCTGGCCTTTGCTAACCTTGGTAGGTGTAGGTGGCTTTATTTGACAGCATGAGGATCTTCCCTTATCAATGACTCTTTGAGGAACTAGGGGACGCTTCCAAATCAACTGCCCTTGGCCTTACAGGGGACTTGAACTTGCCACAAATCAACTGGGAGCCATCACTCAGCTGGTACAACTCAGGTCGTAACATTCTTAAAAACCTTGGTGATAGCAAGGGAGCAAAGGGAGCCAGCTGGGAATGATTCCCCCCTTGACCTACTGCTTGTCAACAGAGAGGATCTCGTGAGTGGAGATTGGCATTTGTCTTGGCCACAGTGACCACAAAGTGGTTAAAAATCTTTGTTGATGGGAGGGAAAATTGCAGCAAAACCTCAGCTCTGGACATGAGGAGAACAGACTGCTCAGGGAACTAGTAAGTAAAATCCTCTGTGAAAATGTTTGAGCAGATGCTGGGGTCCATCAGTGCTAGTCACTTTTTGAACATCACCTCCTAGGGGCACAGTAACAGGCAGTTGCTCAATGTTGGAAGTCAAGCAGGTGAGGCAGGAGGCCAGGTTGGCTGAGCAGGAATCTTCTCTTGGAAATAAGGCAAAAAGTAAGGTATACGCCCAGTGGAAGTAAGGTCAGGTGACATGGGGAGAATGCAGAAATGCTGCTTCCCATTGCAGTGAGAAAATCTATACAGCCAAAGCTCACCTGGAATGGAAGCTAGT
>VYXD01000011.1:1079-32969 GCA_013397195.1 Hylia prasina
CGCTGCAGCCGCCATCTGGATGGGGAACAAGGGGCCAGCGCTGCCGGCATCTCCCCGCCAGCACAGCCGGGGGATGCAGAAATGCCGGGGAGAAGGAAGGAGGGTGGGGTGCGCGGGATGGGAGCGGTGGTCCCAGTGAGACCTGCAGCTCCCGACCCCCCCAAGAGCAGGTTCCTGCCCAGAGAAGGTTCCCTGCTCCTATCCCTCGCTGCACAGAAGCATTACGGTGTGTGAGGATTTCCTCCCCCCATAAATTAGTATCTTCCAGCTGTTTCCTTCCACATAAAATCTCTTCTATTTCTTCTCTTATTGCTTTATATAAACAAACATGAGAGCGGCTCGTTCTAAATAAAGTTATTTGTCTAAGTAAATTAATATATCATATTCTCTCCTGAAATATAGAGAGCTATTTGTCTCCAGAGAAATCATGTTGAGTGACATAGTATAACCCTATTCATTTGCATATGCAGATATGTCTAATTATTCAGCTTGCAATTAAAGGCTTGTGTGTCAGCAAATGAGACTAATTAGAATCATAGAATCATGGAATCGTTTAGGTTGGAAAAGCCCTCTAAGATCATCGAGTCCAACCATTCCCCCAGCACTGCCAAGCCCACCACTAAAACGTGTCCCCAGGTGCCACATCCACTGGGCTTTTAAACCCCCCCAGGGATGGGAACTCCACCACTGCCCTGGGCAGCTGTGCCAGGGATGGACAACCCTTCCAGTTAAGAAATTTTCCTTAATACCCAATCTAAACCTACCCTCGTGCAACATAAGGCCATTTCTTCCTGTCTTGTTGCTTCTCCCCTGGGAAAAGAGACTGACCCCCACCTGGCTGCCACCTCCTTGCAGGCAGCTGTAGAGAGCAAAAAGGTCTGACATTACAACAAGAGGATGGGTAGCGTGAAAGGAAGGGTTAAATGATGCACTGGCCTCAGGATTTTTAGCAGCCCTGTCCCAGTTCCCCAGTTGCCTGAAGGAAGGGAGCGAGGCACCTTCCACACGCATCAGACTGGCTTTTACACTGTGCAGAATGACTGAAGGAGGTGTCACATCTGCAGAGTGACACAGGGCCTGCCACCACATCAGCCCTGCTGCCTGCAGGACCTGCACCCTCCCTCTCATAATTGTTACTCATCCTGCTCAAAATCAGCAGATATGGATAAATCCTGGAAGGGTTTGAATCAGAAACAAAACTATTTGTACCTGGAAACTGCTGAAACAAGACTTTTTGGCCTTTTCTTCAAAAATTCTGGCTAGATTTGTTAGATTATGGCTGGGAAGCAGTTCTCAAGTTGTTCATCAGATTGTTATTCACAGAATGATAAGAATAACATTTATCATGGTCACTCAGGGCAATGTTTTCACAGTATGCACTTTGCAAACCAAAATAAATGCATTTTCAGGTAACAAGTTCATTTTCAAAACTCTATTAGTTCTGGTGGAGCCACAGACAATTTTTCATGGGTATAATGCAGAGTTAAATGAAGAAATTATACTTCAGAAGGGTAAAAATGATTACATTTTGATAATTTTCAAACCAATACGTCAGGTGGACACGTCAGCCAGGTTTCACAAAACAGGAACACAAACTGCACATCTCTCCTTCCCATTTGTGATGACTACCTTCCAATGAGAGGATCTATTCTCTGGATGTTTAAATTTGAAAATAAAATGGGATTTAAAATGAAAGAAAGGAAAAGGAAAGTATCATCGATGTAAAAGAGTGGATTGTTCCGTTGTTTTTCTTTCAGTGAAAGGAAAAGGAGAAGAAAGAAAATTAATTTCTAGTTAATCCAAACAGCCTGGAAATTGTTATATTTATCTGTTGGGTGAGAAGAAAAACAGTGAAGGAAAAAAAATCTCTGTCCAGAAGTACCTTGCAGAAAACATGCTTTATAATCACCATTCTGCCTTTTCTATCTGTTCAGACATTTCAAAGGTGAAAAAGCACCAGAACAAAATTGTAGGAGCACTTTATGGCTCCACAGATCCAGGTGTGAGAAGTCAGGCTCTTCAGTTTTTCAAGAGACCCAAGATCCCTCTTGAGACCCCAAATAAGAGCTGCATTTTCACAGGAGCTCAAACTCATTTGCTCTTCCCGTGACGCTCACAGGAATCTGTCAGAGCCCAGGGGCTCCGGGCACTTGGGGCTTGGAATGTCCTGTTTGTCCTGCTCCTGTAGTGCCCAGTTTAGTGGGACCTCATCCCTCACTGGGGCTCTCAGTGCTTTCACAGCAATATCTGGCCTTTTCCCTCTTTAGCACGTTGCCTGTAAATTGAAATGATCGTGCCACAGTCGGGGCTGTTGGTCCCAGCCTGGCTCCTGCTGCCTCCTGCACCGTTCATCTGGCTGGATCACGGGGGCCTTAAATCACTTTTAGCATCTAGGGATCACTGACAGGAGTAAATAAGTATTATATAACCTTCCCCAAAAAGCACAACAAAATAATAACGGGGAAATGAGGTTAAGTGAAACCATTTCAATAATGTTATAGGCCTGCTTTCAATCAATGAACGCTGGGAAATTCAATGTCTTCAGAGGCTGTGATTTCATTTGAGCTCCCCCCACTGCTGAACTCCTCCTCACAAAGCAACGAGTTAAAGACTTAGCAGCAGATTCATAATACGTCTAAAATGTACTTTTTGTGTTTAATATTCACTGGAATGGTTGACTTTGCTGGGTTTGGTTATCGAGAGGAATAATAGTTTCCAGTGTCATTGAAGCATAAGATATAATTCCATTATCTTCCTTTTCTTTTTCTTTCTTTTTCTTTTTTTTTTCTTTTTTTTTTTTTAAATAAAATAATCCGGAAAAGGTAGAGCAAAATGAGAGAAGAAATGATTCTACAGACACTGTTAATTATATATCCATCATATAAAATAGCAATAATAGCATAATAATTTTTCATTAAATAGAGCACAGGAATATTTGCAATCTCATACTGTCAAGTAAGAAATGGCTTTTAAAAACCCCCACTTATTCTATTTCAATAATGCCAACTAATTTTGGAGCAATTAAGGCTAAATTTAGGTGCCTAAGTAGGAATTTGACAATTTGATGATTTGTGCTTTGCTCTATACACATTAAGCCTAAATTCAGTCCCTTTAACTTCACAGGTTTAAGAGTTAGGCACCTGCTCTAAATTAGGCACCTGGACCAGCAGTCTAGTTCAGGGACAGGGACCTTGGACTTGGGCTTTGCCACCAACCTGCTCTGTTTTCCAGCCCCATCAGAGCAGCTGCATCACCACATTTGAAATGAGTATGATTGAAAGAGGTGCCACCCTACTCTCCCTGCAGGGAACTTCTGTTGAGCATTGATCTTAATTTCAGGTGGTTCGGGGTGGAAATGAACTGACTCCAAGAAATTGCCAGTGTTTCATCTGGAATGCAAAGCTCCTGGTGCCTGGTGAATTGTTCAGAGAGCAAGTTCAGGGAGCAGCATGCTGGAACTTTTCCTTTGGTCTGCTTTTCCTGTGGAATACAACAACTTTTGATGATGCTCTCAGTTATAAAAGCTGGCTGATGAGCTGGGGAACTCCAAGGCACTTCAGCTTTTTGCCTGTCTGAGTTTATCCCACGTGTCTGTCAAGGAATGCCATGCTCCATGTAGTGGGAAAATCCCTTTGCAGGCGCTGAGGGTTTTCTCATTCAAACAAAACCTAGCAGCGTGTTGGGTTTCAGCAAAGAGACCCATCCTGCAAAGCACAGGACAAGGTTTGGTCCTTGCAGAGGTCCAGCCTCAGAAAGGGAAATTATTGCTGGTGGAAAACACAGACTATTTGATATAAAGAGCATGAGAAGAAGGAAAGAAGCTGCTGCTGCTACTGCTGCAGCTTTAAATTAAAATGCTGCATCAGCCAGTCCCTGAGGACTTGATAGAAATCTAATTAGTCAGACAATCTGGCACCAAATGTCCTAATTTCCCCAATCCATGTGGGATTTGTGTATTCTCTTATTCACTGCAGTTCTAAATTTCAACCTGAGCCTTTCTAACCCCTCTCTTTTTTCAGCGCAGACATGGGACTCCAGAGAAGGTGATCCCTATCAAAACCTAATTGTTTTTCATAAACCTTTAATTAATTAGACTCAGGCTCATGAAAGACACTTAAAATATTAACAGTTTGTTTAGAGACAAGTGCTGGATGAGGATTGCTGCAGCCTGGCATTTCAGTGAGAAACCCAAATGTAATTAATGTGGGTGGGCACAGGCTCCGTGTGGGGTCCCGGACTGGGAGTCCAAACACAAAACAGCCCTGGAGCAGCACAAGGAGCTGGGCTGGGCCATGGCCAGGAGGATGGAGACAACGTGGACCCTCTGCAGCCAAGGGTTCAGGGCAGGAGCAGCCCTGCAGTGGTGGATTTTAAGAAAAGCTCTGGAAAGGCACCGGAGTCCCCCCAGGGTGGCTGTAGAGGGCACAGTGAGGACAGCAGGCTCGGGAGGCAATTAACCCTGTCCTGGGGGACCAGCAGCTCCTGGAGCAAGGTGCTGAATGCCTCTGAATCCCCCTGGCATCCTTGGAGAGTGAGGATCCTGGCTCACACAGGATTAAGCCATTCGGGAGTAACAGATTTGATTTTTTTTTTTCTATTTTTTTTTTCTCCAGAGCAGCTATGACCTGTCATGTCAAAGCTTTTTATTAAAGTCTCTTAATCCCCAGATTATCACCACAATAGTTTCACAGGCCCATTCCAGATAAGGCAGGCCCCATTGTGGAGATGCACATTGGAGGAGTTTTAATCTGCAAATTATTGGCATGCAAGACCATGAGGGGCTGCTTTGCTGTGTTGCCCGTTGCGTCAAGGGGAATTGAATATTTATAAAGACGACTTCAAATGGGCCATGCACTGTATTCCTCCCACATATGTGCAATCCCCATGTGGCAGAGGGGCCCTGCTGAAAGAGAGAAAACCTGCCGTGCCACCACGGCACACACATGGGAGCCGTGCAGGCTGCGTGGAGAGAGGGCGAGCAGGGCCAGGGGGAAGGGGCTGCTCCCCTCCTCCAAACACCCCGTTTCAGCCACAGAGGATGCATGATTTGATTTTTAAGAGAGCAATAATGAAAGTGGAAAGGCAGAGTTGATGATGGAATCTCCATTTCTTTCTTGAGTACCAGGGGAGGACAGCAAACAGATAAAGTCCCTGACAGGGATCCTTTGCTGACACAAAATATGCCATGTGGAGCGAAGGCTTATGCTGTATACAAAACTAATTAGCAGTTACCTTCTAGATTAAAGAACAACTCGAGCATCTGTTTCCCTGAAGCGTTTTTAAAAAAAGACATGGCCCTCTTTAAAATAGCCTGACAGATTTTAAAATGTCACCTCTTGGGTCTGGGGGCTCCCAGAGGAGGTGCTGGGGAGCCCAGGAGGGACCATCCCCTCTGTGAGGCATTCCCAGGCTGTCAGGGAGCTGCAGGGCAAAGCAGCAGGTCCCTCTCTTTTCCCTGGAGGTGTTTGTACAAACACGTTGCTGCATCTCACTGCAAGGAGCACCAAACAAAACATTAATGTGGAAATTCTGTATAAACAGGAATCGATTGGGAGCATCGAGAGCCTGAGCAGGGTGGGCTCAGTAAAAAGGGGAGCAAAGCCCCTGGCACTGAGCTGAACCTCTCCAGCTGCATGAGGGAGGCAGGTTTGTAGACACAGGCATATCTACATATCTGCATTCTGCAAGATGAGCAGCTCCTTCAGGTCTCCCAGCAAAGCTGCTCCTGCACAAGGTCAAATCCTGGCTACCACTCATAAGGATCCTCCTGAGACCCCAGCGCGGGGTCAGGCTGCAGCAGCCACCAGGCAGCTCAGCCTCAGCCCTCAGCAGCAATCTGAGAGCTTCTCTGTCAGCAGATGGGGCTGAGGATAGCCCAGCACAGGGCCTGGCTCTCTGTGCATTATCCCCTGGTGCTCACCGGGCGGGGATGTCACTGGTCACAGATCTGCCTCAGGATGTGCAGACTTGGACTCAGCCCTGGCTCTGCCACAGCCTTCCCTTACGACCTTGGACCAGCTGCTTAGGTTTCCTCCATACCTGTTTCCCATCTGTTAGAAAATGACTGGGTATATTAAAGGGTTCCTGGGAAGATAAGTAAACTGTGAGGCCATTATTAGCTATTACACTGATAGGGCCCAAATGTTCCTATTTTCTGTAACAGCTCAAGAACTTAAGCAGGCATTAAAAGGCTCTGGGAAAATAAAGCTTTGTCTTTCTGGGGTGCTCTCTCAAAGGAGGGTGGTGTGTCTCCCTCCAGCTCTGCATGTGTTTTATGAAATTACAATGCCCTTATTTTCCCTGACGGCCTTCGTTCCAGCCTGTGAAATGGCCTTTGGCCCGTGGAAACCTTCCAAGGTGCTCAGTACTACCTGCAATGCCTGTATTAATCATAATGTGCAGGTGCCAGAGCCTCCAGAGGGAAGGAGAAGGGAGAGGCTGGGTAATTGATCTCTACACAGCCCCAGCAGGAGCTGTTGCATTAGTCCAAAAATTACTTTGCTTTCTGGTTCCCCAAGTTCTTGGGAGTATAAAACAGGAGAGAAGGTTGTCTGTGAATCATCTGTCATCTCTTTGGCTACAACCTTTTCATGATTTGTGGGAAAAAAAATATATAAATAAAGTGTGGGGGTGGGGGAAGTGACTAATTGAGTGCAATAATTAAGCGCAGATCCCAAAAAAGCTGAGCATGTTCCTGCAGCCATCAGCACCCTGAGTGAGGGGTGGGAATGCCTCCAGGGTATGGCAGGACTCAGCTACTGGGGTGCAACAGTGTAAGGAGCAGCAGCATCTGGCAGGGTGCAACAGGGGGTTTTCGTGTGATGCAGCCAATGCAAAATGCTGGGGGTGGACATGCTCAGGCCTGGGCAGTGGAGCTGGTGCAGGGAATTGGCTCCTCTTGTCGCCCTGTCTGGAGGAAGCCAAAATAAAGGAGGGTTTAGTGCTGCAAGGAAATGAAAGGTGAGGAGTAACCCCAGCAGGAAAAGTCAGAGCATCTTGTGCTCACCTGAGCCACCAAATTTGCAGACAAGGCCACCAGACATGTGAATGCACTAAATTAAACTGGTACCCAGCTTGGAAAACTTCCACTCCAGCCAGTAATGTTTGCAGGATGAAAAGCCAGCATCAGTATTGCCCATGTGCCAAGCAGAACCATTTGTCTCCAGTCGTTCCCTCTCTGGTTCCATTAATAAAGGCGGCCAAAGACACACTGAGCACATTCCCTTTCAGAAATCTCCCCAAACTTGGTGACATTTGGAATCACACGAGGCAGCTGCACTGTGAGATAAAGTTAAATGATGAATTCAGACACGGCTCAGTTCGGAAGGTTGCATCTTTCACGGGAGCCTGGCGCCAAAACCCGTGTTGTGTCCTTTAAATGAGGAATTACTCTTCCTCCTGCTTCACACATATTGATGGATACACTGGAAAGATGGCTGGATTTCTGCAGAGTACCATGCTTTCTTCTCCTGACACATGGATCCCCCTGCCAACACCACAGACCTAATTAGTGCTCCCTTATTTCTGTGCACCAGCGAGGAAGCATGTGGCACCTTTCCACGAGCCTAGAAATGCTCTCTCGACGCAGACAGGCACCATATTGCAATGGGTGGGATAGAAACTTGGTGGAATTGGCACTTCCACTGAGGTTTAATGTCATGGCAGCCAAAACAAGAGGGGCCAGCCCCCCAAACACAGCCTGGCACAGCGAGGCAGGAGAGGGATGCAGTTCTGGGTTTCCCATCCCTTACCCACCATGTCCCTGTCCCCTAAGAGACACACACTCTGCTTCTGGGTCAGTTGTTGAAACTGGATTTGTGTATTGTCCAGGAAAAAAAAAAAAAATCCAGGATCAAGGCTTGGTCATAAATGCAGGTGTAATTTGTGCAGTTTAATGTAATACAGCAAACACAAGAGCTGGGAGGAAGAAATGGCAGGGACAGGATGAACCCTGGAGGCACAGCTCTGAGAAAGGAGAATTAGGAAACCCCTAAAATGAAACAGAAAGAGGGCAGGGGCATATCTGCCTTCAGTTCTCCTCCAAACAGCAAAAGGCACATCCCCTCCCAAACCTGGCCAGCCCTGCAGGTCAGAAATATTGTGTGAATATGCACTCGAGGTTATTGTTCTTCCCATGCTGGGGAGAGTTATTTGGAGTCTCCTGCTGGTGTTAAATTAAATTACCCATATAAATAGCACCGGAGGTGATGGACAATAAATCCCACTGCTTTGCAAGCAGGCTGCTGCCATGGGCTGAAAGGCAGAGCTGTTGTAATGTGCCCTAAAAGGCACCTATTTAAGTTACATCTCATCAGACTTCACCTGGTGTGAGTTACTTTACACCCTCCCCCTGCACTGATATCCAGCTCCTGCTGTACAACAGCCAAGCCTACCAAAGGCCTAAGGAGTGAGGAGCAAAGTGCCTTAATTATTCCTACAGTGTTGTTTTTGGGTTTCCTTTAATTTTGCTAAAAATCTATTTGAGTGTTACTACATTTAAATTTCTAATTATTATTTTAAAATAGTGCTTCTTATATATATAAAAAAGGCCTGCTCGACAATTACTTTCTCTTTTTTTTTTTCCCCTAAAATATCCATCTTACTTTGAAAGGTTACTCCCTACTGCTCCTTTTCAAGATTAAAACAAGAAGTTAAAACTAGTTAGAGAATGAATTTTCCCCAGGTAAGCTAACAAAATTCATATCCCAGCAAGCAGCATCTCAGGGAGCAGTGATGCCAGACATGTACAGGGGATGTAAAATGCTTGAAATTAGGAATATATGTAGTGTTCAAAAAAACCACAACAGCAAAAGGCTTGGCAGTTTTGTGTTTAACAGGAGTATGGGTGTCATTACTGGATTGGTACCCAAGAAATAAAAGCATAGATAGGATGAGAGGAAAATTGGAGGCTTATTTTTTAAAAAAACCAGAATCTCTCTAAGCTAAATTAACCCCTGATGTACACCCAGTAAACCTTATGGTGCTACTGGGCAACCAGAGATAACCTGGCTCTTTTTCTTTGTTTTCCACTTATTTTAGAGGAGACAGCCTATTTTTATGCTGCTGGCCAAGAGAGAGTGTGAGGACTGATAGTCAGTTCAAGGCTGTGAAGTGCTGCATTGCTGTGAAGTATTTAATTTAGATCCTTTTTGTGTTTCTGGGGAGGTTGCCTGAGCTGTCTACAAGAAAAAAAAGGTGAGGTGCAGCTCAGAAATTGCAGCGATGGAAAAATTTAAGGGGGATAAGAAAAAAAAAGGACAAGAAAATGAAACAACAACAAAAACCTATCACAGAGTGTGAAATTCACCTGGATCCCTCCTAAGGGGTTTGCACATTTGTGTGATTAGAGTCATATTTATAGGAAAATCTTGTCACTTCTCCTCACACTCGGCGGGGCTGTAAAACACATCACTGCTGCTCTCGGGTTCTGGAAGGAGCTGCTGGTGAATCTGTGCACAAGAAGCAAATCCTGTGCTCCAGGAGGACCCTACCCACCTAAAGGGTCCTGAATAATGTACAAGAGTAGGATTTGTTCCTGTCAGAAATACAGGCTGGCATTAAAATTATGAAACATGCAAAGAAAGGCTCCATTGAAACCTCACGGTCTTAATAAAAGGACCTTGCTCTTTTTTTTTTCTAAAAATCTCCATGATCTCCAAAAGATTTATTGTAATTACTATCATTTTTTGTAATTATTGTCTATTATTAAAATACTGTAATTATAATTGCTGCAGCCACTGACATCCCAAGCACTTTGTGTGCTGCCCAAGGAACATGTGGTCACAGGAATAAACAGGAGAGTGAGAGGAAGAACCAGAGTGGAAGAAGCAATAAAGAGGCAAAATGAAAGAGAAGAACCCGAGACTGTGCTGCCAGTTTTTCTGTTCATCTGAACAGATATTTGATTTCTGAGCATATCATAACACAGCACTGACAGATCTCTTTCTCTTGCAGGGCTGTCCAGTTTTATACATTTCAAGTTGCCAGTGCTGCACTGTGAAACCTCACCCAAACCATTTTCCCCAGGAGGAGCTCCTCAGGCAGAAATGAGGATATATCTTTTCCTGGTTGTCACAGGGATGTGTTGGGCACCTAATATATGTACATTAAAAAAAAAAAAAGAAGGCATGCAGAAAGCAGCCAGAGCCCTGAACCAAAGATAAAAGCCTAAACAAGTGCACTGAAGTGTGAGGTTAAATGGAGAGGGAAAAGCCATTAGGGACAGCAGAGCTTTGGAAAAGTGTAGAAATAATTCTTAAGGAGAGAGGGGTGGTGAAATATCTTAAAGACAGAGAAGTCATAAAAACATGGAGAGCTATTGTTGGAGCTCAAGACAATACAAAGTACTTCCCCCAGTCAGAAATTACTCTGGCAGAGATCTCTGGTCTGAAGCAGGATGGTATTTCTGACTCTAAACTCCTTTCAAGGCCTGACTGCCTGAACACAAACAGAAGCAACGTTGTCACCACAAAAATAATAAAACAGCAATCGTTTTGTTGGCTTGTCACCTATTACAGCTAATTATTTAATTACTCCAATTTAAAATTTTACTAGATTTAGCATCAAAGCATAAAAATCTAGTGATTGCAGTGTCAGAAAGGAATAATATAATTAACGTATTTAGTAGTAACATATTAAACTGTTGATTGCACTGCATTAATCAGCAGAGATGATATGATCCATGGGAGCTGTATGGAGCACAGGCCTGTGTGGGACTGGGCTGTCTCCCATCCCATCCCATCCCATCCCATCNACAGAGACACACCCTGAGCACCCTGCCCCTTCCCCCCTGCCAGGCCCAAGGCACAGGGGACAAGTCAGGGGACAGACTGTGAAGGATCTTTTCCCCAGGGATGTGCTGGAGGTCCCCTGAAGCTGCTCAGTTTTACCCAGACCTGACTCAGCTTCACACTGTTCCTCCCACAGGGACACGACTCAAACTGAAGCATTTCACTGAGTCAAAGTCTAATTCCCAGGGTTATCCACAACACACCAATTTCAGGAGCAGCTGGGGGGGTCCTGTTGAGGCAAAGGATTTGTTTTTATAGTCAACCTGCAGAATTGGTCACCCAGCAATTAGAAGCAGAGAAATTGTTTCTGCCTGACATAACCTAATAACTTTTCTTTTTCCCTCCACGGCTCCAGAGCCAGGCAGCCAACAGAGGGAGCAGGAATTCCTGAGCAGCACAGTGCTCCTGGGCTCTGCCATGCCCTCGGCTGTGTGACTGCTGATCCTGCTGGCACACAAACCAGGAGGCAGCAAAAGGTGCCAGCCTTGGAGGAATAATGTGCTCTGGACTCCCTTCTCCTGCAGCAGGACATGGAACAGCTCAGCTCCTCAGAGGATCCTACTCCAAACATGAGCAGTGATCTGAGAATAGGAAAATGAAGCAAGACACCAGTAAAGACAAGGCCAGTCTGGAAGGAAGGATGTGAAATAGCAAGAGAGGATAAGGGTTTACATTTCTGAGCTTAGCTCTCTCCTACAACATACTTCCCTGCCCAAAAAGGGGAAATGGAGTGGGTGAAAGAGATATCAGATGAAACATACAGACAGAACCAGATATACCTGTGAAATAATTACAAATGGCACCAGTTCATTTTTTCAGATAAATTTCTGTCTGAAAAGAAACACTCTGTATTCCCTTTTCTCCCTCAGCAAGCACAGGGGTCTGCTTGCCTTTCTTGTGAGACAAGTCACATTCTCCAGCATCACAGAAATCCACTCCTGCAGCAGAAATCCTTCCTGCACCCATCCAGGTTCCAGACCCACACCTCTCCCCATGCACTTTGCTCTCCAGCCACCCTTGGGACAGATAAATAAGTGTTTTTCTGTGGTGGAGCTGTTTCTTTATCCCAGCTGAAAATGCCATTATCCTGTAGCTTTATCTAAAACTTATAGATTTGTGTTTATATTCACATCACAGCCAGGTTTGAGCTTCCCAGTGTGCTGCCTCTTAGGGACAAGGTGTGCTGCTGAACAAAGTTTGCAGAGTTTCAGCTCAGCAAGTGGAAGGTGCACATGGGCATCAGAAGGGCACATAAGGCTGATACAAACTGCTAAATTCCAGACTGCCCCAGCTGCCTGTGACTTCTCATCCACACATAAATGAGGCATTGTTGCAAGACGAGCACAAACTGTATTTTTCAAATTAAAAGAAATAATTTACTTAGGGGTGGGGTTTTTTTTTTCTCCCCAAATAACAGAATTCGAATATCTTATTTGAAAAATTACATTTTCTTTTTCCACCTCGCTGCGTCCAATGATTGCGGTGTGATTATTAAACACTTCATAAATAATAATGTGACATTTTTAGATTGTGTGTCTGATTAAGCAGCCATTCTTCTCTCCCTGAGTGCGGCCCTGGACAGCTGAGATTGCTGCAGACGCCGCAAGCTTTGTGGCTCCTTCCCTGGGGATCAGGGATCAGAAGTCACCCCATAACCCAATTAAATCTGAGAGGATATGAGCTGATCACTTCAGGCCAGCTCCAAAACTCACAGCTATCCATGGGGCATCTTGGCACGATCCTCTCTGAGCAGCAGCTCTGGCCTGTGAACACAGCTCGATGCATTCTCCATAGGGATGTTTTACGTAGTGGGAAATAATTTTACTCAATTAGGGCTTGGAATTAGGAAGCCTGCTCTAAGAGCAGGCAGTTCCAGATGAACACAGAACTAAATCCAGGGAACTGAAATATAAGAGAAGACAGGTGTTACCTGCAAGCAAATAAGTGAACTTGAGAGATAAATACTCTCTCAATGAGAGATCAGAGTCCTTTCTTTGAGGATCAACGTGTTGCCTCTTCAAAAACTTTACTGCCTCTTTTAAATAGTNATCCAGTGGCATTTATCCCCTGGTTATTCCAGTGCCAAGGATGCAGCTGTGCCTCTCAGAGCTGCCACACAGAGCAGCACAGATGTCAGTGAAAGGGACCATCACCTCACCCACATTCTCCCTTGCCTAGTATGGCATTTGGGTGAGTTAATCCCAGTCAGAAAACCCAAATGCTTTCTCTTCTTTCCTGAGCACAATCACCATTTCAGAAAAATGACCAAAGAAAGCATCCCCTCTCCATAAACCCTCCCAACCATCTGTCTGGATATTACTGACCTTTCATATTATGCAGGCAGGAGGTGGAAAGGACGGGATAAGGAGGTGGGGGGGAGGGAGGTGTGGAAAAATGTCTTTGCTGTAACAATGACTTATTGCATTTGGATAATCTCTCTTCTTGCCCCACTGCTAACATGGTAATCTCTCTCCACCTCCTGCATGTCAATAATGCAATAACCTGCTCCCCGCCTGCATCAATAACACAACAGCCGCTCTCCGCTTTCAGCAGCACTGATGAATTCTAGAATTGCAACAGCTCAGATGGTCCATGCGAGCTCGTCCCTGCCTCCCACCCTCATTACATTTTAATTTCACTTTAAAGACAGTTGCTATCAGCATTGTTTGGCTACAGCTTCTGTAAAATAAGCTCAGGCTGTGTGTGAACTCGGGAGGCTCCTTGGCTCGGCACAGGTGTCGGGATATTTTCTATCCGTGTGGTTTCTTTGTATATTCTCCATTGAAAAATTAAGGCAAGATTTGCCAAAGACTTAACTGGCCAACAGCTCAGTGTATTCTCAGAAGAAGCTGCCCTAAACTCAGCACTCCTGAGAATCTGTTACTTATGCTCAGTGTGGCAGGTCAGATGCTCAGCTCACTGTCCCCATTGCAACCTTCAAATCTGTGCCAGTTACACTGACATCAGTCCACCAGTTATTGATTAAGCAGTGATGGTTTAAAGCATAAACACACACAAAAGTGCTCTCCCCAGACATGTTAAGTAAATCGTGGTTTAAAAAAATTTCATCTGATAACAACAGCTAAAAAATAGCTTAAGCCAACGTGACAGGATGGAAAAACTATCTGAAAGCATAATCAAGTATGCTTAGTATCAGAGAGCATATGGCAAAAAGATCTTGTAAGAGAATCCTTAATACTACAGTGGGCCTCACACACTGATTAATATCACCTCCTCTGTACAGTCTAGCATGGATAGATTCAAGCAGAAGCTGATAATTTTCAGAAATGCCGCTCCTCATAATGATGGAAGATGAGATTTGGTGAGTTATGTTGAGAATTATTGGCAAAGGTTAGGTGATTTCCCACTGGTGCTAGAGGGAAAACATTGCTTGCAAATTACCAGCATTTGTCAGTACTAATAGCACATCCCCCAGCCACCTCAACTGTCAACATTAATAGGTGTCTTTACAGCAAAAAGGGGTGACAATAGTCAGGCTTGATCAGACCTTGCAATGAGAAGAGGAGCACGATATGGAGAATAAAGACATGGAAATGTGCTTGCAGTGGCTCCTGCCTCAGCTCCCAGCGTCCCACCTGTCGCTGTGTGGGTGGCACTGCTCACCACGCTCTGCCAATTATCACATTTGCTTCCCTGCTCGCTCTCTTCCCATCTCTCCCTCATTTGCTGGGTAGATTTCACTGTGCTCCTTCCATCCTCTCTCTTCCCAGTGACTGCTCTGCTCTCACCTAGCTGTCATTAGCCCAGTGTTTCTGTTCCCAAGGAGTAAGTGCAAGATGCTTTTCCAAGAAAAAGAATGTGAGACACGAGGCTTTCTGAAAGGTTTCCCGGTGCCTGGGTAATGCAGGCTTAGATTATTCTCCTGCCAGAACCCTGTAGAGCCCTTGGGCACAGAGCACCCTGGATCCCAAGGCAAGGAACCCACAGCTCCCAGGAAGAAGAAGAGGGGCAGGGGTCCTTACCAGGCTTCTGTTACCCACCCTCCCTCCCAGCTGAGCACAGCAGCAACTCCATCTATCCCTTGCAGTATCTTACCCCCTGTTCAAACCTTGAAAACTTCCAGGATTCCTAGGAAGGCAAGGTTTGGATGGCTGGGGAAGAGCCTAACACACTGCTGTGCTTACCTGGTCTGTGAGTGCAGAGCTCCTCAAATAAAACCAATACAGGCAGAGGTCTACACTCCTGGCAGGGTACTAATCATCACTGGTGCTCAGCAATTAATTAGTGTTATGCTGAAGAGTTGCTAAGGTATTTTCCCTCCCCGTTTTCCCTCTGTACATGTCATGGGAAAGGACTTGACAGCACTTGAAATTCAGCTCTGGTGGCCTGTCTTTGTTTCAAGCAGGCAAAATATAAACTGTGGCTTCACTCTGTACAGCTTCATCTTCCAGGCTGCTCAGCCCATGCAGCTGGGACAGGGAGCAGCTCTGTCCCTGAGTTAATGCACAGGCTGATGTGCAGTTTGGTGCCCCAACCAAGGACAGCACATAAAACACAGACATCTGCTCTGCTGAGCCTTTCAGCACCAGAGGTAACATTAATTCAGCTTGGCCACAACCAGAGATAAAAATCATTTCCATTCGACTCCTCCTTCTGTCAAAGTGAATAAAATGTAGTTCCCTTCCTCACCCCTGCCTGGCCCACAGTGATTAGCATCAGCAAATGCAATCAGCCCGTGGCCACATCAGCACCCTGCATTAATGCAAAACGGGGGGAGGGCCTTGGCTACTATCAGCACGGAAAGAGAGTCTCACCTTTTAGTATGGTCATCCCTCACAGGGCTGCCAGTGATAAAAGAAGCTGTCAAAACAGACAGGCAGCCCAGCCCAGGCAGAGGTGGGAGAATTCTGGTGGCTTCTCGGGGAAGGAGAAAGGAAAGCACTCAGTAAACACTGCACAAATCCTCAGGGGTCACCAGTCATGGAGCAACAAGGTGCTCACATGGCCTCAGAGAATTATAGACTGGACGGGGATGAAAGGAATCTTAAAGATCATCTTGTTCCAACCCCTGCCACGGGCAAGGACACCTTCCCTATCCCAGGCTGCTCCGAGTCCTGTCCAACCTGCCTTTGAACACTTCCACAACTGGACAGCCTTTTCCAGCCTCTGCTCAGACAACCTGAATGCAGGTGCAAATGCTGGTTCTTCCAAAACCCTGCATCCAAAGGGCCAAACCACCATCAGCAACAAAACAGCTTCCATCTGAGGAGAGTTTTGTTCTTGGATTGTAAAAACCCCAGATGTCATCCCTGAGCAGTGAAAATATAAAAGGTGCCAGGTTTAATGCTAAATATGTCATTGTAACCCTGCGTGTGATCCTGTGGTTCTGCAGCACACACCACCCACACAAACACACATCCAGATAATGTAAAAATTAATAGTTGAGTCTTTTACAGCCTCCTTCACCCTCTGTAAAATGGGTGAGGGGACACAAGGTTGGTTGCCCTTGGGTCTGCACTGTCAGTGTCTCTGTGCAGCAGTTTGGCTTGAAAAACTGCACACAGAATCTCAAATCATGTTGAGAAGATTTTCCCTTAAAACCACTTTCTATGATCCAAAGAGTTGTTTTTTATGGCAGTCGAATTCATTATTCTTCTCAGATAACATTAAATGCTCAAGAGCGTTTTTTTTTCTTTTCATTTCTTTCCCTACACCCTCCTCTTTGGCAAATAGGACTCTCAAGTCCCTTCTGATCACTAATAACATGGGCTTTCATACCCTCCTGGAACAAGTGAAATTTCTTTGACGTCTTAACTTTGCGCAAATAGATTTTAATGAGGGAATATCACCTTGCCTTGAGCTAACTCTCTTCCTTTGCTCTTCCGAGGCTTTTGTAGTCATTTCCTCACAACTTAGAGAACATTAAAGTTCAGCACAGTGTTTGAGCACTGCCTACCATTTCCCCAGAACTTTGTTTATTCACTTCAGACTGTCACAGGAGGGACACACTTTCAAAGGTGTGATGTAAACCAGGCAAAGGAGGAACATTTTCTGCAAGCCTCCATTGTCCTGACATGGTCTCTCGTGTCACCTCGGGGAGTTGTGGCACTTCCCATCGGGTGACACCCAGGGTGATGCTGATGATATAAATAATGTCACGGTGCTCCAAAGTGCTGAGAAGCCAGACAATTGCCATGCTGTCATTTACAGAAAGGTTCCCACCCCAGAGGGACCCTGGGGGATGGACTTTCCTCAGGACAGTTTGTCCTCTGGGGTGGAGCAAAGTGCCCCTGTGAAATGTGGCACAGCACTGAGATCCTGAACCCATGAGAGGGATTCAGCTGTCCCCCTGCAAACTCTTCCCTTTGCTGATAATTTACTCTAATTAAGCCATAGGTAAGACTCTTTCCCTCTGTCAGAAGCAGAGACCTTCTGCTGCCCATATGCCAGGCAGATAAATGAAGGGCAAAACTCCCATGAAGAAGGCAAACTTTTTGCTCCTTGATTAAAGAGCAGTAAAGACCCCTCTATAAACGTGTCTGCTGGTGCCCAGATGTTTTGATAAATGAGGAAGATCCACGTGAGACACGAGGGGTCCCCAGGAACAGGCAAGAAATAGCTGGGGACCAGAGGCTCTGTGTTTCCAGCTGCCCTACAGGTGTAGGATTGGGTTTTCACCAGCATCAGGCCCTACCCCTGGCACAGGTCACTGCTGCTAGGGCTGGCTCTGTCCCCAGATTTACACCTCTGAGTAAGGGCAGAGCAGCTGAGGGAAGCTGGAAACAGCCACACCCTTAGCAGTGCCCACATGGGAGGACAAGAGGGAGTGGGCACACACTGAAGTGCAGGAAATTCTGTTTAAATGTATGAGAAACCATTTTTCTCTGGGGGTGAGGAACAGGAACCAGTTGCTCAGAGGGGTTGCAGAGGTTCCAAATGGGTGTGGACACGGTCCTGAGGTGGCCCAAGGGGGGCTGGACTAGATGATGTCCAGAGACCTCTGGCACCTCAACCATTCTGTGAATCTGCTACAGATTTATAGAGTATGGAGGAAGAAGCCTGAATCTGGAGCTCTTTGAGCTGTCAAAACTGAAATTATTCCAATTAAAATACCAGAGAAAGGGGAGTTCTCATCTTATAGACAATTTATTTCTGCAGATTTGCCAGACAGAAGAGACAAATATCTGCTGTTGTTTACCTCGCTGCACTTCAACAAGTGCAACAACAACAATCCAAACAAGCTCAAACCCTTCATGGTAAATTGTTAGCCAGTGTGGGTTTTTTAAATTGTAAATATATAAATAAGAGCAAGAATCTAGAGTTTAGTGCAATAGAAACAGAAAGCTGATTCAGCAGAACAAGGCATAGTCATAAAAGATTTATTACGCTTTATCAGCAATATCCACAGTCTTGCTGTGATTAGGGTTGCATTGTGTGCAATTATCTTATAGAAATTCTGCTCTTTGATGTGCTTTATCCACCATGCTGAAATACACTTCAATTCTAGTGGGTTTTCATGGTTGACTGGAATTTACATTAATTCCTTTGGGTCTGCAGGGCCAGCCTGGTCTGTCACTAGCAAACTCTTCATAAATATTCATATTTTTATGTCTATATATGTGTGTGTATATATACATACATATATACCTATTATATGTAATTTTGTAAAGTGACAGACCGAGAAACTCTGTTCCCAAAAAAAAGTACTGGAAAACAAAGAGTCCTGCTTTCCCAGGAGTGATCCTTGATTAGTATTTCATAGTCCAGCCTTCCCTCCCTTTTACCATGAATTAGAGAGTGATTGAAATGTTTACAGCAATTTGCAAACAGAGGTTACACTCTGCTCTTAATTTAAAATGTCCAAGTAAATTGAGGAAATAATTTCATCTCAGTTCATTAAGCTTGATTTTTCTCAATCAGAAAAATGTGGCTTTTTTTAAATTTTGTTTTTTAAAGTTCCCTGATTTCTTCCTTACCCCCTGTGCCCATCAATGGCTGCTATCAGCCAGGAAAACTACAGGTGTTTGCAGGCCAACCTGTGTAAGATGCAAATGCTTCCAACTACCTTGGCTGTGCACCTGATTGTGCTTTTGTGGAGTTCAGCATGGGGGAAGTAATCACCTTCAATGGGAGCAGAATCAATTTTCTGAATAATCACTTCCTCCTTGGGAGATGCTCAGAGCCATGAAGGGAGGGAAAAAGACTGCAGAGCAGTGGGTGATGGAGGTTTAAAGAGCTTGGGGGGGGGTATAAACAAAATTTATTTTGTTCCCATGTTTGATAACTAAATGGAGGTTACTCTGATTAATTATGTCCAGATAATGCTCAGAATTGTAGATCTGTGCCATTTCAGGCAGCAGATACAGTTGAAGTGAATGCAGGAGTTATAATTCTCTCTCTCTTACATGAATCTCACCCCTGTCACCTCTCTCCTGTTCTGTGGATATGATTTGGTTTTCAATTGGGTAGCAGAGGAAGAAGAATGCACAGAACCAGTGAGCAGAATCCCTCATTACAAACTGCAGGGACAGGCTACCAGGGGCCTGGTCACCTCCCAGAGCCAGAGGAGTCACAAGAACCCAGGAGCAGAAACCAAACTGGATCATCAAAGTCCAGACCTTGTTTCTGCAGGAGCCTCACCCATTCCCTTCAGCAGGACCAGAGCTGCATCCCCCTGTGCCACTTGGTCAGGCTCCCTGTCCTGGTGTGGGATTCCATGTCCATGTAATTCCTGCACCTTCCAGGGCTGCAGCTGGGGAGAATATTCCACAGTCAAACCTCAACAGCAGGAACATTTCCCCAACCCTTTCTTCTCAACTGCAGGGGTACTTCATCATCTGCCCATGGATTTCTGAGGTGTACATTGAGTTAGGTTGGATTCCAGGTCTGTTCAAGGAGGGAAGAACGCTCTCCATGACCCACTCAGCATGATCCTCACCTCTTTCCTGCCTCCACCTGGATTCATTAGGTTCTTCTTTCCAGTTCTTCCTTTGACAGGTTTACTGAATGGCACAAAATCATCAACAGCCAGTTAATTAGTTGTTAGTGGTGTTGTTCACCACACCTTGACTTGTTTGCGTGGGGAGGAATTATAAATCCCATTCCCTAACCATGCATTTGTGTTGCTTGCCAGTAGATTGATGCCTTGGGAAGGCTGACCTGAAACAGAGACTGGGCAGAGCTGGAGAATAAAGCAGGTATTTACTGAAAGGCCTTTAGGAGACACCTTGGGCAGGACAGGGCCTGACCAGGTTGGACCCAAAATGGTCACAAAAAACAGACAACCAGTCACGAGGTCTCACACTTTCATAAGTTTTGGTCCATTTCCATATTGGGGTTTAATTGTCCAATTACAGCTTCACGTTGTGAGGTCTCATCCTTCTTGTTTTCTTTCTTCAGTCCACTGCTGTTTGTGTTTTTGGGGCTGAAAGTTGTCCTTGGTCTTCAGCAGGGAAAGGATTTGTTTTGTGTCACTGCTCTGTGCAGAGCTGAGTGACACTGACTGTGAGCTCAGAGCTGAACCCCTGGGCAGCACAGAACCTGGAAAACATGAAAGCTCAAACTTAGGGCATCGAGATGAGGGGTGAGGGATGGGAAAATCAGGTTCCTCAGTCCTCTTTGTATTTTTCAGCCTGAATGGCAGTGGTTTGGAGAAGGCTGGACATCACAGGTCAGGGGAGAGCCAACACCAGCGCTGAGAAAGGAGAGAGGGAGCGATGAGCTCAGTGCATCAGGGTAAGAACTGAAACAAGTTAAGAGCTGTATGCCTGTTAGCTCCTCACAGCCAAATAATCTGCCACTGAAAGGGGAGAACAGCAGAGGGGCTGCAAAGGAACACAGCTTGGTTTAATAGAATCAGGAACTCTTTTGAAGGCAGCTGTGTAGCTTAGAGCAGGTGGGTGCAGCTCGACTGGGAGGCCTGTCTCTAGGTAGGGACTTTGTTAAGGACAAGAAAAGGGGGGGAGGGAGAGATATAAATTCTGTTGTCAAGTAACATCACGCTTTAATTTCATGCCACATTATGACAATCTGGTCTGTGAGGCACTCCCAGTGTGTGGCTGCAGAGCTGCTGTATTACAGCTGATGGGCCCGGGAGACCTGCAGCCCTCAGCTAATTGTAAAACCGATTAAATAGCAGTGTGAAGAAGTTTGATTAATTCAATCTATCTCCATGCATCAAGGCCAGAATCAGACATGGCACGAGCCCCAAATCTTTGGAGTATCAAGCTCTTTGTTCTTTATACTTAAAATAAAACAAATAAATTATAATATTTAAAATGAAGCGTAAGAAGTTAATGAAATTATAACATTAAGAAATGATGAAACATAAGTGACAATTCTACTCTTCTTCCTAGAAAATCTCCAACCTTTCTGCCTTTAAAAAATAACGCCAAAAAAAGCATTTCAATTAGCATCTTTATGTGCTTACCCAGATAAATTACCATACTAATAAACTTCTGATAGACTTTCAGGGGCTGCTTAACCAAGGGCTTCTGATCCTGCTGAATTCATGGTCTCTTGGGCAGGATGGATTTGGACCTGATTA
The DNA here is from genome assembly GCA_013397195.1 of Hylia prasina. Taxonomy (NCBI): domain Eukaryota; kingdom Metazoa; phylum Chordata; class Aves; order Passeriformes; family Sylviidae; genus Hylia; species Hylia prasina. Next base: position 22,377 of record VYXD01000011.1, read on the forward strand.
ATTTTAGTTGTTTCAATGGCAGAAAAACCAGCGATTGCTCTCTTCTAAATAGATGTGGGAAAGGGAAAGGGAAAGGGAAAGGGAAGAAAGAGAAAGAGAAAGAGAAAGAGAAAGAGAAAGAGAAAGAGAAAGAGAAAGAGAAAGAGAAAGAGAAAGAGAAAGAGAAAGAGAAAGAGAAAGAGAAAGAGAAAGAGAAAGACAGAAACAGAGGAAGAGAAACAGAGGAAGAGGAAGAGGAAGAGAGGAAGAGGAAGAGAGGAAGAGGAAGAGGAAGAGGAAGAGAGAAAGAGACTGTTCCTGCTGTCCCAGCTGGCCTGGCTGGCCTTTGGGTCACCACAGCACCCACTGCACTCAACCACAGAGCTATAAATTCAATTCAATTACTGTACACAATTCCTAAATGCTTGTGATACTGCCTTCCAGCTCCTGAAATTCTGTGAGAATGTGCCGGCAAACAGCACATCCAGCTTCTGAAGTCATCTGTTTGAAGAGCAGTTTTGACCAAGAAAAATGTGAATATTCCTAGGGAACATTTTGACTTTGCCTGTTTCTATTTGGAGACAACTGCAGCTGCACATGCTGGAAGTACTTGGGTCTTTCTCCCCACTGAGCAGGGTCTTCACTGGTTTCCAAGGAACTGAGGGACTTTTCCATGCTCAATTTGCAGAGAAAAGAGATCTCACAAGTCAAGTTGCTCTTAGTGCTCACTTTTAGTCTCTCACTAAATAAAGTAATACAGGAAATGGTTTAAGAGAGATGAGACTCATTTCTGTGTCTCAATAAGGGATCTGCACACGTGTGTGTAGCTCTCCCTCCCCTCAGTCACAGCCCCCTGCATGTGCACTCACCTGGTACCTCCTGCATCCCATATTAAGGGGATGACTTGCAATGGCACCAGGAGCAGAGCCACACAAAGAATAATATTAGATTATTTCTGTTATTCATCAGTATCACGGCTGGACAGAAAGCTCTTAAATCTGCCTAAAGTGGCTTCTTATGGATGCTGGTGCTACCACCAAAAAATAAAATATTGTGCATACAGGTACAGCTTCCCTGCTACCCACAGGCTGCTTTTTGTGTGTGATTATAAAATACCTGCGTGACCCTCCTAAATTGAATATCATTTGATAGCTGAGCAACTGTACTACTCAGCAGCCTGAAATGTTCCAGAAGCCTTCTCCCTCCTCTTCCTTTTCTCTCCCACCAGAAAACATGGGGGACTTCCCAGGCCCCACCACACTCCTGGAATGCATTCTCTCAAAAAGCCCACTGCACCTGGAATTATTATACCATGGTGAGAAAAGCAGTGAACAGTAGAAAATGACAGTTTACCCAAATGGAGGTGAAAATGCACTTTCTCCTGTACTTAAAAGAAATAACAGCTTTCAGCAAAGATCTAAATCCTAGCAACAAGCACTACATAAATGCAAAAAGGTCATCTCTTTGTTAGAGAAAGGTTACTTTGCTGAACACATACTTTAAAAAAATAATCTACTAAAGGAAGTTAAGCTTGGTAACATTTCTGTTGTATTTGCACATGGAGAGAGCAGATCTGTGCACTCCCTTTCAGGGCAGGGAAGTGAAGGACGGTTGATTATAATGAACAATTTTCTTCTTTGAGAGGTACAAGGAAAAGAATCTGAGATACGTTTCAAATGGCTACTTAAAAAGAAAATTTGGTCTCTGCTGTGCAAAGCACTGGTTGTCAGCTGTGAATTCACCTGGATGGCAGTAAAGAGGGACTTCACCTACCCTGCTAGGAATGGCCAGAATGGTGAGTGCTCCTGCACCCCTGCTGCTGTCGTGCAACTTTTTCCTTGTCCCCTCTCCTCCTTGGCTGAAAAAATGCTTGGGGTAAAATTTTCGTTGCAACGAAGCACACAGCAAACCCCCCTTGGCCTTCAAAAGAGAGAGGAGACCCCAAAGTTTGGGAGATGGGAGGCTCTAAGCCAAGAACCTTCTGTTTGAACAGACAAACAGGCAAGGGGCGTGGAGAGAAACAACGGCACAGAGGGCTGATCTGTGCAAATCCTTATTAAGCAGGAGAGTACATAATATGTTTAATTTTACTCCTAGCCAATAAAGTAAGAGGCTCTGCAAGCCAGATTGGGTAAGCTGCTGTTCAGAAAGAATCACCACGAGAAACAGGGAGGGATAAGATAATGAAGCCAAATATTGAGGGGAGAAAGGAGAGGAAAACATAGCAGAAAGTCTATCACAAATGCCCAGAACAGCTTGGTCCTGCAAAGGGCATCAGTGAGGATACAACAGGTTATGGGCTGCATGAAACAAGGACTCCAAAGCACTTGAGTCCAGTTCAGAAGGATGTTGGTGGGGAAAAAATCTCCACTGTGTTTATTACCCTGGTCTAGATCCATTGATTCTTATGTGATTCAGTAGAACTCCCTCTTCCCTGGACCAAGCTCCAGCTCCAGGATAGCAAGTGTTCAGGAATTACCACATCTAAACAGATATATAAAACCTGGGCTTTTTTTCTAGGTCTCTTCTTGTCTTTGGGTGAAACTCTGCCCTGTTGATTTCAGTTGGAAACTGCTGTTGACTTTACTGGGAGCAAGGATTATGTTGTCTTCTGGGGAAATACAAACAGTTACCTTCAGAGCCATTAACAGAAGGAGGAGAGAAATCTCTGGTCAATAATAAGCTAAGCCTAGGAAAATAAAAATGCAGTTCTCTGTCACCTTGGAAAGATCAACATCATTTGTCATGTGGTGTTTATTCAGCAGAACAACAATTGCATTTGTGCTTTTGAAGGGAAATGAAAGGGGAAAGTAGCAGGAGGGGGAATGGGGGAGATCTGAGCACAGGAATGTACTGCCACTCCAGCCTGCTATCATTAAACCACATCAGAACTTCATAATCATGGTGTTTAATTAAACAACAGAGGCATGGGTTTATGCATTAATAATGAGGCCTAGCACTTTAGCATGTCAGGCTAAATACAGTTTTAAATTAATAATGTAGCACCACAGCATTAGTGAGAAAATGAAATCTTATTAACAACTTAATAAAGTCCCTTATTTGCTAAAGTTCCAGCTCTCAGGGAACAGCATTATAGCAAAGCATTTGCATCCCTTAAGGGGGCAGATGGGAGGAGGTGCTGCTTTCTCACACCCTCCGTAATTCCATTATATATAGCTCCCATAGTCACTAAATATTGCCTGGTGTCTGCCAAATGATGCCTTATGGTGCTTCTAAACCTGGGTGTGACATGCTGGGTAATCTGCAGACGCTCTTTTTAGACACCCAGGAAGGACAGTGCCTCCCTTTTTCCTGGCACTGCACTGGAGAGCCAGCAGGGGATGGATGGAGCGCTGCCCGCCAGATCAGTGCTCTAAAATCTTCTGTGGATGTCCTCTCAGGGGCTGCAAACACTGCTCTGTGAAAGACAAGGGACTGAAGCACAGAAAGCAGCTGAGAGCATGAGGAATGGCAGAAAGCAATGATTCACAGGCTTCCCAGGTTTGGAGCCATCAGCTGATCCCTCACAACAGCCTCTCTAAGCATTCTTGTACCACTGCTCCGTTTAGGGTGTTTTATTTTCAGGACAGACTGAGGGTGTGAATGGTGAGGTACTCCAGCTCTGCTGATAGGAGCCACTATTTAAGCTACAGAAGCTCAAGCAATTTATAACCAGGGTTTCACAAGCTTTCAGCTTCTTGATTCCCACTGATTGACAGACCTGGGCCACCTCAGGCACAGAGTGAATCGGGAAAAGACTAAAGACTGGAGCCCCATCTGCTCAGCCCTACAGCAGAATCTGAAGCCTAGGGCCAGGTTTCCACTTGTCAACGTGCTTGACACAAATTTACCTACCAAACTCCCTTAAATCCAGAGAAACAGCTCAGTATCTCTGCCATCCAAGTGCTGGGTCTCTCTCCACAGGCTTGAAAGTTCTATCTAAGCTGGCTTTGCTGAGGAAACAAAGAGCAGGCTGCAGGACCATCATGAAATGAGTAATGTGGGGACAAGATCCAAAGTCAATGAGCAGACTTGAAATAGCTGAGCATCAAGGCCATGGAGAACTGAAAGCAGCAAAGCCACAACCAGCCACAGCCACGAAATTCAAGAGACCATTAAAAAAGATTAATAGAGAACAGAACAGACAGGGTATATCCAGCTATGAGTCTGTCAAAGAAGGACCTCTTTGGGATGAAAAACACTGATCAAACATCTTGTGCAGCTTGAAAACTATTGAATTAGGATGGAAATCAGCCAGTAACAGCACTGACTGTTGCAGACAGGATTGGAGAAAAGCAGTGGGTCAAATCCTACTTTTGATTGTGCTCAGGAGACCATAGAGCTATTTCCTCTTCCTTCCCCTTCTGTCTGCATTCCCTAATTTTGCTCTGAATTTGTTGGACAATGTACCAACATAAGTAACCTTTTGGGGTGCTGGAAGAACACATGAATGATTTGGGTAAGACCCTAACATTTCCCCTTCTCATGGTTACAACTCCCTTGAAAAGGAATGGTCTTCCATATTCCATGCCTCCAAATTTTATTTGCGTTTTCCATTATCCCTTATCTTGCTCCAGAAAAAAATACTGATCTTGCGAGAAGTTGGACATGAGATTCTCTTTGTGCCCTTTTTTTGTCTCAGTTAGTGCCCAGTTTGATGGAATGAGGAGGAAGCTGGGGCAGAATGATCAGGGGAGCTCTCCTGGTGGAGCTCCCAGTGGGGAGCAGGTTTCCTTGCAAAGCCTGTGTGCACTGGGAGCCCTGACCTGCATGCAGAGCCTGCCTGCCCATCCACCTCCTCCCGCAGACACCCAGGGACTGTGGGCTCCACTTGGAAACCACAGAGTTCATGGGAAGTAGCAGCTCTGTGCAAATGAAAAGTCTAGGACGTAAAAATCACCTTGGTGTGCCGTGTCTTCCATCTCCTCTGTTAAATAATAAATAGCAGGCTAATGGACCTGAGCATGGCTGCAGGATGCAGTGCACGTGAAGGCAGAGCAGACCTGCATGTTCCCCTTACTTCATCATCAGTGAGTAAATGGGTCACTGGTGTAAATCTTCATCCCTTTTTCATTGTCTTTATCCCCAACCTACTGCAATGAGATAGGGCTCAAAATCACATGCCCCTGCTAAAAACACTACACAGAAACGTTACAAATTATCTCATCAAACCACCTTATGTTTCTACTCTGAGCTCAAGAAAACTTCAGGAAATAAAGTTTTTCATTCTAGAAAGCCTTAATTTGGTTTTTAATTGTGCAGCAGGATGTCTTGGGATCTGGTCTTTTTCTCCCTCCCTTTTTTTAAATTTTCTATTTATTAATATTTAATCTCTGCACAGTGCAGAAGAAAATCATTTCTGCAATAACGTCAGAATGGGAGGGTTAGAAATCAATAGCCAAGCTCTCACAAGACACATTCAATCCCTTCTTAATCCATTTTCGACTGCTCCCTTGTCTTATTAGAACAGCCAAGTTTTCCCTCACTTGTTAGGTTGGGATATTCACATTGCACGAGGGAACTGAAAGCTCCCAGAGAAGCAGAAACCTCTGGAAAAGCAGGAAAGAGAACAAAGCAATTTTGTTTGAGGCAGAAGCCTGGGCATCATCCTGTACCCAAAACCCTGCTTTAAATACCCATTTCCCGTGGCACATCCTGCATCCACTGCCAGCCCCAGCCACTGGAACGTCTTTCCCTTTTAGTTTTCCTTCAGGGCCCTCTGTCACACCCAGCTCTCTCAAGCACCTCAAGTATCACCTCCACTACTCACAGGTCAGTTCCCAGAAGTGTAAGAGCCAAACAAGCACTCTCTGGGAGAAGCAGAAGGTCAGTGAGCAGGAGAATCCCCTTCACCTTCCTCAGTGCCTCTAAGGATTAAGGATATGACAACATGGGCTTGTTACCTGAGCACAGACACCAAAACCTGTGACTGCCAGTCTGGCCATGCACCACCTTGACCAGGCCACACCATGGCTATGCAGAGCTATTCAGCTCTGAACAGCCAGCCCACCCCTTCCTTCTGCATCCTGCTGCTTCCATAAATGCTTTCTCTTTGGCAAGCCAAGCACCTTCCCATCGGTGTCATGCAGCCCCTGGCACTTGGGTTTATTTCATTGAAAGAAGGAAATACCTTTGCTGGGACTCCAAGGGGGTAGCTGGGGCCCTGTCACTGCCTTCTCTTCAGCAGTTGCACGTTCTGGGATGAAGTTCTGCATAAGAGAATTCAATCTTTCCCTGAGAAAACCTGCTTACCCCTCTCTGTCCAGGGCTCAGTGTCTGTACATCCTTTCCCTCTGCAGAAGCAATAATGAGGGCTGTTCGGTTTTTAGCCAGAATTAAGGATCATCCGTGCATTTCTAGCTGCCATTAAGAACTTTGTCCCAGTGGTAAAGGGCTGGAAGCCTCAGGAGACCGGATAGGGGGAACAGGAGAAGGAGTCTGGGACTCGGGAGCAGCAGGAACAACCAGTTTAAACATCCTGTATCCTATCTGCAATATTGAAGCGGAGCCAGATGGAAAAGAGAGAATGATGTCGCCTTGTTCTCCTGAGGGGCAGGGGCAGCCCATCCGAGGCTGGCGGGATGTGCCGGTCCCTCCTGCACCGCCGCTGCCTCCCAGCCCGCCTGATGCAAGAGGAGACTTTGCCAGCAGAGGGAACTGCAGACCGGATAATCGCTCATTCCCCGCTGGAACACTCACCAAAACACGTAGTTATGCCGAGTCTCTCCTCTCCTCCCTGGAAAAAAATATGTTTCAGACTCCTCTGCGCTGCTCTTGACCAACTTGCTGCTGGTTGGTTTGGTTGTTGAGAGCTTTCGGTCTAAGGGCACTGCTAAAGAAATCCATTCAAACAAGAAACCAATTGAAAACACTCTGTTGACCGTATTTAAAAAAATAAAAATACTAATCCTGCAAATCCCTATAGCTATCTTCTTGCTGCCATCTAGTGAAGGGGAAAAAGTATGACTTGAGTGACATAAGTAGAGCAAAACCTATTCCAGAGGCTTGCACCTGTTGAACAAGCTAACTTTGAATAAAGTGCTTCAAAACAACCTTTAATGTTGCATGAGGATTTCCCTTTTGGAAGTCTCCTTCATAAAGGCCCTCCTAGGCCCTTGAATGGACAAGTGCTGGTGAAAGCCTGACTTTGTCACCACTTTGTCTGAAGAACAATCCAAGAGTGACCACTTTGTTGTACTGAAACTCTTCACACTGCTCTTAAAAGCTGTAGGAATTCTGGTGGTGTTTGCAGGATCAGGCAGTAATGGGAGCTTTCACTGCCTTTTGTATTACCATGAATACACAATTGCTGTAGGAGGATGACAAGCACAGGCTCTGCACATCCACCTCGTTTCTCAGGCAAGGTTTTATAAGCAGAATCAAACTCCTTGTTAGGACCTGAGTGCAGGAGTCTTATATCCAGAGTCCTGTGCCTTAGCCAGAAGATCTTTGTTCCTCTAGACAAAGATGGTATGTTCCTGCATGCCTTGGGAATTTTTGGGAGGAAAGCCTCAGCTGTGTGACAGACAAGTGATAAGCAAGGAGCAGCAGAAACACAAACATTCCAGTTTCTGCTGCTCTCCTGCTGTGCTTCCATGGCCTCTGGCTATTCCCAACCTGTGTTTTTGGCACACACCTGCCAGAGTGAGCTCCGCCTGCTTTCCCCACCTTGAGTTTTTATCTCCACCCACCAACCATTTCCAAACAGCCAGACCCAGCACAGCATTGCCACTGCTTGTGCTTTTCCTGCACAGTTGTTCTTGCTACCTTCCTGCTGTTACACGCGGGAGATGAAATATTCACCCACCACTTCCAGCAGCTCCAGGGAGCTCCCAGCAGAGTCACTCCACTCATCCCACCACCTTTGTACTCAGCAGAAAATGATCCAGTCAGACATTTTGATTCTTGAACACCTCTTCGCTTTCCACCCTCCTTGTGTTTGCCTGGATACAAGATCCAAACCCTGACATGCAGCTGTATTGAGCAGGGCTGTATTTAACCGTGTCCATAGCAGGAGTGTGGGATTGCAACCTGGGCTCCTACTGAGCCCTTCGGGGTCACTTCGGAGTCCGCAGCGCTTTGCCCACCTCTGGCTCGATACCGAGGAGCCGGGGGGGTGCCGGGGGCGGTGGGTGCCCGCTCCCCTCCGGTGGTCGCTAGATGTCAGCACGGGACCGCCAGCCCGGCCCGGGGACGCCACAGCCCCCGGCCCGACAGACCCGCACCGCTCCCGAGAGGGACAGAGCCCATCCCCATCCCGCCAGACCCGCACCCCGAGAGGGACAGAGCCCATCCCCATCCCGCCAGACCCGCACCCCGAGAGGGACAGAGCCCATCCCCATCCCGCCAGACCCGCACCCCGAGAGGGACAGAGCCCATCCCCATCCCGCCAGACCCGCACCCCGAGAGGGACAGAGCCCATCCCCATCCCGCCAGACCCGCACCCCGAGAGGGACAGAGCCCGGCCAGACAAATCCCTGGCAAGGACAGGCAGAGATTTTATTTTCTGCCATGGTCTTCCGCGTGAGTCACTCCTTTCTGTCTTTTTTTTCTTTTTTCCCCTTTTTTTATTGTTTGGTGGGTTTTTTTGGTTCTAGTCCAACATGTCAAAATCTAAATTCCTGTTTCTCAGTTTTCGGTGAGAAACCAGGTTGAGTATTTTCAGATGCCTATTAACAGCTACGATTTGAGGGAGAAGTCCAAAGCAAATTCTTCCATGTGCACTTTTTGGTAGCACATTAAACCTGAATGGATTTCAGATTCATACAGGCTCCAAATGATTTCTCTCAGCTGTGTGTTTTAGAATTACATATAAAGCATCAAATCCTCCCACTCTTCTGTAGCTGATGCACCTCCCAAGCTACCCTTCAGTGTTGAAATAACCCTTGAAGAACTAATCTGTTTAATAAACCATGGGAGAGCCTGTGTGAGAAGTGTTTGCTTCTAATTTTCAGCCCACTTAGAAGCACATGACATTTTTAGAAAGCACGTCTTTACAACCAGAACTCCTGAAAGTTTATAACACCACTGGTCCTTCTCATTGCAAGATCTTAACACTTTACCAAAAGAGTAAATCATTTCTAGCAGGGGACAATCCTGCTTTTAGCATTCCCTCTACATCTTTCTAATGGGAATTTCTTATGCCAGTGATGATAATCTTGTATCTCCTTCCATTTGTCTGTTACGGCTTGGAGTGTGGGACTGGCTCCAGAGATGAGAAGAAGTCACGCTGTGCTCACTTGCATTTGAAAGTCACAGTGGATATATAGAGTGCCACCATGAATATATAGAGTGATCTGTCCCAGGAGCAGCTAAGTGGTTCAATTCTCATAAAACAATTAAGTTACTAAAATCAGTAATTGGTCTTCATGGTTGGATGAGCCCAATAAGGGGAGCAAAAGGGAGATGTGACCATATTGTAACATTCAAACACTGGAGGTGAGGTAAGAGAACATCAGTGAAAAGTATGATGGACAAACCTGTTGCACACTCTGATGCCAGGCTCGGACAGAGCCAGTTTTATGTGCTCCACTCCTCCAAAAAGCAGAAACACAACCTCCCAGATGTGCAGCCAGAGAGGAGGGGAACAGCCTCATTCAGGCAGCAGCTCAGCAAGCACAGCTGAGGTGGATGTGTCACTGCTCATCCAGGCTCTGATGTGCAGAAGGAAGGGAGACAAGCTCGTCATTTCACGTTAGCACACGGCACACGAGGAGGTGATGGGAAAAGGACAAGCCAACTACACTTCGGAGAGGGCCTGAGAAAAACAAACCACATTCTGGAAAAAGCCTCCTGTCGCCGTCACACCCAGGCTATTTACTACAGCAGATAATCTGCCAGGTGCATCTGGAGCAACTGGTTGCATCTGCCTGCAGGCAATATCCACCTGCTCACATCTATGTGTCAAGGCACAGGATTCAGGATTCATCCCATCCTTTCCCAGCAGGCAGTTGAGGGGTCTGGACCAGGCACATGTCCATGGAGAAAGACTGGAATGCTCTTATGCTATCTGTAAAACAAACCTCAGTAATATCAAGTGCAGTCTCCAAACTCCAGAAAGGAAAGAAATTGGGACCTCTTTCTGTTGCAGTTAAAGTTTAGGCCCTTGTTGTCTTCTTGATGCAGGAATATGGGACTAAACACCCCAATTGTCCTTCTCCATGCAGCTCCACCTTTGCCAGTGGCTGCCTCAGATTCTCCTTGAGGTTTCTCCGTGGGTCAGACACCACAGTGATGATTCCTCCCACCGTGCAGGCCATGGTGTGGTTTGTTTCCTGTCCCAGCATCACGCTCTGTTGCTGGTACCCACAGCTGGGGAGGATGCAGAGTCCCTTCAGAGAAGGGCTGTGTCATCATGGATCTAACTTTTTCCTGGCACATGGAAGGCAGGAATGCCGTGAGCCCCTGAAGAAAACTGGAATAGAAAGAAGAAAACTTTGCCTTGGAAACCTCCCTGCACAACAGGTGCCTCCTCTGTCAACCCCACCTAAACCACCATGACTGGATCTCAAGCACTGTGTGTGCCCTGGCGCTTCCCTGCACTTCCAGCATCCAGGGGCAGTTAAATAGAGGTGATGCTCCAGGTCTGAACCTGCTTGTGGGAAGGGAAGGGAA
>VYXD01000011.1:34265-44390 GCA_013397195.1 Hylia prasina
GTTCTTCATTTTGCCTTTTTTGGTGTTTTTCTTTTTTTTTTTCTTTTTTTTTTTTTTTTCCTTTTTTTTTTGCACTTTTCTTTCCACTGCCATCAGCCCTGGCTTCCTTCCATCAGTTAAGTCTGGGTTTTCTTTTTCGTTCTTCTCTTAAACACCTCCCTCCCCATTTGGAAATATTTGGCAGTTCACGTGGACCCCCCAAAACACCCACTTTCCACTTTATTTAGTTCCCCCCTCACATGCAGTTTCATCTGTAGAGTCATTTCCTTCCCAGCCTGTCAGTGGATTGATTGTGAGCGTAATGTTGCTTTTCGCTTGCTCTGAGCTACAAAGTTTTTGAGCAGTTTTGAAACAGAACTATAGAAAAACAGAGAGGGAGAGAGATCTGGAAATGGAGACCTCAGTGAATTTGCTTTGGCATGATCGACCTGTGTTAAAAATAGATTAAAAGGAGGGAGGGGAAGCAAAATCCAGCTGCAAACTATGCAATGTTTCAGAGTCATGGGCGGAGGGGGTTCTGTGTAGCCAGCTGGGGTTGGACTGCATCCCCAAATCCAAATGGAAATCATTTGGTCAGAGCTCACGAGAAGGGGGGAATTCAGTACTCTTGCTAAAAAAAAAATTGATGCTTCAAAGTAAGATGCTTTTTTTTCTCTCTTAAAAAAAAATTAACCCGTTCTTGGACTGAGAGGAACCTGTGATTGTATGCTAATGCTTGCTGTTTGCCTGTTTCTCAGCTTGGTTAAGTTTTCCAGATGATTTTCCAAAGTCGTTGCTCATCATGATAAACAAAGCAAAAGGTGACTTAACATATTTATATGTATTTATAATAAATAAAAGACATGAATAACCACTTTCTCTGTCCTACATGTCTCTAAAACCAGCTGGCAGTCCCTGCAAAACCCCTGGTGGAGTCAGGTAAAGCAGAAATGGATGCAGCAAGAGCAGCTGTGTGAACTTAGGGGAATGACCAGAACACTTGGAAAAAGCTTGTGGATATTCAGCTCCTTATCAGCAGGGATTTGCACTTTTTCTCCAGTTCCTCCTGAATCATGAGAACACAAAAAAAACCACGTTGCTTGTGTCTGACTCTGAGTTAAGCAGGCAGGGGTTTGGGTTGTGTATTCTGACATTTGCCCTGAAAGTGGTGTTTGACTGGGGTTATTGTAGCGGCGAGCTTAGCTCTGAGCACACCCATGGAAAACACGGCAGGGAAGGAAATCGCTTAAAGACTCCGCTTATCCCTTTGGCTTGGTTTTCTGTTCTATCTACAGCTTGACCCTAGATCTACATCTGGTGTTTGGGCCACTTGATATCACGACTGAACTAATGATCTCCTGCCAATCTTGACTGTGCTGGTACAGGTTACAAAGTGCGTCTCTCGCTGGCTGAGTTTTCGGTGTCGCTTGTGTTGGTTTTACTTTGGTTTTCTGGTTTATGCTGTTCAACGCTTTGGTGCCTTGTATGCTTCACTGGTCATTATAAAATAATAATAATAATAATAATAGTGATTGAGGTGCATTCAGTGCTTTCTGTTCGGGTTGGAAATACCCACCCAATGTCAGAGCAGCCACGTAAACTGGTACAGTCGCAGCCTCAGGGGCTCGAGCTGTCCGTGGCCATTTGTGTTAGGAGTGGGGTGTAACTATTTAGGGTTATTAAACCAATTTCCATGCCTGTCGCTAGTGTTATGCTAATTTGAAAAGGACTGCCATCCCTCTGAAGCGCTTGTCCGTGGCACTTAATTTTAATTAATACATTTCCAAAAGACTTTTTGTGTTTGGAAAGCGAAGTGTGTGATTAAGCCTTATTCATAAAGACATATGTTAAAAACTGGTTCCTGCTCATTTCCATTTTTATATCTTCATTTCTTTCCTGTAGTTAAAAAAAAGGGAAAAAAAAGAAAAAAACAAAGAATAGTTTTACAGAACAGTTTATCTCTTTTTCCGAAAAAGAAAATTTTGAAAATGCTCTTAAAGCATGTCTGATGAAGCGAAAGCCAACCAAAACCCCTACTGAAGCAAAAATTACTGGAAACTGCAAATCAGCAAAGGTCACTTAAAATTTTGCAGACTGAGTTTTTGCTAGGAAATATTTTGGGGGGGAAAAAGGTCAGTTTAACAGAGAATCATAATTTTTAAGTAGATGTATGTTACTTCTGGTTAAAATTAAATAAGATTGAGAATATTAAATGGAGATTAGCTTAACTGTTCATTTTTCACCAAAACTAAAATAGTTGGAGAATAAAATATTTAACAGCTCAATATTTAATCTGAGTTTGGTTTAGTTAAAGACTTAAGACTAAAAATAATGGGATTTGTAATTGCTTCTTTGTCAAATAATTATGGCCCAAAAAAAGGAGTCTTACTAATTTCAGAGCCTAAAAGCTCCTCACACTCTGAGACAAGCTATTTTTGGAATGATGGGTTTTCATACAGTGATTGTTTTAAATCTCTTTCTTTCATTTACATCAGTAAAAACTCACTCATACTATCATACCTACATAGAATCCTAAAATTCTACCTTCTGACAGTCCTGGAAATATTTAGAAGGCTCTTCAAGAGCCTGCTTGGAATTAAATGATCTCAGGAGGCTAAGTAGGAAATTTCAAATACAGAAGAAAAACCTGCACTAAAAAAAATTTTGAAAGGAAAAATAGCAAGTTTGAAAGGAAAAATAGCAAGCAAAAAGAAGATGAATCATGACTTTCCCTGCGACAAACAATATCAAACTCAAATAAAGTTGACCAAGCTCTCAGTTAATCTGGATGTTCAGTCCTCTGAGCTGCTTCTGTCCACCCTGGGCTCGCAGGGTTTTAGCTGATGATGAGGTGGAGCCCGTTCTGAGCCCAAGGTGATTTTTGTGCTGAGCTGCTGCTAAAACTGCTACCAAGTGAATGCCTAGTACTTGTCCAAGATCCTTTTGTTGGGAGGGGATAAAGGAGCAGCTGACCATTGCATTTGTGTGTGTGAAGCACCAGTGCTAACCTTGCAGATGTGCGTGGTTATCCTGAGCATGAAGTCCTGTACTTGTTATTTGTTTTTCCTCTCCTCTGGCTTATTTTGTGTACCTTGTAAGGTTTTAAGTGTCTGTTTCCATTTGGTGTTTCAGATAATATGAAGGGAGGACTTGAGAAAAACTGAAGACTTTTTTTTTTCTGCTCAGATGTTCTTGTTATGATGCCTGCTCTTTTTTTTTTTCCTCAAGAAGGATTTATTGTGTATGTTCAGATGGAACTAAAACACCAATCATATGTTCTAATGTACTTATTATCCTGATTTGTTCATACTTGGAAGAAAACATAATGCCAACTTTTAATTAAATATAATATATTGTTTTCTAACCTCACTTAGTTTTTCTTTGAACTCTCCAAGACTAAGCAGCAAGAAGTGTCACAAAGAGGAAATGCTGCTTCACTGTCTGTTGCGCTTTTTAACTTGTGCAATTCTTGTCACTAACCAAAATTAAGGTTTTACTAACCAATATATAACCAATGTCACTAAGAGGGGATTGGAAACTGCTGTCAGCTTACACTGCATCAGCTCAGGTTTAACATTGGCAGTCTTGAGCCTGCAAGGTAAAATGTTCTTTAACCAAATGCAGGGAAGCAACAGGTTTGAAGATGGAGGGCCCAGAAGGCAGCTGTCTACCTCAGATACCAGCAAAAAGTTAAATCAGTTGGAGCTCCTGGAAAGAAGCCTGAGAATCATGAAGCTTTCCTTGTCCTCTGATCCATGCCACTGATTTTGTGGCGCTCTCTCACGACACATGAGTATTGCTGCACGCTGAGCTTGTTTCCAAGACTTTAGAAAGAGATTGTTTATTGTTCTCAGATCATTTTCTGGTATTGTTCTTTACACATACATTTCTATCATTTCCATTTTACAACAGCATTTGATATTTTTCAGAGTGAAATGAATGTAGGGCCCAACCCAGGTGCTATTTTGCAAAGTGGCAGTGTTGGTGATATTGGTGACAGGGTTTGGCGCTCCGGGGCACAGCGGTGGTTTCTGACCCAACAAGCCACTTTTAAGAGGCTTCAGATGCCCAGAAAAATGTGTACAAGCTTTATACCTTTATTATACCAGCCTCGTAGCATGTGTAAAGTGTAGGGCACAGTGGACAAACCCCTCAGTTAAAAACTTTTGTGGCTTTTCAGCCTGAACCTGCTCATCGGTAGCGAGAGTCGCGGCACGTCCCGCCAGGCTGTCCTCACATGCAGCAAGTTCCCAGCCCAGTTTGTCACAGCTGGAATTATTTAGCTGACAATTTGGGAGAACAGAACCAAGAATTCCATGTTTCACTTCCACAGCATTGTGTTTATCAAGTGTGCTCCTTGGGTGGACTCTTGAAAACAAGAGGTTGGACACTGCAGCATTCCCGAAATTTGTTTTACCTGCGCTTGTTCCTTGCCATGTGAGTTACCAGCAGAGAAATCATTGCTTTGATCTGAATCAGTGAAAATGCTTCTAAAGGATGCTAAAATGCATCAACCAATATTTTCAATTTTCAAAACTGCTTTTATATTGTTCTCTGTCATTTGGTAGAATTTTGATTAGTATTGCACAGTAGAAAAGTTGGGGGGGAGGTTGTTTTCAATAATCCTGATTAAGGCTAGAAAAGACTTTTGATTACAGTAATTTTAATAATGTAAATTTGTTTGTGATATGTCTTTAGTCTTTAATCCCCTTTGGCATTCCATTCAAAGGGAGATGAAAATTTCAGGGATTTATAACATTTAAATCAGTCATTCCATGAATGTTTCTCAGGCAGTTTTTCTCCTACCTGAAATAAAAAAAATACCTAAATGGGTATGTAACATATTTTGTGATCAGATTAGAAATACATTCGCATGTGGTTTTTGTGGGAAAATAGCTTAATATCAAGCACTTTCTCTTTACAATAAAGTATATGTGCATAAGAGAAAATGGAACCAGTTATCAAAACCAATAATATATTTGAGATCTTTGCCATTCCTTCAGTAGGATTTTCATGAAGGACTTTATATAATCTTTTCATAATCAAAACTCACATTAATTCCTGTTAACCATTGCCCCAAATTCTTATTTCTATTTGCATTTATGAATACAGAGTTTTTAATTATCCATTTAATTTTTTAAGTAGTCTTAGCTTCACTTCACAATAGTAAAATTGGAGTTAATGTTTATTCCTGAAACACTGAACAGTTTTGAGCATAACCCTTTAAGGCCAAATAGATTAATCTTAAGTATTAGCATTACAATAAACTAATGTATAGAGATATTTAGTCCAGTTAATTCAGGGTGAAAATAAAGGGGTTTAATTTTTTGGCAATGCTTAAGGCAGTGAAATTTGCAGAACAAAGACTTGCAGAAGACAAACCACAAGTACTTAAGGTCTTACAACACAGAGGAGGGGAGCGTGCTGCTTTTCGAACTCCTTGCCCTGGTGAAGCAGCTCAAATATATCTATATTTAAATTACTTAACAGCTTATTTTAATTTTTAAGTCTTCCAATTCATCAGTGATTCCTGTTCATTAAAACCTTCTCTGTTAATGCCATTTGTATTTGCTCAATTCCTCTTCCCCCACGCTAACATTGATGTTTTGTGTGTTTGTGTGTATCGATACGGAATTGTACTACAAACATAACCCAGCCTTCCTTGGCTACCAATGGGGGAAAAAAAACCTATCTGCTCTTTTGCCTTAAGTATTTCAAAGGGAAAAACATGGCTGAGCAAAAAAAACATCACCCCAGTTTTTCCTCCAAGCCCACTTTTGTCTAAAGTAATGAGGCCATAGTCAGTTGGCTCCGAGGAGGGTTGTGATTTAGTGTGACGTACAGTGAATCATTGCAGATCCATTCGGACTGCATTCGTTATTTTAATGAGACACAGGCAAATCTGTTTTTTGGCCGCAAACCTTAAGATGCAAGCATAATGTGAAATGGTTGTTGATTGCCACAAGGCAACTGACATTATGGATTTTTATCGCCATCATTATGCACTTTAAAACTCCCCACATCCCAGGATATTTAGCCCCTTCCCTTTCCTCCCGCGAATGACAGGGAAGCCACAACGCTGACATTTAAAAGCGAAAAGCTCATCTATTTAATTTCTGGGCTTATTAAAAACCTTACGTTGCATCCTCTGGTCTGCACTTCTTTTTTTTTTTTTTCCCCGTTGACGCTTTCCCAGAGGAGGAGGAAAACCCCCACTGCAGCGCGGTCACCCAAAAAAGGTCACATTCAGTTGGGCGACAGCAGCACTAGGTCCCCACCAGCCTCTGCTTGATGTAGTATAAGAAATGACAATGGGGCGGGCATATCTGTGCCCCAGCAGTAATCACAGTAATGGTGCTCATCAGAATTTACCAGTGCTGAACTTTTCCGGGGTCTGCAGTAATGCTTCCTCCTCAGTGCTACCAGTAAGGGATTTATTGTGCTTGCGCTTGCCTTCAAGCAAAGGGCACCCATTCGATTGTTGATTCAAAATTAGGCTGTGCTGGTAAATGTGGTTGTGTGTGCGGGCATGTTTGTCAGTGTAAAATGCATATGTTGATGCATATGTGTTGTGTCTTCACGTGTGCATGCATGAATGAGTGTTTCTATAATTTATTTACCTTCTGTGTGTTTTTTCTGTCATTTTTGGGTTGCTTTACAGGCATGGATTTATTATGGTTTCATGAAACTTCGTACATTGTCATTTGGCTGTAGCACAGGAAGTGCCATTGCATGAAAACCACTGGTCTCCTGAAAAATTGCTTCGGTCTGTTCAAGCCAACAAACCCATGAATAATATTTTTCATCCTTTTGTTTTATCCTTAATAAAAAGAAGTGATGTTTTGGGACAGTACATGGTGTTGGTTTCCCATTGTGCCACCGGCAGCTTTGCGGTGAGAATGACAGAGAACCAGCACCCCTTTGCTTTCCCTGGTTTCCAAATGCATCCATCCTGTTTTTATTGATTTGCTGAAAGTGAATCTCACACCTTGCGCTCTTCACACAGATGTCATGAAGAAATCCTTATGCCTTCCATTTGAGAGTTACATTACCTTAAGTATTTTTTATCTCCTGGCAGCTTCAGTGTAAAGCAAACTCCCCGGCTGACAGCCATAGTGGGTGCACTCAGTGTTTACAGCAGAACTGAGGCTGTAGGGGAAAAAGATGAAAATCTCTCGCAAAATGTTAAAATGGCTGCTGACTTGGAGGCCTCTGGCTCAGTTTTACATCCTTTCCAATGTCCAAGAAAATACAATTTTACTTCTAACAAGTTTTGTCCCCTCGGCTTTTTCCCTCTCGTGCCTCAGTTGGTTTCCTGGAAGATTTGAGGACAGAAAACACTTTAGTTGCAGGAGCTCTATTACTCCTAAAGGTCCCTGTTGCAATTGGATGTGGCACTGTATAGAATAATCTTGGTACCTGGAGATTGCACAACACAGGAGAGCTCATTCCTGTCTGACTAAACTCCTCTTTCAGTGCTTACTTGTAGCAGTCCACAAAAACCCTTTTTTGGGGATAAGCAATGCACAAAGAGCACTTTCTCTCTGCTGTTTCTCCCCTGTGTATGTTCTTGGGGTCGGTCTTACATTTTATTTCACTAAAAGCAAACCCAAAGTTTCCTGTCAGGCAAGAGCTTTTCCTTTTCTTTTTGTTTTCAAGTGCTTGTTGAAGTTCTCGTCCTTGCAAATTCTCTCCCCTGTAAATGCTTCTGCCTTCGGTGGGTTTCTGATCCAACCTCCTGTATAAATACATGATTTTTTTTTTTTTTTTTTTTACCACATTGAGTGTGCGTGCCTGTAGATGTTGACTTTGTTTTGATTTTTAGAGTTAAATCCAATTTGGATTGGATCATTTCAGTGAAATTCTGTTGCTTTCGACTTCCTTCTCCAGTTGCCTTGCCCTGAGGCACAGAAAAGATCAAGGCATGTGCCCGTGGACACACAGTGACTGGAGTGAGTGGCTCACCAGATTTGAATTTAGATGATCTGAGCTTCCTGCTTCCCTAG
Source organism: Hylia prasina (assembly GCA_013397195.1). Classification (NCBI taxonomy): domain Eukaryota; kingdom Metazoa; phylum Chordata; class Aves; order Passeriformes; family Sylviidae; genus Hylia; species Hylia prasina. The sequence goes on from VYXD01000011.1 coordinate 42,251, forward strand.
ATAAGCCACACATTGCTCTGCCTCCCCGGCAGCATCCGCGCTGACATTTTCCCTCTCCCTCCTCACGCTCGGGGTCCCTGGGAAGATCAGCCCTCTGTCGTGGCAGTGGTGTCACCCTCCTGGTTCCTTCTGGAGCAGTGACAGCCAGTTGGAAAGGAGGTGTAGCTACATCTTGGCTGTTTTCTAGCAGTCTCCTGCTGCTACAATAGCCCGAGGCGACTTGAACCTACCCTGGGGACCAGCCAGTCCCCAGCTGCTCCGGAGTGGAGAAGCAGAAAGGTGGCTTCAAGCCATCTTTGTTCTCCAATCCCCGTCTTGTGCTGAGCCCGGTCAAGTCATAGGGGAGAATCTGGGCCAGAGTTTATGAAATGCTTTGCTGCAGAAACTTGCCCTCGCTGCCAAAAGCATCTTTCTGGCTCTCTGAGCCCCCCGTGCGCCGCCCTTCTCTCCCTGCCCTGCAAAGATCGCAGCCAGGATCCCGGCTCTGTGAAAGCACCGGTCTGTAACGTGAAGTGTCATCGCCGGGCTGTCCTTTGCTGCTTTCTCTGCGTCTCTGTCACCGCCGGAGCCACGGGCTCAGCCCCAGAGAGAGCCCTGCACCAAGCCGGGAGCCCCAGAAGGAAGCAGGGCTGGCACGCAGGGGGAGGAGGAGGTGCTATCACCGGCTGAGCAGCTCCTTGTTTTTCTTTTTGCAAGGAAAACGGGCACTTCTAAGAGGGGATTTTTTTATTCGTGTAGTCACATCCCTGCTTAGCCTCTGGTTTTGAGGCAGCCCCGATGCACACCCGTAATTCCCTCCCAGTCTCACACCCTGATTTTGGTTCTCGTGCCATGGAGTTAATCCACCTCTGGCACTTCGTTTTGCACCCGTATCACTCTCCCAGCTTCAGAGAATCTTCTCATTTTCAAATGAGACAAGTGCCAGCGTCATGAAATTCACTTTTTGTGATCAGCATTATTTGGGCAGATTCTGATCCTTTCCACTCCCTGGCCCCTGCTGTGATTTCCTGTATAACATCTCACACACCCAGTTCTGCTTCTTCAACACTCCTAATGGCTGGGTCTAGTTGTCTGGAATAAAAGAACTATTTTCATCTACCCAATGGCATCAGTGGAACTGACACAAGGAGTGCTCCAGTTAAAAGGAGACAACCCAGTTGATCAAGCCAAGGCATGGAAAAAATTTTATTCAGCCCAGCAAAAAGGTGTGTTTCTGCTCATTTGCACTGCAGTGCCATTGCCATCAGGTCCTGCAAAGGAGTAGCACTCCTTTTTTCACTTTAATATAATCTAGATACTTCTAAAAGCTCTAGGGGGCTGTGGGCTGGGGTTTTGTTGGGACTTGGTCAGCACAAAGTGGCTCACCCTGGCAGGGATGTGAGGGGTATCTGCTCAGGCAGGAACGCCCCAGAACCAGTCCCATCATGGCCAAGGCTGATATTTATTTCGTCCCAAATATTCTGATGTTTCCCTAATGACTTTCAGTCGGTTTGCTGCACTGACCTATGATTCATTCACCACATTATCCCAGCTGCTGGCCTGAAACACTCTTTGAGTTAGAACTGAAGTTTTTTCTGAACTCAGTTTCCACTGAGATGTGATTTTACCCCAAGTTTGGTGTTACATTTGGTCCAGCTGTTAAAATTCAGGAGCAGTATACCTCAAATTTGGAGACAGCGGATGGTGGAGTTTAAGTCAAATATGAAAAGACCTCCAACACAGTGGACATTGATTTTGAGGTAAAACCATGAATAACTTGGGGTAGATTGGAGAAGCTCTTTTCACATAAACTTGATCATCACAATTCAGAAATTTTGGGTTCTAGTGTCTGTCTAAACAGTCGTGTACACAGCAGACAAAGTGTCTTCATTCATTCGGGAGCCGAAAAGTGGAAATTACATGTCTTTCCTCTTCATTTTCTCTGGGAAAATCTTTTAACTAATTTATGGAGTAGTTAATCTGGTTTCGCACGTGTGTGGGTAAATGAGCATGTCATGTGTCTTCGTGTGCAGGAGAAAAAATTATTTCCTGATGGCAAGATAATGGAAACATATTGGGGGTGAGAGAAGGGTTTCATTAGAAAAGCACAGCTTCACAAGTACGATCCTTGCATATGAATCATGACTCATCTGCTCCAGAA
>VYXD01000011.1:44440-92664 GCA_013397195.1 Hylia prasina
AAAAAAAGAGGAAAAAAAAATCACTGGGAGTCAGATTATTGTACCTAACTCAACATCTAAAAGTCAGACAACTAATTAAGCCTGGGCTGTCTCCATCCTGAGGAATAATAGATAACAGCTTCCCAAGGGTAATTCATGTCACTGTAGAATAGGTGGACAAGTCGCCTTCTGGGGATGCTTATCTCTTGGCATTGACTGCAGAAGCTGCACAGACAGCTCAGAATAGATGCCTGGTTTTCAGGGGGAGGAATACAGTGAGAGGAGCCCCTGCCTTATAGCCTAGTGCTAGAATTAGGACTTGAAATGAAAGCTTAAAAGGTCGTGGTTTCCTAGCAGTTACAATAATCTGTCCCCAATAAAAAGCAGCCCATCAGCAGCCAGAATAACCCAGGGCAATGTGAAATTAAAAGCAGTTTTCATTAAGGCTGCCAAGGGAAAGTGTTTGTATCTGTGGGAGGCAAGTCTGGTCACTAAATAATATGGGATGATAACAATGAAAGAGATAAATGAATAGGGGCAAATGGAGTGAATTATGCTGACAAATCTCAGAGTTAAGCTCTAAAAGTTGAAGGTTGTGGACACTGTCTGCCTCTGGGACTTGCAGTGTTCAGCCAGGTCAGAGCCTCTCCCAGAGGCCTTGTAGAAAGATCTATTGAGTCATAGAGTCCTAGAGCAGTTTAGGTTGGAAAAGCCCTCTAAGACCATCATCCAACCATTAACCCAGCACTGCCAAGCCCACCACAAAACCATGTGCACAAATATCACGTTTTTAAATCCCTCCAGGGGTGGTGACTCCACCACTGCCCTGGGCAGGGCTTGACAACCCTTCCTGTGAGGAAGTTTTTCCTAATACCCAATCCAAACCTTCCCTGGCACAACTTGAGGCCGTTTCCTCTTGTCCTATCGCTCCTTACTCGGGAGAAGAGACTGACCCCCCAGGCAAACTGAATTTATCACAAGATATTTGAGGGAGGTTAAATTTGTACTTCTCTGTTGCCCAGGAGCTGTGAGCTGAACATGGTTGATGTTATTTGCTGTAAGAAGAACGATGCTCAGACACACTGCAAAAATCAGCCAGAATGAACGGAGCGAAAGGTCCCAGTTCCACAGCTATAAACTGGGAAAAAAGCAGTGCACATCCAAGATGGCATTTTGCACCTGAGAACACAGCAAACAGCAATGCATTTCTGAAATGCAGAGCATGGCACTGCACCGTGCACTTCCCTCTGACTAATGCCATGTGAAAGTGGCCTGATGCAGTGTGTTATTTGTCCTGATGTATTCTGGAGCCTCTGTGAGCAAATGTTAAGGAGGCTGTGAAGCTGTCACGTTTTGTAAAGGCTCCTCAAAGGTTGTAGATTTAGTAGCTACAATTCTAAAATGCAATCGTGTTTTTAAAGCTTTTCTTTTCCCTGGGTGGAGCCTTCACAGACACCCAGAAGGTTTTTTTAATTGATGTCCATAACTCTTCCATGGTTAGAGCAGGGCAGCAGAGAGGGCACTGAACTGCAGTTGCACTGTGATTTACTGCCAAGGTTTGACAACGGTATTCCATACATACCCACTGCAAAATGCTCTTAATTTTCCCCCAAACACAGCAAGTCTGCCATCCGAGATATCTACAAATTCTGAAATTCAGTGATGGAGCGAGGGCGGGGAGAGTCATCATGTTTAACCCGTGACTGCCCCATTTTTCATCCTTACAAGGACATTAAACACAGTGAAACGAGTCCTGGTGGAAGCCTGTGTCTCCCTGAAGTGGGCAAACGATAGGTTAAGAGAAAGCAAATGAAAGGTAAGATTAATAGCATTTATCATGGCAGATAGACTAGCAGTTTGCTAATTAAAGATGTTAGAACATAGAAGCAGCCAAGGATCAGTGGCTTTTAATGAGGATGTTGTAGGGTGATTTAGGTCTAATTTTCTGCTTAATAAGGCTGGTTTAAAAAGTAATTTTGTTGGGATGTGACTCTCCTAAACCTGTTCATTATCAGTGATGGGACTTCACTTCAACACTCCAGGAAATGTTGTGTTTAATTAATATTGTGTCGGCAAGTGGATATGCTGACAGATGAGAAAAAAATTGATGAAGAACTTTCAAGGACATTGACTTCATTACACAGCTTCATTATAGCCTGAATAACTGGCTAAATATGTCACTGGAAAGATAATGTGCCACTTTTAGCTCTTTTCTGTGTATTGTTCATGTAAGCAGAGGATTTCTTTCAAAATAGCCACTATTGAAAGAAAAAACCCATCAAGGGATCAGATCTGCATTTTCTCATTGCTTCATTCTCTTTATGAGATTTCTAACTGATGGTGGAGATGTAAAGCAAAATACTGTGGGTTATTTACATTAATTCATCAACCATTTTGCTTGGGCAGAATATGATGTTAGTAAGTGACATTCTTCACCACTGGGTAATTTTCCACAGTGCCCCTGAGACAGGAGTAGAAATTAATTTAGAAGATTTTTATTTCTCTGCACAAAACAGCATCCCGAGGTATAGGGATGTATTGATCAGTGCCTGTACACACATAAATTTTCACCTCAACTCAGAATTGTTGCACAACAATCCTTATTCCCCACCAAGGAACACCACTTTGAGCTCTGATTAGTGGGTAGTGTATTTGTATCCTGAACTGGCAGCCAATGCGTCTGCAGCATCCTTTAACTCTTTGATGATTTTCTCTGCAGAAAGAGAAACTCACCTTTCCTTTGGCTAAGCTATGAGAAAATCACCCTTTTAAATAAAAAAGATACTCTATTAATTCAATTAAATTTTGGCCACTGTAGTAGTTCACAGTAGTTTGCAGACCACCCTCCATCACCTCACTGAGTTTTTAACCAGAAAAGAAAGCAAAAATAATCTGTTTCAGACTAAATTATGTGACCTGAGTGTGACCTCAGAGACTTTGGGTTGGAGTCCTCTGATCTGTTTTATAAGAGTTTTTGCAGCGAGGAAAAAAAGCTTCAAGTCTGATCTCTTAAACAGGAGTTGGGAGAGAAAAAGGAAAGTACTGAGCACAGGGTCTGGAGCAGTGTTTAGCCAGGGATTACAGAAAACAACCTAAAGGTCTGTTACAATTTTCCTAGTGAAAAACAGTTCCAGCAACAAACCACTGACTTTTCCTGGGTTTCAATTACCTCTTCTTTGAGAAATTAGACTGTTCAAGAAGAAAAGGGAAAATAACCAAAGATCAACCTTTGAGGCTGAAAGCAAAAGAAGAAATAAACCTGTTTTCAATCCTAATCATTAGGGCTATTAGCCAAGAGAGGAGGCCCGGGCAGGGGAAGGAGAAGAGACGCTGACTGGAAGCGACAGCTGGACTTCATCGGATGCGTCAGTTCTCTTTAACACCTCCATTTGGTGGCTGCTGTCACCTTCAGATGAGGGCTCTTGCAGGATGGGATTCAGGAAAGCATTCTGCTGTGCCAGCCCCGTTACACACCGGGAGCTTTGTCCCCATCCCAGGGTTCGCATCTCCCCTTTCCCATCGCTGCGGGAGACCCACGCTCCGGAGCGTGTCTGTGTCCTGTCCTTGTGCCAGGGGTGCCACTGGGCCCTGCCCTGGCACCTCAGAGCTCTGCCCACGTGCCAGCACCCATTAATAATGGCTCATTATTTTCTTATCCCCGGTAACAGAAAGGCAACACTCAGCCCAACTGTTCCATGGAAGAGGAGCCGACAGCCTCCTGTCATCACCGCAGGGCTGAACCCGCTCCTGCTGCCTGCAGAAACCCAGTGAGGCGTCCTGGGGCTGGAAAAGGGGAAAGGACCGAGCAAAGCCACCATCCTCTCCCCGGGATGGCTCCGTTGGTACCTGCATAATGGCCTCGCTAATGGGTAATTGCAGGATTAGAACCTCGGGGTTTAAATATCGCAGGGGAACATCTGCCAGGGGAGCAAAGCAGTGCCTGGCAGTGCAACGATGCTCTGAGACACTCTGTGGATCAGCCCGTGGGAGAGAAGGTGCCCGGGGGGTGGAACACTGGCTGAGCCTGTTAAATGTGCTTTTAGTTGGATATGTGGCATCCTGAGTAAAATTTCACTCACATGGGATTTTTTTCCTTGGTTTTTCAATGGTTGGACTGCCAGAAATATCACAAGGATTTAATTTAAAGTAATATCTTTCCTTACCTTGGTCCATGGAGGGGATGTGCCTTACCTGTTTATCTGCATTTAATTGCATTTGTTATCTATTAGAGCCAAAAATCTGCCTCCTTCCACTTCTGGCTGCCTGATGCTTGCTGCAGTCAGAAAGAAGCACAGATTCTCTTGGAAACAAATTATTTACAGTGGGGCATGTTATTCCCAGACTGGCACAGCTAAGAAGTAAATGCAGAAGTTTTTCAGAGCCTTTGCAGCTCCAAACGGGTTAAGATCCATCGGATAATTTAGCCATGTGGGCATGGCTGAGGCTAAAGCTGTTTAAAATTGGGATGAATAAGTGTGATGTGGGAATTGATTGGAACTTTTGCTTGGGACAGGAAGATCCAACTGAATGCTCCACAGTGGACATCACATTCCAGTTGAGATGCAAGATTCCCATGTGAGGGTCTCCTGGCTTCTGTCTGACAGGCAGGAAACGCAGGATTTTATTCTGTTTGGCTTTTTTTGTTCCTGAGCTCAGAGCTTAATTGTTCCCTGGCCAAGGGGCTAATTAATTCCTATGCAGGGCAATTAAAACACATCGGATGTGATCAGTTTTGCATCACTGACAATGAGGTGACACAGAATGCAGCCCTGGACAGAGAAAAGACACGTTCCCGTTTGCCTTCTTCTCGTCTTGCTGCAAACGGAACTGGATCCCGAGGGTGTGGGGCAGGTGCAGACCGAGCTCAGGCAACTGCAGGAGGAGGCAGACACAGTTTTAGGGATGAGCTGTTCAGTCCATCCTTTCTGCTGCCCTGGGCTTGGCAGGAGGGAGCTTGATCTAGTCACTGAAATTGAGATCTGGGCTGTGGGGCAGAGATTGAGAAACCCCAACTGCTCTGCTGGGCACTTACTGCCCTGCTCACAGTGTCTGGGTCATCCCCAGCACCCCGGGGGCTGGTGTCACTGTGCCAGCACACAGGGAGGAGCTGACACCCCCAGGGACTGTGGGGAGACAGTGGCAGGGCAGTGATGCCTTGGGAAGGCTGACCTGGAACAGAGACTGGGCAGAGCTAGAGAATAAAGTAGGGATTTATTGAAAGGCCTCTGGGAGACACCTTGGGCAGGACAAGAGCCTGGCCAGGGCTACACCCTGGGGGACCCAAAATGGTCACAAAATGGACAAATGGTCACAAAGTCTTGCACTTTGATAAGTTTTGGTCCATGTGTTTAATTGTCCAGTTAAAACTTCAGGTTGTGAGGTCCCATCCTTCTTGTTCCTCCCTTTAGTCCACTGCTGTTTATGTTTTTGGGTCTGAAAGTTGTCCTTGGTCTTCAGCAGGAAAAGGATTTGTTCTGTGTCCCTGCTCTGTGAAGAGAGCAAACACTTAATATGAGGCTCAGAACTGCATCCCTGGGCAGCACAGAACCTGAAAAATATTAAAGTCAAAACTTAAGGCATCAGTAGGGCGTCATCTCCTGAGTATCGGATCATGTAGGTAGGAAAATTTGGCAGCAAAGGATGGTAGAAAGCCAGGTGTGTCAGCAGCACATGCACTGGGTGTCAAGAGGAGCCTTTTGCTCACTCTTGTGGATCCTGGGTTATCTCAGCTGAGCATTCACCTTCAGGGCTGGAGCAGACAGTCCTTCAGCACACGCCGTATAAATATTCAGATGAAATTTTGAAACCAGAGTGCCATTAGAAATTTGGCTCTTTGTAGTCTGCTGTATAATCCATTACAGTGCACAATTATGTAATTGTCAGTTATCCAAGAGTTCTGTATTTTGCAACATGCCAAAATCGAGTGTGTTCTTATTAACAGCCCAAATGTACTTAAGTGTTTAGTAAATACTGGGAGATACATTTCTTGCCCTAGAGAACATACAGTCTGAAAAATTAATATTGATTCTAGACAAATCAATGTTTGCTTACTAAAATCACGTGCTGAATACTTTATAAGCACCTACCCAGCTGCAGGGATGTTGCAAGCTCTGTCTCCCTCTGATGCCATAAACACAGCCTGAGTCTGTATTCAAGGCTCTACCTCACCACGCAGCTTTAAAATTGTGGCAATAATGTTATTTAACAACATCTCCCGTCAGGAAGAGCGAAGGTAAAAATATTCAGACTTTTTTCTGCAGATCCCCAGCGGGTTTCTTTTAGGCAAGGCCCCTGTACATTAATACAAATCATATTTTATGTTACTCACAGGACATAGAGATAATCAGAAAGCTATCTTCATAAACAGAGGGTTATTCATAATCCCTCACATGGCATTTCAATTATCAGTCTGATGACGATGTGACATTATGGATGAGGTTGTGATTAAATTTTCTTGTGTAATGACCCTAAGTAAATCTTTGCAATTTTCATTTTGCAGAGATTTAATATAGATTGGTGGCCTGTTGTTTGGCCCCTGTTTAATCCAAAATCGCTCATTAAATTGGGACCAGTAAACATCTGATGATTGCATTTCATGGACTCAGCTATGAATTTAACATATTAAATCTACATTCCAGATGGATATAAGCATCTGTTCTCATTATGGTTATTGGTGTTAATCTGAAACCCTGACCTGTTTCCCCTAACATTACTCATATTAAATTCCATCCCAAATTCTAACATATATTGGCATGAAGGCAGGAGATAACTAAAATACCTTCACGTGCACATAATCCAGTGAAAGATGAACAGCAGAAATTAGGGGACAAATGACACGAACCTCTTGTTCTCAGAAGGTGGCTTTCACTGCTGCAGGATGTAAAACAACTGCTTTTGTTTTCCAGCGCTGAAAAAAAACCTCTGAAAAACCCCAGTAGTCAATTCTGTTTGACCATGTACTTGCTAATCACCGGGCTTGATCTGTATCCTTTACAGAGCAGCACAGCCCTAATTTGCAAATCTGATTTGTCACTAAATCTCGTCAGAGTTTCACCCAGCATCTTGCAGGCACTTGCCTGGCAGTAGCCAGGCTCCTCTGCTCCAGAAACACTCAGCTCAAAGTCAAATTAATCGGTGACTTCCAAAGACCATTAGGAAGAAAATATGTGTTCCAGGGCTGCTGAGAGCTTCTCCACACTGCATGATTCATGTTTATTGCAGCTGGGGCATTTATTTATTAGATTGCTCAGTGTAATGGGAAATTTAAAATGACACACATTGTATTACAGGGAGGCTTAGCAAAATATTATCTCCCTGTTATTGTAAATCAAACAATTCTCAATGTCAGCACGGATCACCTTTGCTCAGCAGAAGTTTCTTCAGGAGGTTTGTGTAGTTCCTTGGAGTTACTTTTTTCTTTTTTTTTGCTTTAGTTTCAGGAAACTGCCCTCTTCCCAAGCTGGTGTGTGAGACAGGCTGCACAGCTCAGTGCTGGCTTGGGATCCTGTAATACCAAATTTACCTGGGACTTTACACCCAGGCCCTATGCCTAAAGGATCAGACAGTTCAACCCCATGGTATAAATATTAGTCAGAAGGGTGGATATAGTTTTTGCCTTGAAAAGGAGAAAAACAGTCAATATTTTAAAAGAAAAGTCAATTTGTTGTACCAATTTTGTACCAAAAGGCACAAACCCCTCCCAACACTTCATTAGCTTATTCCCTGGGGTTTTCCTGGCTTGTTAGGGCAGGAGGAATCCATCCTCTGCAGTGGTGGGAGAGGGAAAAACAGCCAGGAAAACTGCAAGTACAAGGAAAGTCTGTCTGAATTCTAGCAGAGCTGAGCTGGAGCCAAAAATCCGAGTAAAGCCCTCACTGGGGTTTGCCCTCCTGCAGCACCACACAGACCATGAGTGGCCACAGAAGGAAAAAGCCTTAGGGGAGGGTTTTGGGGGATTTTAAGTATCAGACATTCAGCTGCCATATAGGAACACCATCCCTGAAGGACAAAGTGTTGGAGAAAGTACCAAAGCTGCGTTTTTTGGCTAAGAAGTGAGAGGCAGCATTTCCCAATGGCTGCACTGGGCTGTCACTTGTCTGTAAAATTTCCCTGTGATTTTAACAGGTTGAAAAGTGAAGAAACACAAAGTCCTCAATATGGACTGAGGTTTGTACATAAAGGAAAAGGGGATTTAAGTATCTACTATGTGTTAGAGAGTGCATCATCTCCACACAGAAAACTGGCACGGCCTCGTGTACCCATTTTGTAATGGGACAAAATCTGATCTCTGAAATACTGGCTCAAAGACCACAGAGCAGATCGGGGTGAGGGGAAAGAATTGCAATGTCCAGTGGGTGAAAATACCCACCAAGGTGTGTATTCACTATCACCAGTGCTCGTAACAGAAGGACAAAAAAACCACATCCCTGTCATTAGCAATTACGGCTGCATCACTCAGGGCAGAGCACTGCGTGTGTGCAATGAGGCTAATTAGCACCACAGAGCTGTCTGACTTCAGGAGTTTGGTGCAGGCAGCACAGCAGAGAGGCTCACCAGCGAGGCTGGATGCATTTCAGCCCAAGCAGTCTGACCTGGGCCCCCTGCCCTGCCCTGGGTTCAGAGGTGGCCAAAATGTTGGTGCCGCTCACCAGCAGCTGCTGGTGTTGGGATGGCAGCAGTGGGTGCCCGAGTGCAGAGTGAGGAGATGCTGCCCCAGATGATCAGCACAAAGCCAATTTTGCTCCATAAAACGTGCTTTTTTTATATCCAGGTGTTGTTGCACCAGGTTTCTGCCACGTTGGTCTCAGGATGAATCGGCAGCAGAAGTCTGGGTGTGTGGGCACCACCAGGAGCCACCAGCTCAGCAGCCTGGAGAGTGAGAAGAGGCCAAGGAAAGGGATCCTGAAGGAGCTTCTCTGGCAGAGAGGATTCCAGCAAGTGCTGTTAGTTTGGGTCATTCTAGTGGAAGACATTCCTGCCCATGGCAGGGGTCTGGAACCACTTGAACTCTGAGGTTCACTTCCAACCNTGTGCTTTTTTATATCCAGGTGTTGTCGCACCAGGTTTTTGCCGCATTGGTCTCAGGATGAATCGGCAGAAGTCTGGGTGTGTGGGCACCACCAGGAGCCACCAGCTCAGCAGCCTGGAGAGTGAGAAGAGGCCAAGGAAAGGGATCCTGAAGGAGCTTCTCTGGCAGAGAGGATTCCAGCAAGTGCTGTTAGTTTGGGTCATTCTAGTGGAAGACATTCCTGCCCATGGCAGGGGTCTGGAACCACTTGAACTCTGAGGTTCACTTCCAACCTAAGTCATTCCATGATTCTGTGATGTGGTTCTATTTGCTGGTGCTTCCCCACTGGCTACAGCCCACAGGAGCAGACACACAGAGTGGTAGATAACCAGCAAGAGATTTCCACAGCCCAACTGTGGAACAAGTGGACCTAGAGAAAGCCAGAATTAAAAATACCCTCTCTAAGAACCGATTCACACCATTTTAAGCAGATCAAGAAACTATCTGTGCCAGCAGAGGCACTCCTTAAGTTCCCCCCAGCCTCCAAAATGAGGGGACAACACTGAATGCCGATTTCTGGGAACTGTGATGTAGCTCCCAGCTACAGCAGACCAAAGATTTTAATTGCTTGTTAACTACTATTGTGGCACACGAGTTAGCAAAGCTGAAGCCGTCTGACATAAATCACATGTCCCAGCCCAATAAATCTCCTCTCCAAGTGACAGCTTTGCAGACAGCAGCGAGCGGGAGCGGCCAGTGCCCAGACCTGTGCGTACAACTCCTGCCTGAAACCCGTGACAGATCTGTTGAGACCAAAACACTTGGCACTCTGCTAATGTCTGTCATTATGGTGATTGATACAGCCCCTCTATCACACTCTGCAGTTGTCTACGTTTCCAAAGCTTTATTAAATTACGGCGTCTCCCAACTGTTATCCGGCATCAGTGCGAGGAAATGACCAAGAGCAGTCAGGGACAAGTTGAGGTGTTTCAGCTCTGAAGAGCTGGGGAGGTGAAAGGGGTGAAAGCAGAGGGTTTGCTGACTTTTCTCAGGCTGAAAAACTGAGGACAGGGTTACCTTTACACGTAAGGACGGGAGCTGACACTGTCCCCACGCTGAGCAGTGGAAGGGTTGCTGCTGATAAAAGAAACAGGTTATTCTACCACTTAAAGCCTGGCAGGACCAAGGGACTTGCTGCTGCCTTCAATGTGTAATAATTATCAAGGTTGAAGGATTTACTTGGCGAGCCCTGGTGCTCCTGGGGCCAGGGTTATCTTAATGACTCTGCTGCAAGTGTTCCCCTTGACCTACCCTCAGTGCCAGCCCCAGGAACAGGTGCCATTAGAATATATTCCAGCCCACTGAAAGTCCTGTCTTCCTGGAGACTTTAGGAGGAAGAATATACAGATATATTGTTTCTATAAATCCCCTGATATTATCTTTTATCGGTAGTAATAAATGTCCATATTAATTAACTTAATGGTTTTAACTGCAGTAATGACTTTGTATTAAACTAGTGAGCTTTCATGTTCCACATAAAAGCTGCAATATTAAAACTCATCTACAGTATTTTTTTTTTCCAACTTCTATTGTGCTGAAACAAAGCAAACCCATCACTGGAATGTTCCAGCCACCAAGGCCAGCAGATGAATCAACCTTGGGATGTAAAAATTATATATATAATGGAAGTATATTCAAATTCAGAAGATTTTTGAGCAACCCATAGATATGATACAAAAACAGGGAAATCACTTTTTCCTTTTTTTCTTGTATTTTGCTAATAAGCAAGCGAATCTGGTACTCAGCCTTTCATCTGTTGCTGTGAACATTCTGTGTGTTCCCATAAATATTTGAGAAAAATTCACTGGTTTTTGCAATAATTTTGAAATACGTGTCGGTGCCAGAGCCAAAGCCAGAGGAGGTGTTGGCTACCAGTAAGGGAGCAGGAAATGCTGTGTGTGGTGAGAGCAGCAAGAGAATATCAAAGAAATATCTTCAAAATTTCCTTTGCATTCTCCAGGCTGAAAATTCTTTCCATTATATGTGAACTCATGCAACTGGAAAGGTGGAAAATGGTGATTATCTGTAGCCAGGGCAGTGATACAGGGGAAAAAAATGCTTATCTCCATAAATTGACATCTGTGAACAGTTTTTCCTGGTTCTACCAGGGCTGTGTCTGAGCCAATTTAGTCACTGGTTTTCTGTGGATTTAAACCAGCACGAGTGTCTTCACCATCTGTGTGAACTGGCCCCATTTTATAAATGACTGCTACCAGAGTTTTTCTAAAATGCTTGGGTAGATGTGTTTGTTCACAGCTCCTAAACCCTCCCGAGAGAGCCCATGACCCCTCCTGACATCCCAGCACCACCTACACAATTCCTTTCCAGCCATCTTTTGCCTGCAGCTGAAATTGCAGCTAAAACCTCTGAATTAGAGCATCTGAACACGCAGAAAGTGCTGCTCTCCAAAGGTAATTTATCTCTTGCATTCCATTTGGGAGGTAAAGAGGGGGGTGCACCAGAGGGAGAGGGCCACAAATGGGACCCAACATCCATCCACAAGGACTTCCTTCATGTCTGAGTTGCACTGGAGGACAGGTGAGGCTGTGTGTTGCTCTAACAGCAATGGATCTTTGCAAATTAAAAATTTCTCCCTAAACTCTTCATGCTTTCTAATAAAAGCTCATTGCTGGCACAAGCTGGTTAAAACAGAAGTGGAAGCCAAGCCCTTAACAAGGGCACAGGGAAATCTTTCTAGTCTGGTCCATAATCTCAAATTCTAAAAAGTGCAAATTAATCTCTAAATTCTCCAAGAAAAATTTGTAGGATTGTACTGGCCCTTATAAGCAACAAAGTGAATTAAGAAGCAGCTCCCAGCCCTTTGCATGGCCACCAAAAAATCAGATCCCATTCCTCCTGCTCCCACCACTGAGCCAAGCTGCTCTCTGTGTCGGGGACTTCCCCATGGAATTTAGGCTCAGCAAGTCCTTATCATTATGTGTGGGGAGAGTACTTGCCAATGAGCTTATGTTGCAGCAAGGAATGAGGATTTCTTGGCTGGAAATGATGGGTTTGAGGTTTCTGAGCAGCTCCAGAGCATCTTCCTGAGAAAAAGATCAGGCAACATTCAGGCTCCTGATAACTTCTTCAGGTCTTCGTATTTTTGATCCCTGGAGCTGCAGCTGTGGTTGCAGTCTGGCAAATCTAAGCCCTGGTGGGGCTGTGCAGCCTGGAGCTGTGCTGGGGGACATGCCAGAGCCTCGCCTGACGGCTCCCTCTGGGAGTGCTGGTTATCCTGCAAGCTTTATGTAAATATTTTTAAGTGGCACATCTGTCTGAATTACCACCGTGCCCTCCTGGATTGCTAATTGTAGGTTTTAATTCAGCTCTGACGACCAGTTTACATAAATTAGGGAGCTGGCAGTAAGCAAGCTTTGAGGAGATGGGATATGGATTTAGCGAGGACTGATTTTTTTCTCCTCGTAATCTAGTGCCTCTTCCCTTAGCTTGAATCATTCTGGGAAAAAAAACAGAGTAATTCATCTCTGCTTGTGGAAGGGACACAGAACTGCTTTGTCCTCACCCCGGTGCCCGTGTGCCCAGCTCACACCACTGGTCTAATTGACTTTAATTGGCTATAGAAAAAGCAAAGGATTTGGCATTTAATTTCTGTGCCATACCCCTCTGGCAGGAGTGAGAGCCAGTGCAGCTTGGCATGGCTGTGCTGGCTCACCCAGGGGAGGCTCTGCCTGACACGAGCACGGTGGGGTCAGGATCCCCAGGCTGGGTCCAGGATGTGCCAACCCACAGGTTGTTGTTGTATGATGGATGCAAGGGATGCCTTGGGAAGGCTGACCTGGAACAGAGACTGGGCAGAGCTGGAGAATAAAGTAGGTGTTTATTGAAAGGCCTTTAAGAGACACCTTGGGTAGGACAAGAGCCTGGCCAGGGCTACACCCAAGAGGGACCCAAAATGGTCACAAAATGGACAAACAGTCACAAATTGTTACACTTCTATATTTCCATATTGGCGTTTAATTGTCCAATTACAGCTTCAGGTTGTGAGGTCTCATCCTTCTTGTTTTCTCTCTTCAGTCCACCGTTGTTTGTGCTTTTGGGACTGAAAGTTGTCCTTGGTCTTCAGCAGGAAAAGGATTTGTTTTGTGTCCCTGCTCTGTGCAGAGCTGAGTGACACTGACTGTGAGCTCAGAACTGCACCCCTGGCAGCACAGAACCTGAAAAACATGAAAGCTCAAACTTAAGGCATCACAAGTCTTCCAGCCCTTCCTCAGCTGCACGGGCTCCAGGGCTGGTGTGCCCAAGCCAGCCCTGGCAGCCAAACGAGGCACAACAAAGTGGTTCAGTACCCATCCCCTCTGCCAAAGGACAGGGCCTGTCCACAAAGCGTTTAAAGTCACCATTTGTTCTCCTGGCTCTCACCAATGCTGGCTGCATTAACACCCCCTCATGCACATTCTGGATGTGGCCAACCTAAAATTCAAGAATGTTTGTACTCATTTCCAGCAGTCATCAAGGTGGACATGCCTAAATTAATTCATTTAATGCGAGGAGAGACTGATGCCTGCTTGGAAGCAGAAGCTGGCTCAACAGAGGGGTTTGAGAGGGATCTGGAAATATCCCTCCTCCAAGCCAAAATCTTAAATGTTTAGTAGCCAGATTTCATCAGGGAAGATCAACAACCCCTTATTTGAATGTTGCCAGCTCCTGTGAGGTACCACACCCCTGGGGTGGATGAAAACTGTCCTTCATCAGAGTCTGGTTCACAAGGAAAATATCTAAGTCTGGATATTAAATGACAGCTGAGCTCTTATATCTTGTGGGAGAACGGCCTTTTAATATAAATTAGAGCCAGAAATACAAGCAATGATTAGAGTACATGGTTGAAGAGAAGCCATCTGATCGTGTGTCTACCAGCACTGGAGCTCACAGAAAGCTCATGAGCTGTAATTTCACATTGAGTTCCCAGTTTGCATCTTAGGGAGTTTAAATTTCAATCAGGGGTTAATCAAGCAGGGCAATATTCACTTTCTCCGAACTCTGACCTTAGGACTGTGATGTCTTCAGCTGACATGCCTGTCCATGTCATTCCCTGTCTCCTGCCTGAAATTAATCTGGTCAAGAGTTAAAACCAGCTCTGCAAGAGAAACAGAAACCAATGAACAAAACCCATCTATTTTATGAGTGGTTCTTTAGAAAAGCCAATGGTCAGGCACGATGGGCTCAGAAATAGATTCAGATTTAAGGGAGGAAAGAATAAAAGGAGAACAGGCTGGAAATATCCTGCCATAGTCAACCTGTTGAGACACACACATGCTTGAACTCAAATGATCTAGTTGACTAAAATAGTTGCTGCAAATGTATTTTGTGCTGTGACTTTGTTTCATCTCAGACACCTCAGATCTTCTAGATGGCTGGAGAATAAGAAGAATATAGCACCTCCTTAAAAAATATAAACCCAAAAATGCAAAACTATATAAAAATGTGGAGTTCAGAGGTCTGGTCACTCCCTGTCCTGTCTGAGATGAGAGTGCAGCTCCTCAAGGCACCAAGTGATGCCCGTGTGCTTTCTTTTTGTGTCTGTAAGATGCCTCCCACGTGTTAGACCTTCTAGTCTAGTGAGAACATCCTGATCCCCATCCTCGCTGCCATTCTGTTTCCTCACATTCCAGACTGAGCCTTAAAGCACAACATTGTCTCAAATCCAAGGAGCCAAACCCAGCACTGATGCCATGGATCTGAACAGGACGGTGGCCAGGTGAATTTTTGACCCTTTCTTCACAACCCATACACCAAGAACAACGAATTTCCTCTGCTCTGGTGACAATTCATCTGCATCCAGGTTGGTCCAGAGCTCATTATAGCTGGCAGAAATCTTCCCATCACTCCAACAGACCTGGAGCCAGCCTGCTGCCATGTGTGTTGCAAGCGGGTGCCACTCACGCTGGAGCAGGACCGTGGTACATCACTGCATCCAGACTTTCCAGAACAAAAGCTTGAGGGGTTTTTTGGTTTTTTGGTTTTTTTTTTTTTTTTTTTTTTTTTTTTTTTTTTTTTTTTTTTTTGTNTTCTGGCTGGCTGATACTTTTTATGGAATCACCCAAGGGCCAGGTTGTAGTTCTGTAATTGTACAGGGCTGTCATCCTCATAAATATTAAACACCACTTCCAAGTGAAACTGCAGCTCCTTTTATTGCACAGAGCGATGGATATCCCAGCTGAAACCACTCTGCCTCCTTGCTGGTGCCTGCTGAAAAGTGACTGTGGTTCAAAATATTTATCGATGCTTTGTTGTATTGGGAGAATGCTCAGTGACAGATGGACACTCTCTTTAAAACCTCAACGTATGCAAATCTCCATACAAAAGAGCCCAGGATGTTTTTAATATCGCACACTTGCCTCAGGACATGTTTTTAAATCCCCACTTACCAAGGGGCCTGGCTTTTTATCAGTCAAACGCCTTAAGCACTATGTCAATGTGGACATCTGGCCGCGTGTTTAAAAAATTTTTTATTTGCTAAAATATTTAGTGATGTGACAGGGATTTTAGCTGGGGACATCAGGTCTAATGGCATATGTTTCAACCCAACTGCTCAGAGAGGAGAAATTAATAAGGTAGCTTTTGGGAAAGTTTACCTTTTAGAGTGTAGTAAGCCAAAAAAGCAAGGGAAGGGAGAAGACTAGAACCAGACATAATTTGAGGGCATTAAAGAATTGGGGTTTAATGTACTGAAATAGATCCTTGGGATTATTCTGATTCCTCTCCATCACTTTGATGTACAAGAGAAATTCTCCTAAGGATGTGGGTGAGTTTTAAGAGCTTCTTCCTCCTTTTCAGGTCGAGGTTGGCCAAGGAGATTGGCTCCAACTGTTCCCATGAGGGAGCCTGAGCAGCTGATAAGGGGTTTGGAACTGGTGGGAATGGGTGGGAGATGATCACCAAGGAGTGGATGAACAAAAAATAACAGAAAGGTGTCATGGGTCTTTCAGGTTTCTTTCCAACCTTTTACACTTAGCACTCAGCAGTGGAAATTCCCACCCAACACCATCTGGAGAGCAACTCTCCAAAGTTCTCGCAGGTTTTGGTGCTCCATCAGCACCCAGACCATGAAAAAGAATGGTGATCCCAGCAGTACCAACCATCAACCTTGCTTTCCTCCCAACTATTCTTAGCAAGCACTTCTTGAAGGACATTGTCAAGCTGGGAAGGTTCCAGAAGGTGTTGAACAAAACCAGTGCAGCTGGTGATGCCAGGGCTGTCCTGGAACTCTCCAGGAGTGGTGAGGGATAACACAACACCCCAGCCTGGTGCCAGAAGCCCTTTTGCTTCCAGAACAACCACCTTTTATCTTTAAAAATTAGATATGCAAAAGCGATTCTCAGCCTACAGATGTGCCACGGTGTGTTTGTTAAAAGCAGGAGCCTCAGCTAATTGTTACTCACCTGCTCCAGCTATTCTGCTCTCAATTAACACCCCTATTATTAGAAAGTCACCACGTGTGAATTGAAACATGTTTGCCTTCTGCATGGGCAACCAGGCAGCCTGAGCAGCTTAGAGAAACCCAGTGCTGATGCTAAATCCAAGGAAAGTCATTTAACCATTCTGTAGCTGTCCCTTCACAAGGGTTGGTGTGACACTGCTGCTCATGCAGTCACGTGGGTCACATCACTGCTGTCACGTTTGGGTATTGAGGAGCTGCTTCACTGGAGGGCAAAAGTTTCCCTTCCCTTCATTCAGGGAGAAAAATCAACCAGAAGAACCAGTGCAGTGTCTGACCCTTTGTCTTGTACCTCTGTTCTACCTGCATTTTATGCCACTGCAATATTCATGTTTACATTTGATTAACTAAGACCCCCTGGGCTGAACGGTGATCAGTGCAGCTGCAGGTATGTCAGCGTGCACAGTTTCAGGTCAATATGTTTGAATAAATGAGGCCACTTTCTCTTCAGAAAAAAAAAAAAAAAAAAGAAAAAAAGAAATCTGGCTTTTGTACTGGCTGGCAAATGTTGCATCACTCCATTTCTCTGGGCAAATGAATTAGAGAATGAATTTGGCGGAAGAGCTGCAGATTACACCAGTGTCATGATGTAAGGCTAATGAACAGGGAAATCCATGAATTTCAGCTCATCTTTGCAGAAAAGGCCAAACTGTGTAGGACACAATCTCCATCCATATTGGTATCCTGTCTCCAGTTGTGACTGAACTTTGCCAAAGGTCCCACAACCTCCAAAATGTTGATGTGCCCGAGTCTGGTGATGGAGAGCCAGCATGAAATCCGGACACAGCACCACCAGAAATAGGTTTGAACCCTGGAGCACAAGGCTCTTATTTTTCCAAAGAAGAAAATGGTGACTTTTTCCAAAGTGCTGCTCATTGTGATTTATGAGAGGAAAAGGCCGATTTAAATGGAGTTTATTAAAAATGTTTTTACCTGGGACTGGCACAGATGTTACAGTGGGGCCTGAAAGGTTTGACAGGAGATACCTATGCCCTTCTCTGACCCTTGCTGTGAGGATTTCTGCAGGGATGAACCAGCAGGTGACACTTGTCTGGAGGGCTGGTCCTGGTCCATGAGGTCCCTGTGGTCCTCCAGCCACCTCCTGGCTTTCGTGCCTACCACTGAGGGCTCCCCAGTTCTGCATCTGCTCTTCCCTCAGAGGGAGAGATTTTGGCTTCACCCCATCCCTCTTCTGGAAAGAGACAAAATGTCATGGTGAGATCCAAGGCATATCAAAAGCGTGAGGCACCGTGGTGGGCACCAAGCACTGTGATAGATTTGCTGCTTATTTTCCAAATGAGAAGGTGATATCATTCTCCTAGAGCTAAAGCTTTTTAGCAAACCCCTAAATTACTTTTTTATTTTTTCCATTTAATAAAAAGTTCTTTTTCTCCAGCATACATTACTTTCTTTGTGTCATGTGCTTGTCTTTGCTGCATTCCTCCTGAGAGCAGTTGGTCACTCGAGTTCTATGAAGTATTAATACCCCACCAGTGATATTTATGTACCCAGATCTCTCTCTCTCTCTCTCTTTTTTTTTTTTTTTTTTACCTTTAGATGTTCAACAGCATGAATATTCTTATTTTTTATTTAAAACTAATTTGGAGTTCTCGCTCTCTAAGGGGTTTCTAATCACCAAAAAGTGCCCGAGGCTAAAACTGATTGACAGGAAAATGTTGTGGCTTCTGAAAAGTAAATTGTCTATTGACAGAGCAGTATACAAAGGAAAATGCTAAATGCTTATTATTTATGAGCTATTAGGGAAAATGTTATTAGCATCTGTTTCCCACATGGGCAAAAACACCTGTCAGACATCAGGAAACTATAAAATGGTGCTCAGTTAATAGTTACTTTGTTTAAAAAGTCATTAAAATTGAATGTCAGCTAAAACTTAGGAAAACATTATTCTTCAAAAGACTTTTAATCTTGCCGTTCAAAAAAACAAAACAAAAAAGAAAAAAAAAAAGAAAAAAGAAAGAAAGAAAAAGAAAAAGAAAAAGACCTTGCCACATTTTAATTTCTGGGAGCAGAAAGGAAGAAGATGTTTGATTTGAAAGCGATGAGGCAACTTGTGGTACACAACAAACAAGGCATGAAAAAAGAAAAGAAACAAAGGAAGAAAGGGCCAGGTTGGGTCCCTCCTGGAGCTGTGGGGCAGCAGAGGGAGAGCAGAGCAAGGTCAGGTGTTTGCAGGGGCTTTCAGTTCATTTTGGGGCTGTTTGGATTTCACTTAAACCTGCAAATAGGGGAGGTCTGTCTTTCTTACAGTGGAGACTCACACAGCTAGACCAGGTTGCTCCCAGAATTTCACACTGACAGAACTGGGTTAGATGGGATATTGGAAAGAAATTCTCCCCTGTGAGGGTGGGCAGGCCCTGGCACAGGTTATCCAGGGAAGCTGTGGCTGTCCCTGGATCCCTGGAAGTGTCCAAGACCAGGCTGGAAGGCGCTGGAGCAGCCTGGGACAGTGGAAGGTCCCTGCCCATGGCAGGGGATGGCACTGGATGAGCTTTATGGTGCCTCCCAACCCAAACCCTTCTGTGGTTCTGTGATCATCAACCCCAAATTGCAGTTGCCACAAACCAGGACCAAACTCTGCTCTGCACAGGGTGGGTCACATCCAGGCTGGGCTTCCTTGCTGTGTCTGCAAATAAAAAGGAAAGTTGTGGCCAAGATTTTTCCATGGAGACCAGCCAGCCTCCTATCCTCCATCTTCATTCCATCTGAACAGGGGTTTGACTGGATTCTGATGAACTTTCCATGGGCAGAATTTGCACAGAGCTTCAGTTTGTTTACCTAAGGAGCCATTTTCCTTCTAAAAGTTCATATGTGATTTCCCAAGCAGCCATATTCAGGAGGCAAGCCCATTATCCCCCATATTTCATACATAGCTGAGCACAGCAGCAGCACTTTAACAGCAATCCTGGTAAAACCAAAGGCTGTTTTTAACACTGGATGTGATGACACCTTCCCTTCCAGCTTGGTCAGAACTTTAATACAGGTTGTAAGACCAAATCCAGGGGATGTAGAGCCTAAAAGGTGAAAACATGTCTAAAACGTGCTGTTCTCAGTGTCTGAGCAAGTGCAATAGCAAAATGCACACAGAGAAGCCTTAGTGGAGAACAGAAACATGAACTATCTTCCCACAATTGCACAAAATCCCTGCTGCTGCAAAGGAAATAAATCATTTCTGTCTGTACAATTTAGGTTCCTCTCTAGACAGGAATTTCAAACCTGGAACTTTGGGAAATATTAAGAGAAAATTAGATGAGGTCACTCTTGTTTTTCCTCACAGTGAATGGGATCTTACTGATCCAAGACGCAAGGACAAATCCAGCGTGACACCAGTAAAAGTGCCAAAGAAATATAATATAAAATACAGCTTGTCCATTTAAATTATTTAATGTTATTAACATGAATTACCATACTTGGATACCCTGAGTGATTCACACATTTTCCCTCCCCCCAGCCCTCTCCTCCAAAGCTGAACTCTGAATTTCGACATCCGCTTGTTTTCTCCACGGATTTCCTTGGAGCAGCAGAAGGGATTTGGCAGATGGTATCTCACCATCCCAGTCCACTCTGCTCCAAACTGTGTTTCCTCTGCATCTCCTTGTTTTGCTCCACAGCCACCGGGGCTCAGCTTGGTGCCTCCCTGTGTGTCCCCATTTCCAGCTATGACATCCATGGGGGCACTGGGGGGGCTGGAAGGGTTTGGTCCATGCCAAGACCCAGGGTGGGCTCAATTAGTGCTGGTGGGTCTCAGGAACTCTCAGGTCTCTCTGCATCCCTCTCTGATGAAGCCAAAGAGATGCTGGAGGAGCTCAGTGCTGTAGTGCATGCAGAGGGTTGTATTTTAGTGCAAAGAGGAGCATAAATTATCTTCACCTGGTGGAAATACTGGCTTTTATGACTCAGTTTTATCACAATTTCTGCTGCAGCCCATAAATTGAGACAACGTTTGGTCTGCTTGTTGGAAATGGTGTGAGGGACGGAGGGATCAGCCTGTGCTCCTGGAGGGATTGGCCATCCCCAGACACTCTGGGAATGTAGCAGCAAGGGGAAGGATACCTCACCCAACACCTTCTGGCCATGGCCACGTGGGGAGGCAGAAGATGCTCTCAGTTCATTATTAAAGTCATTTCTGGGACAGGTTAAAGTCACAATGACACTGCTGACATTTCAGCAGCACAGGGCAAAGCAGGGACTGCACAACCCCCATCATTACCCGGGAGAGGCAAATGTGCTTCCCAAAAGCTCTGTTGGCCTGATCCAGATGCCAGGTGCCTTCATGAAGATGTGGGGCTGTCTCTTGCCCTTCCCACCTTCTCTCCCAGCAGCAGCGACTGCCTCCACCTTGCCTGATCCCCCCAGGCAGGAGCTCTCCTGGGTGGGGACTTCAGTATGGGCTGGAGCTGCCTTTGATGTGCCATTTTCTCTTTGAAATGCAATGTCTCACTCATCTAATCCTCATCACATTTGGGAAGCTTCTCTTCAGTCTTTCAGAGCGGCATGTCAAGGGAGTAGTTAATTTTTGAAAGGAGCCAGTTTGAAGGGGTTTTTGTTTTAAAAACATAAATGCATTTTTGATCACAGTGTAAAGTAACCCTTTTGGTGGGTGAGCCTGGTTGGGTTGAGGTTTTATTGTTTTGTGGGGTTTCAAGGTTTTTTTTTGCTTGGGACTCTAAATAGCTCTCAGGCATTTTGGATTTGTTTTCCTAAACTTTCCCCCGATGCTCATTGCACAGTCCACATCTTTCAAACCTCCCCATTGCCTTTCCCACCATATGTGTGGGATCATTCCAGAGAGAGCTGTGCTTAGAGAGAACAGAAACAAACACCGTGCCCACTGGATTCCCAGGGAGTCAATCCCAATCAGTGGGATGTGCAAGGACGAAAATCAGGTGTAATTTATTCCATTCAGTTCCTGGAGATGATGCTCTCCAACTGCTGTGCATGTCTCAGGAGTGGCAGGGACTTTCTTCCCGAGGAACCACCACGAAGGATGGGAGCTGTGCTGTCCTCTCCCAAAATCCCCCATCCCTGGACTTCCCCTCAGCTGGGTCAAACAGGGTGCAGAGCAGCTTCCAGTGACACCCTGGGCACCAGGCTGGGGTTCTTGGATCCAGCTTTTCCTCACCCATCCTGGAGCCAGGGCCCACGGGCACAGCAGCGCCAGGGATTTAACTTTGAAACGACTTGCACTCAGCCTGGTTTTCCCCACACTAACCTTTCCTCCTCCCAGCCTTGAAAGTTAGAAACATCTTTTGTATTCCAGAGGCCAAAGGGCCAAACTTGCCTTTAATTAAAATGCATATTCTTTAATTAAAAGCCCCATAACACATGAAGGGCATTCATTGAAATACGATGTGTGACATAGTCATTACCCTGCTGTTAATTACTAATTAATGAAGCTATTTCAATTAATAGCTTCCCCACTGTCACTCTGGCTTTGACAGGGCTCCGTGCTGAGAAGCTGTAGTGGAATCACAGGCGATCGTAACTCCTGGAACAGCACCAAAAGGCATCAGCTGAATATTCATGTCGGACGACGTTAACACTTTTCAATTAAACATAATAAAGTAAAAGCTCCGTCAAAAGTGTATATCAAACATGCCTCAGCCTTTCCCTCTCCCCCTCTGCTCTTCCAGCTTGTCAAAAATAACTAGAGAGAAGTAGGAGGGGGGGAAAAGTGGGGTTTTTTCTTTCCTCTCGACACTTCAGGCTGGAGCATCGTTTATCAAGCAAGTGGTGCTGGTGCCCAGGAGACGATTTACAACGAGCCTGGATGAGCACTTGGGCTCACAGGCAGCTCTTTCCTCTCCCAGGGCAAGTTTTCTCACCCTTTCCTACAGCAAAACTGCAGTGGGAAGCAGGGAGAGGCCCCAGGTGCCTCCCCAGCTCTGAACAAATATCTGGGAGCTGAGGAACAAAGGGTTCCAGTGCCGTGGGTGAAGGAATCGCCTCCCGAGCGCAGTCTGATTGCAGAGCTGTGTCTCCAAGGGGGCTGCTGGTAAGGGCTGTTGCAAGGAGCAGCCTGGAGAAAGCTGTTTTGCAGTTGATGATAAGTTATATCGGACCTGGAAACGGCAGAGCTGAGCAGAGCTCTCTTGGGCGCCATCTGGTTGAAGTTTTCCACTCAAAACACTTGGAAAATGAATCCAAGAGAAATTCCCGAGGATTGTTTCCAGATTGAACCCCGAATGTTTTGTTTGAAGAGCTGGGGTTTTTTTTCAGGCAGATCTTGGGGAGGGGGAGGAATCTTTTAGAGAGACAACATTATTGGCAGAAAGTAATTGGGAATTGGGAGAAAAGGAAGATATTGTCCAGCTGCCCCTGTTAAGGTACTCAGAGGAACAGAGAAGTCTCATATTCTGCTTTTGTTGAAGAAAGCAAAAAAGATGATGACTTGGTGTGGGACACTTCTACCATGGGGACAGAGAAGAGAGATACTGGTATTCCTGCAGGAAAAAAAGAAAAGAAAACATGAGGAACCACAAAAAGATGTTTCAATCTGGGTCTCAACTTGACGTTTCTGTCTGAAACAGAGCAAGATAATGCTCCTTGCATTGCCTGTTGGCAATGCACTGCTGAGGCATGAGCTAACACTCATCATGTGAGGAAACTAATAAATAAATCATGTGCTTTGCACTTATTCTTTGTGTCAGATCATGTTTCTGCATTTTAGTGTCCCAAATAGAGCAGTGGCACACCAGGCAATGTCTTTACTGCTGAGTGCTGAGCATCAGCTGGAAAAATTATTCCTGGTGGCTCTGAAAAAATGCAAATCTATTTGTTCTGTCTGTTGCTTGTTTCAAATTCTTGCTTTGCTCTCTCTCTGGGCTATCGACCAGGGGTGGTGTCACCTGTCCAAATGTGCCTGAAGGCCCTGGGTAGACAAACATCATCCCTGGGAGCCAGACTTAAGCAGGGAGAGGAGGAACGGTAAGATATACTCTCCAGTGGGATTTTCCCACCCACACCACTGTCCCAGCCTCCTGGCCAGATCTTTGCTTGTTCAGGAGTTAAAATCCCCCATTCTCACCTCCTGCTCTGAGTGCTGGTTTCCATCTCAGGCAGGTGGAGCTCTGTCCTTCCTGCCATGCCCACCCTGCAGCTGCAGCCAGCTTTTCCCACCCCTTGTACTGAGCCAGGCAGGGGCCCTGTTTCTTTCCCCAAGCTCACAGACATGTAGATGATTGTCTTTGACACTTCATCGTTTCCTGCTCTGGTCCTCCTCGGCTGAGACTGGAAGCAAAAATCAAAGCAGCTCTTGAATCCAAGAATTTCAGACTCAGAAGAGTGTGGCTATGACACCCAGTGCTTCCTTGGCTTGGAGGGCAGCATGAAAATGAACATCCTTTCCTTCACTGCTTTCCTTTACTCTCCCTCACAACATCGGATTTTTTTTTTTTATTCCATTCTCCTTTTCTTTTGACCCCCACCAGACCAAGCCCTGCTAAAGCTGCAAGGGCAGCCCAGCTGATCTATCCAAGCACCTCTGAGGAGCCACCATTGTTTGTCCAGCTGCTTGACATCTAAAGGCTGGTCTCAGAGGTCTCAATTAGGGTTTGGGGCTGACTCGCCTCCACCTCTCCTGGGAAGAGGTTTTGCCTCTTCTGCTCAATTATAAACAGTGTCTCCTCCACTGCAAGAGAGACCAGGAGGGAGGGAGCTTTGGCTCTGCTTCAGTTGTTACCTCTGAAACATAATTCAGAGAGATGCATTGCTGTAAGACTTCACAGATCACTCTTATAATGTCATAGGCCCTTGATCTGCTGTGTTTGTGTAGAGCACAGAGGCCAAGTTCATTAATTGGACAGAGCCCCATTTTGTTTGGATGCAGTGCCCCTCTCTCAGAGGGTGCTGCTGGTGGCAAGTGATGCTACACACAGATTTCTCCCTGTTTCCCTGGTGCTGGAGTGACTTCTATGCCTGCCTGGCATGTGTCTGGTTTTATTCTTTACTATTAGCAGAGTAAAGAAAAGGCAGAATTCACACAGATCACCTTTCATATATTTACATGAGAAATCCAGTTGTTTCAGAAGATATCAAAGCTCAAACACCAGTGCTGAGAACTTCTTCTCTCTGTCTCCTGCAATTGTCAATGCTCCTTCTTGCCTGAAAAAAGAAAAAAAAGATGTTTTGGGCTATGTTGAAAGAAGTATTGGCTGAGATCGGAGCTGCTTCCCTGGAAATATTAATCCACCAAACACGGATGAATCTCCTGGAATAATCCTCTCTAATGCACGTTCAGGAAATCAATTCACTGCTTTATTCTTTAATCCAGAAATCTCCAAGGAGGAGGAGGAGGGAGAGGATGAACAGGAGAGGATAAAAAATTGGCACTGCACTTAAGGAAAAGAGAGAAAACTGTGCCTTTGGTGAGAGCAGTGACACATTCTTACAGGTAAGCAGCAAAGATTCACCTGCAAACACTGAAGCCCTGGGAAATGTAATTTCTTACTCCTGCTCTAGTTTTTAGCTCTGCATTAAACCTGCCAGAGAAGGGTGGGAGCTAAAGCAAGATTTAAATGTTGTACTCCCAGCTGACTCCAGGCACAAAATCCCCGAGGAACAGGCACCACCCTCAGAGGGTTTGTCGTGGTCCTGGATCCAAACCCTGTGTCCAGGTGCAGAGCAGCCCGTGTTCCACCAGCCCTGGCTCCCCTGGAAGGACAGCCCAGGGCTGTGCAAACATTTCTCAGGTCACCACTTTGTTGCAGTGTGTGTCCTACTTAGAGGCTCCTGTAAAATGAGATTGCAAGGACGGGAGTTTGTGCTGAGCTCTGGCTGGTCCAGGTGGCTCCTGCAGTGGGAACTGCAGCCTCCAGCCCTTTCCAAAGCACCATTGTGACCCAGATGGGCTGAAATAAAATGAAATAAGAGATCTCAGTAAATTACTCATCTGAAAACCTCCTCTCTGGTATCTGATTATGCTCCTGCTCATAATACTTCTTGTGCAGGGGGTTTATGCTGCTAAATAACCAGTGACTGACCAGGGTCTGGGATGCACAATAAGAGGACACATCCTCCCTCCCACGAGCCTGGGGACACGTGGGGGCCTTGCCTGCTCCCCAAAACCTGCCAAGTGGTTTTGTGGAATGGGGCAGGGGAATAGCTGGAGGGAGGATGCTGGAGGAGGCAGAGAAGATCTGCAGGCTCTGAGGAGTAGGTTGGCTCAGCACCAAAACCACACAAAGGTGACTGAAACCAGGAAATTTGTGGCACCAGGTTTGTGGGCATGCTTGGGGCAAAATTAAAGCAAAATATAGAAATGTTCCTGTGCCCAGGCAGGGTCTATAGCAGCTCTGAGCACCTGAAGGGCTGAGGATGAGACTCATGGAACATCCACCCCACCTGTAGCTCCCACACGGGAGAGGCTGTAAATGAGTGGGTTTGTCTGAAACTTTGTAGGAGAGGGGCAAAAAAACCCAACATGAAAGGAATTTAACAGCTGCAATGAGCCTAGATGGTTGCACAGGAAAATCCCCTGTCACCCACAAACAGTTTGCCTTTAATGAGAATGCAGGACATGCACGAGTAGGTTGCTAATTCTTTGTGTAAAATCCTCCTGGTAATTGCTACATGTGTACATTTCCATTGTCTTCCATGGAAGTGGGATTGCAGTATTTTTTTCTATTGGAGCTGAAATGAAAAACAATTTTTTAGAGAATAGTGCATGTCAAACTTGCAGAAGACTATGCCCAGCATCGTGTTTGGAGATGCAAGAGTGAGTCACCCACATTTTGGGAGTTGTAAACAGCAGGGGAAAGCAATTCAGGAAGGGATTCAAGGGATCAGCCAAAGCTTTTCTGGCAGCTACTTCCTCAGTCAAATCATTATTTTTTCTTAATCCTTGCAAAAATCTGGTGATTTGGGAACAAAATTTTACAGTTCAGTCCTGCTTTAGAAGGCCAAATCCAATTACTGGATAATGGGACTTGGGCCTCCCAGGAGCAGAGACACTTTGGAAGATGTGGGTTTATATGGGGGTTTCATCTCATTCCATTATTGGATTAAAACCTACCCCACCCTCAATCCTGCACCAGGAACTGTGTAAGCAGGAGCTACACCAGTCTGGAAACCAACTGGAGCACAAAACCCCTGGCACTGCTCAGAGACACCCCCACGAGCTGCACTGCAGGAGGATTGGTATTTTGGAGATGTTGGTAGAAGATAAAAGATCTGTTTTCAACTCAAGTTGTGCTTGTGGGAACTGAGACTCTTCTTCGGGTGTTTTTCCTGCTCTAGGGACAGTTACAAACCAAACCAGAAAAACTGATTTGAAGAGAGAAACCAGAGAAGAAAGGGGAGAACACTTGAAGCTGCTGGTGGGAGCTTGATGCCCTGGACTGCAACTCCCTGCCATTGCCCCCCCATCACCTCCTTTTTAATTACAAGCAGCCAAACTGTAAAGACCTTAATGGGCGTCTTAATTATTGCATTAAAGTTTGAAATGGAAAATTCCTCATTATTGCCATGCAGTAGGTCACGGCTGCAATAAATGGTGATATTTTGCTTGTTACAGCACTGGGTGCCCTTTGAGAGCTGCTGTCTTTGGGGCATGTCCTGGCCCTGGGGAGCTGCCAGGTGGATGTTAGATCAGGTCTCTGCTGTGAGAGCATCTGCTTGTGTTCTCCAGGCAAAACTCTCAGTGAGGAGTGCTCTTTGCTATCCCTTTTCTCCTCCAAGTAGTGCTACTTTCCTCCTGTGTTTGGCTTTCCATCTGCTTGAATTTGTTTATTGATTTAGTGTTATGCAAACTGCAATAAAACAGGATCCCTCTAACCATCTCCAGCCAGCTATGGAATATATCCCAAACAATTTAAATACAAACCAACCCCCAGCAGCAGTACAAGGAACCTGTCACTGATCAGCCTTTGAGGCCCTTTTGCACTGTGCCTGTCCCTGCTTGCTCAGGGCAGGCTGGAAAGCTGAGATCCAGCCTGGGACACTGACAATTTAAGGAATGTGGTAGGGAAAAAAAAGAGAAAATATTTATTTTTTTAAAAATACCATACCCTTCTTTTCTCTCAGGCTCTGCACAGCTGAAGAACAGGGCAGGCTTTAAGGTGGGTCTGTGGCTTCTTGGAGCTGAAAAGCTTTAAATCACCTAAATTACCTAAAAGGTCAAAAGAGCTCAAATGTGCATGTCAGAGGTTGTTGATACCTCTGTAAGGGGAGCAAAAAGACAGGGAAAGCAGAAGATAACTTGCACTCTGCTAAATTATCCTCAGCATCATTTTCATGCCACCAAGTTTCATGTTGGCTTTTTCTCTGAACACATTAATGAGGAAACCAGAGGAGTCTACCGTACTTAGAGATATTCTCTCGATTCCATGACCCTACAGATGAGGTGTTAAAATTAATTTAATGCCTATTCCTCCTTTTCAAACGTGTCCCAAACTTTTCCTCCCTACAATAACCGTGCGATTGCCCCATGAGGGGTGAAAGTGAACGCTGGGACAGCAAATCCTGGGGCTCCCAAAGGCAGCTCCAGCCACGAGAGCCAGCAGCCAGGGCTGCCCGTGGGCAGGGCCAGGCTCTGCCAGCTGTGCCAGCTGTGCCAGCCGAAGCATCCGCCCCAGCCACTACCCGTGCCAGCTGTGCCAGGGCCGGGCTCAGCACTCCCGCCGGCCAGGAGAGACTTGCCACATCCCAGATCTCACAGCTCCCTCTGTTGGCATCTGCTCGAACCTATCAGCGAGGATATATAAAGGTGGAAATTGTATTTTTATTTATTTTTTTTTTTAGCATGATCACCATGCGGAAGGTGATCCGCCCTCGGGGCGTGTCCCACCCAAGAATCACTTTGTTTGTGTCATTTTCTTAACAAGTGATATTGGATCATGCCTGCTGATGCTTTGCTGTCCACACCTTTGCCGAAGGCAGATTTCATTCATTTTTCCCAAATCAGGGGGAAGATGGAGCTGGATGAACTCCGAGTCTGATGTACAAGTACACGTGAGGATGCTGTGAAAATCTGCCAGCCCGGATACTCTCCCTGCACAGCCTCCCCCGGGAGTTAATCACATCAAATATACTCCTCTGTCCCTCACTGATCACACAAATTAACACCTCTTCGGTCAAAGGAAAATCACAGTTTGCAAATGATTCGCTGCATTTATTTTTTTTTTTTAGGTCCTTCCATAGCAAAAATTCACATACCACGAGCTTTGGCTTAAACAAACAACAGTACAGATATGCAAAATGGCTTCAATACTTCACCGAAGAGGTGTGATGATAATGAAACAAGCCTCAAATGTAGGTGAAACACTTAACTTATTAGCCAGTTACAGAGACAGATAGCTCACTGGAAAGTTAGCTGGATTCACAGAGAAGGCACAGCCACTTTCCTCTGATCAGTTCCAAATTTCCCAGCTGGCAGATCCGAGGGGTGGCCAAGCAGCCTGATTCAAACGTGATTTAAACTCATCACCTCCTCCACAAGAAATGACTCAACCAGCAAAGAGAACCAGAATTGTCTCCTTGTGCTCCTGACCTGCAGCACTGAATGGCCAGGGAATATTCTAAAACCCCACAAAACCCACGGGTTTGGGGTTTTTTTCTGTCCCTATAGGAAAGGCCATGCAAGCAATCTGCTCAGACTGGACAAAGGACAAGCTGACAGAGATGGCTGCACAGCCTCGGGGCTCTTTGGCAAGCCTGGCTGTGTTTGTGTTGGTTGTTACTGAGTGTTCTTCCCAGTTTACCCACTGATTTAACAGTTCCCAGCAGCATTCCTGGCTCCTGGCTCTGTAGCATCCCAGAACAGTGGTACCTATGGTAGCAAACAGCCTTTGAGAGAAAAAAAGAGCACAGGAGGAGTAAAATAAAATGCTCTCTTATCCCTCTGTTCCCCAGTCAGGCCACATTGATTCTTTATTCTCTTGGGAAGACATCAGGCAGTCGTATCCTTATCTCTAACTCTGCCCAGCAAGTGGCTCAGCTCAGCTCAGTGATGCCCATTAGTGTCTCTTCTCTTAAAAGGCTGTCAGCATTTTCACTACAAACCAGGCTACTCAGGTACTTCACATGGCTCCAACAGATCTTCCAAGAAGAAATTTGGCCACAAAAAAAAAGGTGAGGAAGAGGATAATAGGATTTTTTTTTTTTTCTCTTCACCTGAACCTACAGCTTTGGTGCACTTGCAAGGTCCTTGGGAAACCTGCTCCTCTCAGTCTTGTGGTAAGCACTAGAGAAAACCAAGAGATCCTTTCAGGGATTGGAGGAGAAGCAATGAATTGCTTTAATATGAAATCCACCTTCAAAACTGATCCTACAGAAGCAAACACTGGAGGCTGGTAGATCCTCCCCTTTGAGAAAGTGTTGGGTTTGGTGGGAGTACCACTCCAAACAAGCATGCAGAATCAGGCCTCAAGTAGATAAAATATAGGATTTGGTGCTTAAATTTTAATAGATTTATAAATAACTTTAAGACATTCAGGCTCAGAGGTGTCTACAGCCAAGTATTTCCCTCTGACTCAGGGAACCACAGGGATCCACATCCCTATGGATGCCCAATGCAGAAATTTGATTTATGCTTAACATAGAAAATAAACCTGCCCATGCCAAGCTCTTTGGAAATTCTCCCTCAGCCCTTTGAGAGCACATGGAGGACACATTTAATCGTGCAGAAAGCATTTGGGAGTTGACAGAGTGTGACTGGTTCTTCCCATACATTCACAGCATTTGACAAAAGAGCTCCAGAGAGATTCCTCAGCTGCTGCTTCACTGCAAGGTCAGCCCAGCTAAGCCTGACCCAGGGGACAGCTCAGCTCTGCTCTCATGGTGGAGTTGGTCCACGTGGGCTCAGGGCTGGGCTGAAGCCATCAGGGAGAGAAGGGAGACCTTGGCTTGGCTTGGAGCCCTCTCCCTGCTCCGTGCCAGCAGTACTGACACAGCCCTGGGCACACATCCAGGCACACACGCCCTGAAGGGAAGCCTGGAACCCACCTCACAGCCCTGGAAACCTGGCTGGGACCTGCTGCAGGAGGAAGGCACGCGTGGGGTTAAGGGCAGAGGTACTGCTGGGGATGTCCCTGTCACACCTCACAGGACACCTGGTGGCAAAGCAGCCCCAGAGCCAGGTGCTCCCAGGCCAGCAGAGCACGGGAGCCCCAGTGCCACAGGGAGAGGCAGCTCCCCTCAAGAGGGCACGGAACCACAGCAGCCCTGGGAGACAGGCCAGGCCAGCTGCTTTGGCCACAAGGATAATGTCCACGAGACACACACTGGGACAAACTGGTCCCACAGACCACATCCTCACTGGAGACGTTGAGCTGGATGGCTCTGCAAGCCACCAGCTACAGCCCTGAGCAAAAAAATGAACTCTAATTTTCCTTTCTCCCATGGGTTTCATCCAGACCCATTATGTACTTGGTTTCAGCATATGTTCTCCTGTTAAAACACCTGAAAAAAAAAAAGTAAAATGTTCTTTGGCACTTGTGCAAGAATGACCCATAGATGTGACACTCTCCTGTCCTTCAGCTGTTTCTTGGGCTCATCTCTAAAGATCCACGTACACAGAGTCTGTGTCCACCCTCTGGGCCTCTCCAAACAGGAGGAATGTGCAGAGCCCAATGCTGTTCACAGCAGCCACCAGGTTGAAAACAGAGATCCAGGAGCCAGTGGTCTCAATCAGGTATCCAGCCAGGTACACACAAATGACACCTGCAGAGGAGAGACAAGAGAAACACATGCAAAGGCTCTGGGCTGGATCCTGCCCTCCACAGGGAGAGGGTTCCCCAGGAAAGGATGAGCTGCAGGACAGTACTTTACCTAGGAGAGCTCCACCTGTATTTGCAACCCCTGGAAAGAAAAGGTGTGAAAAGAAATTGTGAAAACCCACAGACGTGAGAGGTTTCATCACAGCTCCCACCAACCCCTGGTCTGCATGCTGGGCAAAACACCTTTCTGACCATGGAACACTGACTGGTCTGAGCAGGGATGGACCATCTCATTCCATCCTCCTGCCATGGGCAGGGACACTTCCACTAGCCCTGCTCCCAGCCCCATCCAACCTGGCCCTGGACACTTCCAGGGATGGGGTAGCCACAGCTTCTCTGGACAGCTGACACAGCCCCAGCCCATCCCTGGGTGCAGCAGAGCACCTCACAGATAGAAAAAAGGCACCTTGGGGGTGCTACATTCCCCCAGCACTGGCAGGGTTATCCAGAAGGAAGCTGAGCCTGCACACACAGAGCAGACACTGCCCAGAGCTGCTCCTGCTCAAACCTTGATGCTGGTGACCCCCAGCAGATGCCACCTCTCCAGCACAGAAACCCCACAGGATCCTCACCAAAGAGCAAGCCAGCACACGAGGGGGCCAGGTCCTGCACGTTCACTGAAATGCCACTGGTGGGAAACAGAGGGGGGAAATAAACGGCTGTTTGAGTGGAACATGACTGCTTTTCCATCATTTACAGCTTTGTCAAACACAAGGAAAGGTCCTGGGCCAGAAATGGCACTGGCAGAAGGGAGATGCTGAGAGTGAAGCAGGGGAGTATGAGAAGGAAAACGATTCAACTCTGAGTGTTCAGAGGGGCCACAATGCAACTCCCCTCCTGCTCCATCTCTCTCCAAGCCCTTCCATGCTAGAGGTTTGCTGGATTCCTTCCAGCCCACAGGGCACTAAACTCCACCAGCCCCACAGCGTCCCAAACACGACGCTCAGGCAAGTGCCAGTTCTTGTTCTCAGTCAGGACAGAGGCAGCCTCCTCTGAGACCCCAAAGTGCCCAAAGTGCAGGGCAGCTGAGGGCCACTGTCCCCATGCTCTCCTTACCTGTGGTTAAAGGTCTGCAGTCCAACAGAGGCTGAGGCAAACACTATTGCTTTGCAGAAACTGGAGGTCTGGCCTAGGCACAAAGCAAAAATGCTTGAGACGCCAGAGCCAATGACCTGGAAAAAAAGGGAAAATTAAACACCACAGCACGTTTTCTGTAAGGAAGAAAGCAGCTCCTGCCATGAACAAACGGTTCCCTTTTCCAATGGCATGAGTTTGTGTGCACCCTGTGCTCCTCTTTTCTTCCCCCAATGTGCTGTGTCAGGGGTCTGTCCAGAGGGATGTGATGCTGCAGATCAGAGGATGCTGGGTGTTCTCACCCAGCATTTCTATTTCTGGTCACCCTGGTATTGCTCCTTCCTCAGTACCTAAGGGGTCATTTGGAATGAGCAGGGACAGGTTGTGAAAGAAAACCCCTTCAGAGCACTCACTGCTTAATGCCACCATTAATCCAGACTTTGCTCCTCAGCCAGGGTTTTCCTCTGGATTTCCTTTCAGACATCCTGACCACCAGTTAATGTGCAAAGCCAGAAAAACCTTTCCTGTTTCCATCTATAACCCCCAACCCAGCTCTGAGGTCTAGTCTGCCACATAATCAGAGTTTAACTGGTAACTCAGGTCTCCCTCCCACAGCTTCAGCTCTTACCTGCATGAACTTACGAATGGTGATGGTTCTGTATCCTGGAGAAGAAAGGGATACTTGGAATTAAGCACAGCTCACCTTGTTGTCCAGCCAGGAAACTACAGCATAAGTAGATTTCAGATGCCCAGATTTCATCTCCAGGTGGATATTATGAAGGAGGTCAAAGGGAGCCCCAAACACGTGGATGGGATTTGGACACTGCAGAATTTATTCTGCTTTTGTATCAGAACCTCACATTGGATATTTGCTGGGTCTGTTCCCTACCTCCTCCCACCCAGGTCCTCTTCCCACACCACATAAGAGCTGAGGAAAAGCCATAAAGAACTCTCACCTTGACTAATTAAATGATCAGACAGAAATCCACTAAACAAGCTCGTCGGAATTGCAACCAGCCAGGGGACTACATTAAACACCCAACCCTGAAAAGAAGTGAAAATCAAGACAGATTTGTTGTCAGAGCTGAGTTTGTTCACAAATATTTTGACAGTCTGTGGTACCTGTAGAAAGGAGAAATAAATGAAGCACTCAGGACCTGTTGCAACACCTCTACCCCCTTTGCAGAGCCAGCTCTCAGCTGCACCAAGCCCCACTCCAAGCTCTGTGAGGGAGCAGGAGCATCACAGGGCTGTAGCATTTGTAGATTTGTGGTCTTTCCTTCTTCCCCAGCAGCGCTGCATCCAAGGGACAAGCAGAAAACTCTGGGAAAGAGGGATTGAACACGGCAAAGTTTACTGCTCAGCAAGTCAATGTGGCAGGGAGCCACAGAGCCCTGGGAAGCTCAGTGTGGGTTTCCTGTGGGTCCCCAGCAAAGCTGCTGGCAAAATTTCCAGCAGCTCCCAGCTCATTAGCAGCGTTGCTGAGGGAGCAGAGCTGGATTTTCTAATGGCAGGATTAGGTAACATTATGGGTAGCAACATCCTTCGGCCTATTTTCAATTAAGTGAGCTGCAGCTGTAATCACAGACGATTAGTGGGCAGCTGGATTACAGCTGCTCAGGGGCACTTTGGTGCCCAGATCCCACAGGAGCTGAAATCAGCCTGGGCTGGGCTGGATTTCATCTCAGCTGGTTGAACCTACTGATCCATCCATGCATCCATCACCCCCAGCATCTCCCTTTGCTCAGAGCCCACCACCCTGTGGAGGCATCTCCCCTTCCTGTCTGGGATGTGTGGGAGGGCTCAATAGTCTTGTTTTTCAATAATCCTGTCACAGCTGCTCCTGGAAATCACACCAGGGTCCGTCTGCATCTTTCCATGCCTTTGAAATTTGGCTCTTGGTCATTTTTGACAACTTAGCCCATGGCCTTAGTGGGGTGGTGCTTCTGCTGTGTGTTAACAGCAGCTGGGGCTGCTCAGCACATCAATCCCCACCTTGTCTCATCCCACAGCCCTGAGCCAAAGCCTCCATCACCTTCACTCAGGTGGCCACAGGCAGCTGCCCAGCTCACCTCCAGCAGGGATTTGGGCCAGCAGGTGACACGGGTTCCCCACATTAGGGATTATCACCCATCCTTTAAAATCAAGCAGCCTCAGCCTGTGTTTTAAACTGCACGAAGTGATTATCAGCTGCAGGAGCACTCTACAGAGCATCTTACATAAGGGCACCATGATATAATGCCTAACAGATGGTAAATTACTGCTGCACAAGCACATTACTCGAGGTGCACAGATCTTGTCACAACAATATGTTTGCTGGTTTAACACATGATTTTAATATAAATATCAAGTATGCCATAAAGAGCTTTACATGTGTAATATGAAGAGGCATTTGTAAGCAGCTCTGGAAATTTTAAAAACCTAACAGAGCCATTGTGGAGAAGACTGAGTTTCTGACAACAAGATGAAAATACCAGCTCTCAGCCCAGATGAGTATTCCCTGGCTCTCTGAAAAAAGGGAGTATCATTTGTGCTGAGGGGAGGGAAGCTTTTGTAGTATTTTTGAGGTTCACATTATTAATGGTAATTATCATTTCCACAGGCAGGCCTGAGCTGTACCATGTTAGTCCAGTTAAAAACCTTGTAAAAAACCTAGGAGTGAATGGTGGTTATTTGCAACAGCACAATGTCATGAGCTTTGTGCTGGTTGAAAATTATCTTTTCCTCAGAAGAAAAGCAGTCTAAAATCCTCTACAACCTGCTCTTCCCTGCACCCTTCAGCATCCCTAAACAAGCAACTAGAAACCAGCCTCTGCAACCTGGAGAGATCTCCAAAAGTATGAGCAGGGGTACCAGAGCTCCTGACCCCACAGGGAAACCTCCCACCTCCTGCTGCCTGGAAATCACACAGCCTGCTCTCACCAAATCCTCTCCATCATCTTCCTCCCTCTCCAACCCTTTTGGCAGGTACCCAGCCTCCTTTGAAGGGCAATGCCTCTGCTTTAGAGCCAACCCACCTTTGACTCAGGAAAAGTTTCCTTAAAGAAAGTTGGCAGCCAGGAGAGGAGAGTGAAGAACGTGCTGGCGGTGGAGAGCTGAGCGATGATGACAGCCCTGAAAATACACAGCTGAGAGGAAACAATCAGCAGTGACAGGTCATGCTGGGTGGGAAATGGGGACTCCATTTCAGTTCCTAAGAAATCCCTGGGATTTTTGTCACGGAGAACTACTCCTTTTGGCTTCCTGAGATTTTTGTCACAGATAACCACTCCTTTCAGCTTTCTCCCCGCAGCTGGTTCCTTGGCTGCCCCACTGCGCAGCCCCGGGGCCAGGAGAGGTTAATTGAAGTGCTAATTATGCCACTGCATTTCCCACCCATCCCTTCCAGCCCTGCAAGGGCCCTCCTGCTCCGGGAGGTGTTTTTTAGGGTTTTCTAGGGATTTGTTATCAGCTCCATTGTTATTCGAGGTAGGAATAGGTTTGCTGCCCTGGAGCCCCATCCTCCTCCTCCCTGCCTTAAAGCAGCCCTTGGGAACAGCTTGGATGAGCTTCAGTACCCAGGGCAGCATCCCAAAGGAGAAATGGCCATTAAAAGGATGTTTGCCAGCAATGAGAACACAGCCCCTGCCACCCAGTGCCCCTGAGCAGCCCTTCTCAGGAGCCCATTATAATCAGCATTTCTAACAAGACCCGTGGCAAATATCACTCCAGAGGAGCACAGGACTCATCCAGGGGAACAGCCTGGATTTCCCAGTAACACTGGAGCCTGACAGTCCTCTGGACAGAGCATAAACCACCTTTGCCAAGCTTACCTTTTCAGTTCTTTGTTTACACAGAAGGAATTAGAAAACTGGTTCTGCTTTGCAAATATATAAGTAAGTGGATTAAAACCACAGAGGCAGAAGAAATAAGCCCAGACAGGAGAAAACAGAGGATGTTCCCAGCCTGGCCATTGCATGCAGCTGCCTACCAGATTGGTGCCTTCCTAAACAGCTGCTTCCAGGGAACTTTGGTCTGCTTGGGTATGGAGAGGCCTCTCCTTAAACAGTTTATGGGGATGGTGAGTTCTGCAGGGAAGAAAACATCCAGAGGAAAGCTGTGGTCAGTAATTACCCGTGCAGCTGGAGGCAGCCTTGGGACACTGCAGTACAACCGCTTTTAATTTTCTTCTGATCTTTGGTTTTTTGGCTCTACCAGCACTGAACGCTCATGGAAACACTTTGTTACACTGACCAAAATTTTTTCACACCTCTCCCCACCCAGCCACCTTCACCCATGTGTTATATCTCTTCCATAATTAAACAGAAGTCCCTTGGCAGGGACGGGATTTGGATTCTGTGCAGCACCAGGCACACACCCAGCTCCCAGTGAGCTGGGCTCCTCCACACCACACTCACCCTAATAATGCTGTAGCCAGGTGTAATAGCATGTCCATATGTGGAATTACTCCTAGGCAGTTATTGGGGAAGAGATATTGTGGATTAACGGGTTTTTAAAAGCTCTATGTGTAGATGCTCTTAGTCTGGAGTAAGTATCTTGCCCTGCTTTAGCTTAATCCACTTTGAAGATCATGCTCTGTTTTGTGTTTTCACTGGTGCTTAAAGAGTACTGAGGAGCCAGATCAGGCTCTCAGCAATGACATAATCCAGCATGGGACTTGAAACAGGAAATCAGCATTGCAAGAGCTCAAATCCTCGTTTTTGGGTTGGGGATCTTGGGTGAGACACAGTGTGTATTACAGAACACATGTGAGCAAAAGGCCTGTGTGTAAAAGCAGGCATGATCTTGGAAACACGCAGGTTTTGCAGGAAATAACGGAGAGGAATCACTTAGTTCCCAGATCCTCAGGAGCACTGCCAGCCCCAGGGATGCAGCTGGACTCACCTTTCTCACTCAGGAGGTATTTGCAGGTGCAATAAACCCAGAGCAAAGTGAGCAAACCAGAGAAGTAGAAAACACTTTCCCAGCCGTACCAATCCAGGAGGAGAGATCCTGCACCACCAATCAGCAGCGTCCTGCAAGGGAAACCACTCAGCTTCACTGGCCTGGCTGAGAGCTCAGACTGAGAGCATTGAGGGGAGACTCTCCCTGGGGACAGTGCTGCTGTCCCTGAACCACGGAATCCAAAAATGATTTGGGTTGGAAGGGATCTTAAAGCTCATCCTGTTCCACTGCCATGGGCAGGGACACCTTCCACTACCCCAGGCTGCTCCCAGCCCCATCCAATCTGGCCTTGGGCACTTCCAGGGATGGGGCAGCCACAGCTTCTCTGTGCCAGGGCCTCCCCACCCTCAAAGGGAAGAATTTCTCAGTCTCTGCATGTGTGGGTGCTGCCACCAGTCCCACCATGGCTCTGCAACCTGTCCTGTTCCCTGGGTGGCATCTGGGGCCAGATCCTCACTGGCAGGAGAAATCCCAAAGGGACCTCACCCTCGCCTGCCCCACACTGAAAAATGGTCACTGAGGAAAGAAAAGGAGGTTGCTGGTGTGCAGGATCCCAGGGAATGTGTAAAGCAGCAAAAGAAATTAGAACAGTGGAAAACTAAGTGATTCAACACAGTGATATTTCTATTTGGGTTTTAAGCAACCTTTCCATTTAGAAAGGAAATTCTGATGGAGATGAGCAGAGATGGAGAAGTTCTATTCCTCCCATTTATCAGAGAGGACAGGTGACCAGTGTCAGGCTGACCCTTGCTCTTCCTATTGAATTGGGCTGTTTTCCATAGTAATTAAATACTGCAAACAGTCTTCAAAGTCTGGTTTGAAAAGAAAGAGAAAACAATACATAAATCCTTGGCAGGCAGGACAGCAACTGCCTGAGGCTTCCTCAGCTGCAGCAGGAGTCCTTGAGGACCCTGAATCCACACGTACTTTGGGCTGTGAGTTTTGCCTCCAACTATTTAATGGCATTTCATCACACAGGATGTCCAGAGGCTGTCACTCACTGCTCCAAGGCCTCTGAACTCACCCAAATTGTGATCCAGTCCCCACGGTGCTGTAGGTGAAGGCTCGCTCGCTCTCCCGGACCCTCTGCGACAGCAGGCTGGCCAGGGATGGGAAGTACACCCCTGAGACAAACAGGAGCAAGGCAGGGAGCAGTAAGGCAAAACAAAAGCAAATTTCAAAGATCCAGAGTGAGTTAAACACTGAGACAAAGCAGCAAAGCCTTTGGCGAATTTGAAACAGGGATATAAAATAAGCTGAGCGGATCCATCGCCATCAAATGTTTGTTTGTGCCTTCTCTGTAATCCTGTTTCATCATCACCACTGCTACTGTAAATCCATCAGTGCCAATGCACTTCCCAGTGCTGCAGCTTGGCAAATGGGAAGGAAAATCACCCCAAATTATCAAAACGTTTTGGCAAGGGCCAATTTTCTCCAAATGTTTTGAAGGAGTTTTAAAGTGTGGAAAACCAAACACCACCTGAGATGATTTCTGAAAGCAGCAGCCCCTGCCTGGCAGAGAGGGGACTGACTTGTCAGTGACTTTCTCTAGAAATGTCACTGTTTTTTCCCATGGAAGTTCTGGATTTGGAGGCAGTTTTGAGACAGAGAATTGTTCAGACACCCACGGGAAGGGTTCATGCACTGCAAACCATGGGACCTGCATCTCAATGTGCTACACATGAGCCTCTGTACAAGGAAGCCCCTGAACAGACAGACAAATGGACACACTCAGGACAGGGGTCTCACCTTGCAGCAGCCCCATGAGGAACCTGGAGGAGGTCATAAAAACCAGATGGGCTGAAGTGATGTGGGTGAGCAGCGGGGTGAGGACTGTGAGGAACCCCCAGGCTGATGCTGAAAGGAGAAGGACTTTCTCACCTCCTATTCTGGAAGGCAGAAAATACATTATCAAAGACAGGAGGGCAAAAGGGCAAAGTCTTGCAGCCCAGACTCCAGTGCCCTTCCCAGTTTAGCCTGTTTTCAAGAGCAACCTTCCAGTCAAACCTGTTCTTCTCTTGGCCCTTGGGGAGTAGCTGTGACCTTTTCCCTTCCCACCTCCTGCCAGCCCTGCCCATCCAACTCCAGCACTCACTGATCCCAGAGATCTCACAGCACTGAGCCACTCAGATCTCTGATGGTGGTAGAGGGGAAGCCCAACTGCTGCCACCATTCTGCTTCTCCTAACCAGTGGTGGTGTTTTCCATTTGCTCTTTTACATCATCTGCTCTGCCTTTTACCATTCAGGTTTCTCTGGGTGTTTTCTTGCAAACTCTTAAGGACCCCAATTAAATAGCACAGTGCACTGCATGGATAATGCATCCCTTCCAGGCATGTGCTCCTCACAAAAGATTTCATGGAAAAGCTCTCTCACTAAGAATAGCTTGGCTAGGGAAAGGGAGTCAAGCAGGTAGTGATTCAGATCCTCCCTTCAGCCAGCTGGGGAAATCGTTTGGTTTTTAATTCATATGACACAATGGAGACACTTTTTCTGAGCATGATGGAAACTGCATATGGGGACTTGCTTGAGAAAAGACTGCAAGAGAATATAGGGAAAAAAAACTGGAAGTGCTGAACTGAAAACAAAGATCACCTGTGCAGATCAAATCTAAAAAGTTGTATTCACAGAATTTTAGCATCACTTCCAGGGATGGGACATCCACAGCTTCTATCTGGACAGTCTAAACTACCCACATCCCTTCTCAGCCAGAGCTTCTCCCCATGGACACTCTGACACCCCATCGCTGTGAAACTTGGCACTGCCACTGCTCAGACTGGAACCGAGAGAGCCAAAACCCAGCTAGGTGTCCTTAAAACAAGCAAACAGGAGAGAATAAATTCCAGTACTGATCACTGATGTGTCCTCCAATAATCTGTGTCAAGCAGTAGCCCCAGAAGAAGCTGCTGAGCACGACGCCGAACTGCTTCTTGTCCCAGTCAAAGTAGGAGCTGAGGGCCACGGCGCAGATGGGCACGGTGACACGGGCACAGTACAGCAGGCACGTCCCCAGCAGCAGCAGCAGTGTCCACACACGGCACTGGGGCCTGCAGGATGGAGAGGAAGGTGGGGACAGGGCAGGGATCAGGGTGCTGGGCCCGGTGCACAGGAGGATTTAGGGGTGGGGTTGGCTCTGCCAGGTCAGCACAACTGCCCCGGGGCACAGCGGTGCTGACACAGGCTGTGTCCCAGCTGCTGGCTTTTAGGAACGATGCCAACTTCATCCCAAATACTATTTTGATGCCTTAAGTTTGAGCTTTCATGTTTTTCAGGTTCTGTGCTGCCCAGGGGTGCAGTTCTGAGCTCACAGTCAGTGTCACTCAGCTCGTCCAGAGCGGGGACACAAAACAAATCCTTTCCCTGCTGAAGATCAAGGACAACTTTCAGACCCAAAAACATAAATAGCAATGGACTGAAGAGAGGAACAAGAAGGATGAGACCTCACAACCTGAAGCTGTAATTGGACAATTAAACCCCAATGTGCAAATGGACCAAAACTTAAAAAAATGCAAGACCTCGTGACTGGTTGTCCATTTTGTGACCATTTTGGGTCCCCGTTGGGTGTAGTCCTGGCCAGGCTCTTGTCCTGCCCAAGGTGTCTCCTAAAGGCCTTTCAATAAACACCTACTTTATTCTCTAGCTCTGTCCAGTCTCTGTTCCAGGTCAGCCCTCCCAAGGCACCAGTTTGACCCCAGCAGCCAATGGCTGTCCAGAGGCTGCAAGGTGGAACGGGCTGCTTGGACATCACTGCCTGTGGATGGAGGGAAAGGCAGGCAGGAATCTGGTTTGTTTGCTCTTTTCCTCCAAAAAAGAAACTGTCCTTTAAAAGATAAAGATAACAAAGAAAAGGTCAGGGCATGAGGTTGGAAGC
Source organism: Hylia prasina (assembly GCA_013397195.1). Lineage (NCBI taxonomy): Eukaryota > Metazoa > Chordata > Aves > Passeriformes > Sylviidae > Hylia > Hylia prasina. The sequence continues at coordinate 85,562 of VYXD01000011.1, forward strand.
ACCTGCATGAGACACACCTCTTGGTAGCAGACATTAGTTATTTGGCGTTTCTACCCACTCCTCATGGGAGGTAGTCTGTGTGCTACCCTTCCTAAAAAGGAGGGATATGCAGGAATTAGAGACACAAGACTTGATGGGCCTGAAGAGCTCAGAGAGAGAAGCAAAATAATTAAGCCTGGACAGATAAGAAATTTTAGATAATAAGAGCCAAAATATGTTAAAAGAATATATACTTCTGGTGTGTGAGTTTTCAGCCTCAAGAAAAGGGCTCCTACAGGCTGGCTGGAATTAAGTGAGAAGCAAGTCAATGATGGTTTCTGGAGCAAACACACACATTTTGCTGCAAATATCAGGCCCAGTTGTAAGCAGAGGGTTTTCCCTCAGCCTTCCCTCAGCCAAGCCACTTTGGGTCCCCCCCTTTGCCAGTGAATTACAGAGTTAAAAGCTGAGTAAGAACACCCACTATTGGTACTATTTGTATTTGATTATTTCTATGCCCAGAGGCCAGAGCACAAAGCACTGAGCTAACAGACTCTCTCTGCTCCAGAGGAATTCACTGTACCAGGGCAGCAACCTCTGGGCTTTCCACCCTGCTAAACACACCCATGTGGGAAACAACCCAGGTCACCTTTCATATCAAACAAGAGAGTTGATTTCTGTGTACTGGAATTATGACAAATGTGGGTTAATCCCACACAGCACAAACCCGTTTATAAAGTGTCACAGGGGGAGGTGAAGGAACAATGAAAAGCAGAACTCTGCGGGCAGGTGAACCTGCTGGAGGTGGATTTATTGCTGTTTCCTGACAAGGCAGATAAGCAGCTCAGTGCTAACCTCTGGCAGGAGGAACTGGAAGTGTTTCAGTCTGTGTTTAGACGGTTGGAACGGTTGTTACTGTGCACACGCAGGAGTGCAAAAAATAACACAGAAACTGGCAAACCTCACCTATTTTTGCTGGAGGAATGAGTAACCAGGGGTTGACCTGCCTCAGTCATTTCAACCAGCTGGGAAATGCTCTCAGAGCCCCTCATGGGCTTACCCTGAGAGGAAGATACCTTCAATCATATCTCCATTTGCTGCACAACCAAAGGTGGGCTGGTTTTTAACCACCAGCCCCAGCCAGTTCCAGGAGCAGTGGCTCCACTGACTCCAGCTTGCAGCAGAAAAGCACAGGGAAACCAAAGGCTCCAGGACACTCCATGTGTGGGTCAGAGAAACCCCAGCAGGATAATATGGGTAGGAACTCTGGGATAGGTGGGGATAACCAGCCATGGAAAACCTTGCAGAGAGCCCTCAGGGATGGGATGCTTCCAGGTGCAATTCCTGCCTGCCCTGCCCAAATGGGCTGTTGCCAGTCTGGGTCCATAATCTCTGTCATCTCCAACAGCACAGCACTGATAAATTTGAGGTATTGAACCTGCAACAATCGAGGTGACAGAGGAAAGCACAGCAGCCAGCGACGTGTGGAGGTATTTTCTACTATTTGGCCACCAAGATAGTTTCCTAAATTGCACCCTTCCGCTGCAGCAAAGGGAGCCCTTTATGAGCTTTCACTGGAGTGGGGCTGAGCTCTGTCTCTCCAGTCATTCTGCTGTGTTCAGAATAACCTGCAGTTATCCTGATAAACACAGCAGCATTTTAATACCAGCTCAACAGTTCTTCCTTTATCCTAAACCCTGTATGGCTCTGCAAGGTGTAAGAGGAAGAGGGAAAGACCTGAGCATCTCAGGGAGTCTTTACTCCTTTTCTCCCTCAAGCAGCCTCTTCTCCAGCTGATGTTCTGACAAAACTCCACAGATATAGTTTATCTTTTCACTTTTATTCCAAAGCTCTAAATAAATCTCTGGGTGTACGACACACTCTCAATGTTCTCTTTGACTACTACTCCATTCTATATTCTCTTCCTTTATGTTTAATTACATCAGTAGGGGTTATGCTCACAAGTGGAGAATATAACGATAGCCTCGACTACCACTTCCTCCACAAGCAGCACATCCAGCTAGGAAAATCCACCCAAAGAGTATGAGTGTCAAATGTAATCAGTAGCTGCTCACACCCACCTGGAAGCATGGCAGGAATGGTTTCCCTGCAAGGACAATGACGTGCTTGCATCACAGGAAAGAGCTTTGTAAATGCATTTTCTCCTAATTATAGTTATCACAGAGACTGCAGATGACTCAACGTTCTGCTCAGTGCAAAACAACAACAGCAGAGGTTAGACGGGAGGAACCTGGACTAGCACAAAGACAGGAATTAAAAACCTCCTTTCAAAGCCAAGGAATAGTGAAAAATCAAACAAAAGTTCTTGTGGGTGACATCAGCCACCAGAGAAGTGAAACTTCCCCAGTGTTAATAGACTAAATCTAATGAATCCCCTGACGAGGGAGGGAGACAGAATGAGCTGCAGACAACCAGCCTAAGTCAGAGCACAGGAAATCACAGCCACTGCTGTCACTGGTGCCACCACGCCTGGCTCACCTGCCAGACCAAGCATGGCTGGGCCAGTCCTGGCTATGAGTGACAGACTTCTGTGAGAGGGCCCAGCCCTCCACGCCACTGGCAGGGAGGGAATCACTGCAGCTTGTCTGGAGCCACCTCACTGATGTAATTCGGTGCTGTGTGATGGCAGGGGCTCCTCAGTGCCCAGCCTGTGCCCTCCTGACCTGCAATCCCCTTCGCCCCACAAGAGACAGGCACTGCAGGTGCGTCCCCTCCTGCACATCACTGACACCCTCTTCACTGAGCAAAGCAGCCATGCAGCCAGAAACACTTCCTATTTCACAAACCCCCAACCATCACCCAGACTATAATTATTAACCCAAGCCCTAATGACCCTTCCTGGGTGGCTTTTTGAGCAGCCCTGTCTGATGTGCCTTGGTTCTCCTCCTCCAAGTGCAGCCTTGGGCACTGGGTGGAAATGGCTTTGCTTGGAAGCATTCACTGATTTCCTTGAGACTCAGCTGCCACCAACCAAATGGATCCCCCACTCAGGGCACAGGAGTTAGGATGGATTTTCAAGGATGCCTGAGATCCCCAAAGGGGCAAAAGCAAGCTGAGCTGTCTGGCAGTGGAAGCAGAGCCAGCAGCACAGGGTATCTTTATTTGCAGTGTGTTTTCCTGCTGGAGGAATTTCTCCAGTAGATGCCACAGAGCAAATATTTATTCAACTTTTATTTCTCTTGACTCGCCTCCCCTCCTTTCCCCCAGTCTGCAGGGCTTTGGCAGACACTGCAGGTCACTGTTGAGATGGACTCTCTGGAGTCCAGGCTGTCAATTACATCCCAGTTTAGCCCCCTCCAAGGCACGAGTCTGCACCGCCAGGTATTTTCAGGTGCTAAGAGAGCTGTGTTAGACAGCAAGGCTACAAACAGCCTGTCCCAGCAACAGCTCTTGGCCAGAAGCCATCTGCAATATCTGTGGGTGTTTTCCATAACTGGAAGAAGAACTGGGAGCTGCAGCTCCTGATCTGCACAGGATGGGCTCAGGGACCATCAGCAGAGCACAACGCCCACCTCCAGGGGAGCATCTCTACCTCAGTTCCCCTCTCTAAAAAGAGATTAGAGACAGTTCTGTGGGAGATGCTGGAGAGCACATCACCCAGTGCAGTCACCCCCAGCAGTGCACACTCCCCAGACCCTGCCAGAACCCAGGGCAGGGTGGGGATGAGCCCACACGGTGGTACCGAGCTCCTGGCCACACCACCAGCTCCAAACGCAGCACACGCAGCAGCCCAGGCACGGGGCTCCCAGGGGAATGTCCCCAGCAGGGACAGGGATGCTGTGGTCCCCCTGTGCTCGGTCACCTGTCAACCACGGTGTGCCAACACTTCCCTCCTCATCACCCATTCCCAGGTCCATGGGATCATCTCCCTTCAAAAACGCTCTTTTCCAGCTTACCTGCCTACAGCTTTGATTTACAGTAACCTCCACCACAAGCAGGACTGACTGATGTGACACCAACACAGCAGCCATGCAGACACTCCTGTGCCAGGAGATAATACCCAGGCTGTTATTTTTAACCCTGTTTGACAGTCCTTTCACTTCTCACTCTTTGTTTCTCTCAACAATTTCTCCTTCAAAATCTAACATGCTTGTCAAGTGCATGGCTTGGAGTAGTTTCCCCCCCTCCTCAAGCAGATTTTGTCATGCTGCAGACCAGCTCCAAGCTAATGATTTGTCACTGTCAAGAGTAGCTTTGGGGTTTAGAGGACAGTTGTTGGATTTTTTTTCCCAATCCAGCTAGCAGCCAACAAGAGCAGCACAGAGGACACAGGGCTTTTTTTCCTGGGAAAGCTGCTGGCTTCCTGTCTGCCCCCTGTGCTCAAGCTCCCTCCACAGAGCCACAGATGGCAACAAAGTGGTGTTCAGCAAAGGAGCTCTGGGTTTATTCCCTCTCTTAGTTTCTTGCTTTCGGCAAAAGCAAAGATGAAATTAGATTTCAGCAGCTCATACGAGCTGGAAGTAGTTGTTGAGTCCAGGTGGAGGTGGTGAGAAAACATAATAATAAAGCAGAGGCATGCTTTGCACACTGATTTGAGGGCATACACGGATCAGCCAGGAATGAAATGTGTGCTTTGCTTATGTTTTCCACGTGAAAAAAGTTCTCAGCAAGGTCACTATTAAACCCAGAGTGAGGAACTTGTAAAACAAAAAAATCTCAACCACCAAAAATACCCTGACCAACTAAAGCTGCAACATCATGTTGACAGAAGACGAGGGCACAGAACTCAGAAAAAACAACTGACTGTTGTCTCTGGGCAAAGATCAGGTGACTGGAGACCAGCCTGTGGCGGGGGTAGGAATCCTTTTATCTCTGGAGCTTAAAGAAACTGCTGTAATCACCCCTTGTCTTCAGGCGTAGCCAGAGGCTGGGAGATGCACAGTGGCTTCAGAAGTTGTTTCCCAGGACACAGTGACTTTTCCATGCTGCATTTCTCTCCTGGAGGCACCATCCCAAATGTGAGCCCCACGTCCACTGCAGGATCTGCTGGTGGCTTGGTGTGCAACCTTCAGCAACTGATTTCTCTTTTCACTGCTTTGGTCTCAGCATAGTTAAACCAGACATGCTCAAACACATCCACTGCCCGAGTGGTCCTGCTTTGGCATGTTAGGATCAACATTAAGAAAGGCTCTCTAACTGTCCAGGGGTGCTACACAAGCACGAGGGCTTTTTCAAGCCCCAGAGAGTAATCCTCAAGTGCTGCTCTTGGAAGAGATGCAGGATAATGGAGCCATTGGAAACCTGCAGAAAAGTTTGGGAAAAGCAGGCAGGAGAAAACACAAGGCAAGGGTAGAAGAGGAAGGAAAAGCCAGATGAAAAAAGGGAGGACAAAAGAAGCAGCATGAACAAAGACAGAAAAATAAACCTGCCAAGATAACAGTTTATCTCTCCTTGCACTGACAGATCTTGGAAGGCTGCCTGGCATGTCTTTTGTTGGAGCACGAAAGGAAAACCCATGTCACTTCCCCCACTTGATAGCACCTTGCCTCCATGGCAATAACTCACTGCTTGGAAACTATGGAAGTTATTTATTTGCCTATTCTGTTCACAAATTGTCCACCAAATTCACTTCACCCGATGAGGTACTTTACACAACCTGACAAACCTGCTCGAATGATCTGGTGTCTCATTCCCCCTCTCTGCTCCCCCTTACTCACCCTCCACCTGCCCAGTTTACTTTAGGCCATAAAACCTCCCCAGAGAAGGGCTGTGACCACGTGTGTGTCCACACTAAACAATGGGGACATAATCTCAGCCTCAGTGAACTACAGCAATCGGGATAATGATCTGACATGCCTTAGGGTTATCCTGCTGCTCCTTCCCATTAACAGGATTCTCGCAATTATTAGCAGTACTTAGCATGGTCTGAATTACTTAAAATGCCTGTCTCGATCAACAGGCTGTCTTCATCCCTTTTGTTTTGGAAACTGTTATCTATGTTTTGCATTTTTCGAAGAGATTTGAGAAACAGGAGGGTTTGTTCTGGTCAAATGTTTTTTGGGTTTTTTTTTTTCCTAGAGGAGAAACCTGTAAACTGAAGTTCTGCCTCATGAAAATCTGGTGCGGGGTCCCACCACTCTCACTTCACAAAGACTTAGGGAAAAGTTAGCAAGGGGGAGACAGAGAGAAGGAATTTTCTGAAGTGCTTTAGGGGGAAACAATCTTCAAATGTTAAGCGCTTCTGTGCCAAAGATCTTCTGTAAGACCCGGCCCGTTACTCTTAAGACGAGCGTGGATCTGATGAGACTTCCCAATCTCCGAGTGCAGGAAAAGCCTCCCCCGGGCCGGCAGCTCAAAGCCGGGTATCAGCCTGCTGCCACTGCAGAAAGCAATGGATGAGAAACACCAACCCATCCAGCGGCTGATTCCCTCCCCTTGGCCTCGTGTTCCCGGGCACTGGCACCGGTGCCACCTGTCCTGCGGCTGTCCCGCTGCTCTCTGCCAGGGCGAGCTCACCACAGTGTGACCTCAAGGCCAGGGGAAGAGGGGAGCCCCAGGGCTGGCCACCACCGTCAGTCATCTGAAACCGAGCCAAGTTTCTAAAGCACAGGGAGTCCAGCGGCTCACAGTTTGGAAAAGCCTCTGACCATTCCAGCTGCCCCACTGGTACTTTGGAATCATCATCTCACCCCACCGGAGATGGGAGAAGGGGCTGATCCTGAGGTCTTGCTGCTGGATGACATTCCCGGGGTGCCAGACGGGCAGCACCGCCCCAGGTGTCCCAGTCTGCTCCAAACGCTGGATCACCCTGCCTTTGCCTGTGCCCCTGCTGTTAAAAGTGGTCACTGGGGGTTTTAAATGTATTTAAAGTATTTTAGTGGCTTTACATCAAGAGCAGTTCATGCTGTCTAGCTGCTGCCCAGCTCCTATTCCATACTTTATCTTAATGAATGGCTATCGCCAGTACAAACATCCCCACTGGAACACTTCGATAAGAACCTCATAGCGGTTTTGTGTTCAATTCACTGGTTACAGGCCAGAAATAAGCTCAACAGTTGGGTTTTTTTCCTCCGTTTTTCATAGCATTTCCCTATCTTCCCCCTCCCTTCTACCGTCTCTGCTGGAGTCCGGAGGAGTGAGAGACAGCGGGAACAGCCCGGGGC
>VYXD01000011.1:108129-157161 GCA_013397195.1 Hylia prasina
CCATCTTGGGGGGAAGGAGAGGCGAGGAGAGGCCGGGCGCGCTCGGAGCCCGTCGCCGTCATGGCCAAGCTGACGCCGGGAAGCTGCTTCGTGACGGCACCACCGACTGCACCCACCGGGCCCGGGCCCGCGCCGGGGGTGGCTGGGGCGGGCGAGCGTCCTTGGGGACCCAGAAACCCAACCGAACCCAACCGAAATCGTTCCGGGGCTTCGGCGGGTGGGACTGGAACTTCCCTGCCTTGGAGAGATGTTTTCTCTGGGCAAAGGAGGGGATCTCCTTCTTGGTGAGTTAAACACGAGGAGTTGAACTTTATCATGTTCTGCTGACTATTTTGTAGGGAGAAAAAACCCGAATATTTAGACAGTAGAAATTGTGGGCCGGTTTTAAATATTTAATTAATTCCTTGCCAATTCCCTATCCCTGGCACTAATGTACTTAAACAGTACTTATGTACTTAAATGCTGTCTCTTGGAGGGGGTGATAATTTGGAGCTGTTTGTTTGGCTTGCAAAAACCACTATTTGGTGTCGACCAAATTTTGTTTCCTACAGTTGGATAGTTTATACCTCCAAGCAACAGCTTATGTTTTAGTTGTGGTTATGAAAATCTTAGTATGTTAGCTTACCGTTTTTAACTTGGGAAGAAAGTTACGATCTCGCAATGTGTTATAAAATGAATGTGTATTATGCTCGCCCTGCAGTTTTTATCTCCAGTAATTTGAAACAGTGTAACGTTTCTTGCATGGGCTTCCATGGCTTTTCCTTCCAGGAACTTCAAGGAGAAAAAGAAATACAGATGCCTTTTATTTAACTCGAAAGAATATATATAGCATTGCTAAATTCCCTGGGGTTTTTGTTCGGTTGTTTTTTCCCCGGATGATAGAGTTCAGATTTTTTTTCAGAAATAGCTCTTTTGAATACTTAGTAATCACAGTCGTGTTTAACCAGATTCGTTGGCAGGTGATACTAAATTATATTTTGCCTTATTTAGGATAACTTTTCCCACCGTTTGCTTTTTTGTGCATTTTCCTCAGTTTTCTTTCAAGGGGTAATTTGAATTAGTTTAGCTTTAACAGGCTTGGTGCTACTTCTACAAACAAAAATTGCCAGCTATTGAGCAGTTTGATTGCTGGTCAATGAAAAATGATGTGTAGTTGCTGTCCAGCTGTACCATGTACTGTGTTAATTGTAGTAGATATTCTGGGTTGTGCTCCACTTTTATGTGTGCCAGCTGCTTGTTATCGTTCCTTGACATTTAGAACTTTCTATAGGAATAAATATAGAAGTAAGCTTAAAATAGTTCTTCAGTTAGGCCTTAAATTTTTTTTCCCCTTGACAGTTCCAGAAACGTGTCACACATAAAGGTGTTTTAGTGCACTGGGGTGAAAGACCAAAGGCTGATGTTGGCCTTCAGCCTCCATTGAGACTGCTTGGCTCCAGTGATTAAAAAAAATCAAATAATTGGTGTTTTCAAAACCAGCATTTAAATAATTTTGTTACAAAGCTTTTGTGTTGTGTGTTTCTTTAAGGGATATTTTCTGTTGGTATGCAAATGAAGGTTTTGGTGTATTGCAAATGTATGTGGAGTGCAAAAATACTCGCAGTTTTTGAAACTGTTGAAATATAAAATAATAATATAAACTAACATCTATTCACACAGTGCTTCATAGGGTGTTTTCATATAATTAAAAGATGGATTTTGAATTAAAAAAACCCCAAATGACACCAAAACCCTGAAACTCTCCAAAGCAATGCAAATAGAATCAAATCTAGGTTAGTATCTAAAACTGAATAAATATTTTTTCAGTGTCCAGTGGACTCCCAAAAGCCAGTGGTTGTTCTGCTTAATCCAACTTCACTGCTAAGATTTTTCTGGCGGTTGATCACATAATTTGCTTCTTGTTTGAGGTAGTAATTGTCTTTATAGTTGTAACTTAATGACTGTGGGCTTTTAATTCGGTACAGCCTGAAACTTTAAGCTGGAGGTATTAGTGGGAAGAGGAAGAGCAAGGATTAAAGGGGTTGGGCTGAGAGTTACAAAACGTAACTGACAGAAGTAGGAGCAGGGCGAGGGTGACACGAGATGGCTTTAGGTGGCAGAATTGGTGTCTCTGCACCAGTTTTATTCTCCGTTGCACTTTCTGCCTTGTGTCTTGTGCCACAAGTAGTAGGGCAGTGGTAGGAGATACAAGCAGAGGATTTTAATGCGAGTAAGATTTCCCCAGTTTATGCAAGAGCTGGTTCCTGTTCGTGTGTGCAGTCTCAGCTCTCACTTAATGCTTGGAGGATTCACTGCTGGGAAGTTTTTATCTAAGGCAGCTTTTGAAATAACCAGATATTTGACGGGTGTTATTGATGGTGGTCTCAAGAGCACTGATAGACTTTGAGGTTAAAAAGCTTAAATTTCCAGTCAGGCAGCTCAAACACATATTAAATGAGCATTATGTGTGTTCTCCCACTAAATTCTAATCAAAACTGAAAACTCATGAAATTTTCAGCTTCACTTACTGTGTTTCACCAAATCTGGGAGAAGTTCATTTCTGTTTATTTCATTTAATGAAGCTGTTCCGATGAAATAAGAATAAAAATTATAGCTAGTTTCAGAGGTTATATTTTAGCTCACTTTTTCCAAACCAAAAAAAAAAAAAAGGGAAGAAGTTGTACAACCACATGATTTTGGTTGTTTTTCAACAGCTGTACTATTAAGGCCAGAAATTATAGATTAAAAATAAACACTCTGTGGGATTGTGAAAAGTTAAACTTTAAGATTCTCTTATTTAGCTGTTGGATTTACAGCTGAATGTTCTTAAGTGCCCTGATAAAGAACTAATTTCCCTGATGTCCCGGTGGAGGAATGCCAGAGGGTGTGAATTGCCTTCCCAAAGTAACGTTTTCCTGGGCAGTTGCTAAAGAGATCAAGTTCAGCAGCAGAAGTGGAACATTATGTAAATAAACAGTATGTATTTGCAAAATATTCTCGTTCAAGATGATGCAAAAGTAGTGCTAAGTATATTGTGTATTGAGTGATACCCCGGCAGTGTTTGTAATTGATAGTTCTGTTGACTAAACTTTGAACCATGACTTGACTAAAATGGGCTTTTGCTGGAGCCTCTAGATGGTTTCTTGTAAAGAGATGATCCTGCTCGGGCTTTTAATCTAAGCATGTGACCATCTAAAATTGTCTTTGTTTCTTAATCTGTATAAAAGAGAAGAAGAAAACAGCAGAGTCCTCTAGACTGCTTTGATTCTGCTCACAGCTTTCCTTAATGGGCAAAATCTGTTTGTTACCTGATTTTTGCTCATGCTGTTCAGACCCTGAAAGCAGAAATAAACCTGACCCAAAACCTGTTTTTTGGGGTGAAATTTTCATTGTTAGGCCAGTATGGGATTATCTTACTCAGAAGAATGTGAGTAAAGGCTTCAGAAGGTGTTGTAGGAGTAGTGAAATGCCAAATGTCAGTCATTATCTGCCTAGGCTACCCATGGAGCTCTGACTAGAAAATAAAGATGACATGTATGTAATACTTTTCTTCCCTTGTAAAATTAATGTTTTCATAAATGCAGAAAGCACTACAGTCAGTATGAATTTTGTTTCCCAAACACCGTTATGGTTTTGCAGCTTGAGGGATGTTCACAGTGTAAGTGCCTTGTGTTAGGGGTTACTGAAGTTTGTCAGTGCTGGCAAAGCCTCTCCTGCCTGAACACCTACCTTGGAATCTTTGGCAATGTAACTTCTTCTCCCAAGGAATTTGACTGAACTTTCCAAGTTTTTTTTCCCCCTGAGATGAAGGTGACAAGTGCAGCTGCACTGCACAGGGTGGTGCTCGCCTGCCCCACCCTGCAAACAGCACAGACAGGTAAAAGTGCAGTTTTGCAGATCTCATTACACCAGTATGAGGCATTTGTGCCAGCACAGCTCTGTAGATTAGGGGTTGTAGCCCTTAAAGTTCCTGACTTGTGCAATTGTGACAGGCAACATCTGTAGTACAGATAGGATCTGTTATTAAATTAAATCTTTGTGTTTGCCAGATATCTGATGGGCCTGCTGCTGAAGTGCCTTGAGTATTTCTATGAGAAATTGCTTTTTAGCTGAATTTAACTGTGAGAACTTCAATGTGGCTCAAAGAAGCTCTTCTGCTACTTACCCAGAATAAAATGCCTGTAATGCCTGGTGCTGTTCTCATTCTGTGCATGACCTGCCCAGCAGTCCATCCCTTCTTCCCTTGGCTGCTCGGGTTCTGTGTGCCGCAATCTGAAGAGGGTTTTAACCTGAAAGACATCAAAATAAACTTCAGTGTGTGTGTGTGTGTTTGCTTTGCATAAACCGGGGAGCTGCTCTGTGGTTTTGCTTGGTGCAGTTGTGTTGTAGTGTGGAGTCACTCATTGTTTTTGCTCCCTTACTGCTGCTGGGCCCAGTCGGTGTGTGCTGTAATCTGATAATCTGCTGCTGTGCGCGCACATGAAATTCCTCACTTCCAGGAGGTCCCACATTCCCTGCAGACATGCAGGGCTGCTGGCCTGTGTGAGCACAGGGTTCCATCCTGTGAGGCACTAATGGAAGGTAAGTGAGCAGCCTGACAGGAGCCATGGAAAGCCTGATGGTGTTTTAGTTTCAGACACAGCAGAGAGGGTTTATAATGTGTGACTAAAGACATTTTAATTTGGAAAGGGTAATGTCTTTATTATTGCAAGTACAGAGACTAAGTGTGTTTATCATGTTATTAAGGGAAGCTATTTCTTCATGGAATGAATCCATTTCCTTGCATTTTAAAAATTAAGCTGTTAAATTGGTTTGCTCTAAAATTTATTTTGAGGTTAAACTCTTCACTATTTTCTACTTTTGAAAAGTATTGATCCTGTGAAATTTGTAAGTGTATTAAGTCTCATTTTTCAGTCTAGAAGGAGATTGAAAACTTGTTTCTGCATCGTTGAAAATTTCAAAAAGGTGGTTAAGGTTTGTTTACATTTTAAATTCATTAGTTGATTGGTGTCATCGCTGTGTGTTGGTATGTGGTGTCATGTGGATGTGCACTTAATGGGCTCACCTCTACCAAGGCAGGATGAGTGTTCATACCATTAGCATTTGAAAGAATTTTTCAGCGACAAACATACAAAAGGCAGAAAGTCTGCAGGCCACAAAGCTACACTGAAATGTCCTGAGTGTCCCTGGTGAGGAGAGGTGGTACCATGGGTGTTACTGAATAATTCATGGCACAGTCATTACCTCAGGATCCTGCAGTGCCTTCAGATGTTTCTGGAAAAAGCTTCAGGGAGGTTGAGGAAGAGGATCTCAGCAGGTGTGTAGAAACCTGTGGATTTTTTCCTCACCTGCTCCCTGTGGCCATCTCACTGCGTTGGTGTGCTCAGGTGTCCCTGGAGAGCTTTGCCCACCTGTGGTGTGGGGGCCATAAACACCCTTTCTTGCCAGCACCTTCGAAGGGTGCAGATTCTTCATCCTCTGGTTCAACCATTTCTATCTTGGGACAGCCTGCTCTCCCAAGCCAGTTCTTTGCCATTACTTTGGCAGGAACTCGATGGGGTGGGTATTTCCCAACACTGAAATTGAGGATTTACAGCAGTAGAACCTCTCTGTGCTGGCACATGGGGAGGGGAGGGCAGAAGCAGCAGGTCTGAATGGACTGCGTCCATGGTGCTATCCCTGGCAGATTAACACCCTGCCATGTTCTGTGTATCAGAGACTGAAATACTGCCCTGATACTAAAAGCTGCCTTAAAACTAGATCTTGCTGGTATTTTGTCTTAATTTGGCTGTAAAAAACTGTTCCCACTGGCCTAGAATAATTCCTGCTTCCTGGGGTGTATAAAAAGAGTGCAGGTTTCTTAAATTAGGTTGGGTTGTTTCTGAGGAGCATGGCTGATACTGCTCAGTTTACATCTTGGAAATGTAAAAGCTAAATGGGAATAATACATGACTCTAAAATAGGAGGAAATGAACTACCACTTTTAAGTTGTTAATATTGTGGGTAGAGGAGATGGTGGCTTTGTTTGTAATCTTGGAATTAATTTAGTGTTTTTAATGATAACCAGCAAAGCATTTAGAGATAAGTGTTACAGGTTTTGTAGTGTTATTTCTCTTTGGTTTTATTCTTTTAGGTCTAAATATGAGCATTGAAATACTGTGATTTTATGCAAACTTGATTTTTACCATGATACTTCAAATGTAAACTTCTGGCATAAAATTTTTCTATTTACCAGGAATGCCTGGACTTTTGACCTTGAGCAGCAGCTTGGCTATAGCAGTCAAGCAGTGATATAGTAACTGATTTGGAGTGCAGGGCAGGAACTAGGACCACAGTTTTCTTATCTCACAATATCCAGACTTAGGCTGGAGGACTGTGACCTCTCATTCTTCAGTTCTCATTGCCTCTCTTTGTCACAAGGTCTATTTCACAGCTCTTTGGAAGAAGTTTCCCTGCCTTCAGAAGATACTTAAATTAGCAGTGGATATGTTTTACATAAGGATAAAAGACTGGCTGTGCTATGGAATCTGATGTTCTGTTGCTGTCCATGCCAGTAGAGTCCTTGCATCTTTCATGGTTGAGCAGGTGGAGGGAACATCTCCAGAGCCAGGGCAGAACCTGTTCCTGCTGTTGTTGGGGGTCACTGAATTGCACTTTTGTCCCTGGTCTCGCTGGAACTGCTTGTTCCTGTACAAAAGTAGGTGATGCCCTACTGGCATCTGTAGGGCTGCCTTAGTAGTGCTGGTTGATGCAGGGGATTAATTTTGCTGCTGCTAAGCAGAAAGTGCAGGTTTCCCAGCTGTCATCCTTGCCAAAAAGGGATGCAGAATAATGTTCAGTGGGATCAATCTTCTGAGTAGGGGTGCATCAGCTAAGCCATGCCAACATTTATTTGCATCAGAGATTAAATCCTTACATGAGTTCTGAGACTATTTTGTTCTTCCTCGTGTGATTATATTTGCTGATTAGGAATTTTTAACACTTAAAGGAGGCTATCATGGGCCAAGCCCAGTAACTGTTTTACAGGGAATAAAATGAGAAGTTAGTGTACATTTGGACTGAAATCACTGTTACATAATTCTGGAAAGGATGTTTTCTGTCCTGTTTGTAACACCTTGCAGTTTCTTTGATATTTGAGAAACCTGACTGGGATATGATGGTTTCAGCCAAGTACTTTGGGACAGACTGGATTTGTATTAGGACATGGAAATTGGTCACTGATGAATGATACCTGCTGTGAAAACCTAGCTGGTGTAAAATCCTGCTTTGAATTTCTTTGCACATGCGAAGAGTCTGTCTTCTCACCAACCCTCATGTTCAGAACCTTATACTGGCCATTGTAGTTACTGAGATTTCCATCCTGTCCTTGGGGCATGGCCATTGCATTTCCATAATGTACCTAAAACAACAACTGGAGTTTCAGTATGAAGACGTTAAAAATCTAAGAGATGTAAATGTTATCTATCACAAGTCTTAGATACGAGCCAATCTTCCTTCCATGGGTATTTGTGTAGGCTGAGTACCTGTGTGATCTTCCAAAATCACAGACATTCCTGTAGAGTTCTCAATTCAGTAGCAGATAAGGGAATGAATAGGTGTCAGGTTTTAATCGTTTGGACTGAAGTCCGAGGGGCTGATGTAATTCCTGATGAGGTACCAGCTTTGGTTCCGATTACAGCAAGTTGGCTGAGTGTTAAAAAGTGCTGGCATCCAAGATCAGGGGATAAANAAGAGCTTTGGTTCCTTTACAGCAAATTGGCATCCAAGATCAGGGGATAAACTGCAGCATATTTTGCCATCTAGATGTGAGAATGAGGGAATAAAGATCACTGGTCTTTCATATGTATTCCTGAATAAAATCCCCAGTAAGCTAAATCTTAAGAATTTATCCTGAATACTGACAGACTTTTTTGTATGCAAGTCCTCAGATAAACAAAAAATGAAGTTACTTTTTTTGGGATGGGTTTAGTTCATGTTGAAGGTTTTATTACTAGGCTTCCTTGGAAGATCATTTTTTAGAGTGAGGTCTTCCCAGTTACCTGAAGCAGGGAAGTCTTGATGCTGTTAAAACAATCTGCTCCAGTAAAGACAAAACCTTGATGCAGACAGAGGACCCACTGAGCTTTTATTTCCTCTTCAGAGAAAGGAGAATAAAAGTGGAAATCCTGATCTGATTGAGTATTTGTCATAATTTATTGACTTGTCCTTTATCTAGAAACACAAACACAGAAAGGTGGGCAAGTGTTGGTTTTCTTGAAAAATTTTGCTGTCACTTCAGATAAAGATATGTTGGGCATCCTAAAAAGGGCTTAATGAAGTCAGCAATAGCAGATCCAGGTGTTTTCACAGCCCATCCTGCCACGAATATCAGCTCTGTGTTACTGGCAGAGATAATCTCTCCTTTTTCACCTGTGATTTCTGAATGCTGGCTCACAATGGAAGGCAGGAGATAAGAGTGTGCTTCCCCTGAGGTTTTGTTTGAATGTGAAAGGGAGATTACAAGTGGGGGTTTTTTCATTAGTGAAGGTGTGGTGGAGACTAGATTTTTAATGCTTGTTGTGAGGCGTTGCAGTAGCAGGGTTTCAAATTTGGGACTTTCTTTTCAGTCTCTGGTTAAAATGTGCCCTGAGTCTGCTCTGGAATGTCTTCAGCCTGTTGATTGAAAACCGCAGGGGTTTGCAGTGCAGGATGCAAAGGGCTGCCCAATGTGCGTGCTGGGCTCTCTGCTCCTGCTCTGTGATTTTGGGTTTGTTACTGCCTGGGAAGAGTTGACCAAATTTAAATTTAAAGCTTGTGACAGTTCTGTGATTTTCCATTGCTTCTGAATTTAAGTCCAGAATGAAATCAAGTGTCTAACTTGTTTTGGAAAAAATGCAACATTTTACCTGAAAACTAATGGGAAAGGAAAAAGCTAGATAAATGTTTCTTTGACTGGACCTTCTTTCTTGAGATACTGAGCATCAACTTTATGCACCACTTCCAGTTAAGTGACTGTTCTGTTTCACTGGAATGCTCGTGCTACTGCAGCAACTCTTAATTTGTATTTCTAAATTCATTTATAGTTGGTCTAAAAACCCTGGACATTTTCCCACTGGAGACTGCTTCTCACTGAAGCTGTACACCTCAGCAGGAACCAGCCTTTTAAGTATATGTTAGTTTGCCTTTTTATCCCATCATTTATAGACATTCTTGCCTCATTTTTTTTCAGAGGAACAAAATATCCTTTCTAATATTCTGCAGAATATTAGAAAATTATGTAACAGATAGAAAGACAGGAGGATGCTGATGGCAGTTGTCTACTAGAGGAAATAAAATAATTTTCAGTTTCCAGCTGGAACTTCCAATTTCAGAAATGTGATTAATATCTTGTGTTAGGAGAAATAAGTAAAGTTACCATGGATGTTCAGCTCGTGTAAAACAAGATTGCCACTTTGCAGCTTCTGTTGACATTTCTGACAGTATCTCAGCTGCAGTTGAACACTGAACTTGAGAACAAACAGAACAAAATGAACAAAAAGTCCCACTGAATCTGGAAGAGAAAGAGGTATTTGAAGATTCCAAAGTTGCCATATGTTGTAGGAAATATTTTTGCAGGCAGTTTGTAGAACATTTGCTTAGAAGTTAAAACTATAATTGTGAGTTAAGGCTTCATCCTTTTGTGTTTTGATGATACTTGATTTTTCAGCTTCTTTTTAGGCAATTAAGTTTAGCCTCTATTTAGACGCAATTCTGCAAGAGCAGGCTCATATAAAGTAAGTTTGAAACTTCCTCTATTTTTCATGAAAAATATTTTGAACCACCCGAGAAAGAAAAAAGTGGAGATACTAAACAATAATAAGAAACAACCAAGCATTTTACAGCAAACATATGAGGTAACTTTCGTGTTTTAAGTGCTCTATATATTTGTATTTCTCAATTTTGAAATTATTTTAAAATAAGAGTTCTATAAATATTTTTTCCTGTAGGTAATGGAGATAATATAGATAATAGCAATAAAAAATGTCTACTAGAGCAAAAAGAAGAATAGTTCTATCATAGAATCTTTGTTTTTAGGTATTACAGGTGTTAATGCAGTTGCCTGTTCAGTCAGAGCTGGAGCCTGTGCCCTGGGTGGGCAGTTAGTGACTCTGCAGAATGCACTTTGTGTTCAGCCGGCTGTTGCTCCTAGAAGAGGATGCTGGTTCTGGGTTTGGAATGTTGTGCTGATACTTGCTGACTCAGACATCATTTGAAGAGCAGGTTGCCCACAGGTTGCCCAGGTGCAGCACTGTGAGCACTGCCCTTCTTCAGGGTCAGCACCCAAACAGGAGATATTTCTTGTGTGTGCTAAAGGCTTAGTTTGTTTCATAGTGTAATAGAGTTAAACAAGAAGTGATGAGCTGACTTTCCTCTCCCTTTAGGCATGCAATTAAAAATTGCTTGATGTGTGCTCAGGTGGAGATTCTGAACGGGGAGATTGAAAGGTTCTTACAGAACTACACTGTGGAAAGAGGCACTTCAAACTCAGTGACAGACTCCCAGGATACAATCCCTGATTCAAACAATGGAGCAAAATACTTGTTAGAGCAGGTATTCAGTGCCATGAGAAACAGCACCAAGGTCTTTATAATTAGCGTGTTCTGCTCTTTTTTGCTGTTTAATTTTTCCTCCTGTTGGAGTGGTAGTGGTTGGCTGAGGCAAAGAATGTACGTAATCCCATATAGAAAAGGCACAGGGGGAAGAAGAAATACTGATGTGAGTCTAGCTCTACACTCCAGTTAGTAATATTGTTTTTACTAATTCTGCTCTGCCTCAGTCATACAAATAATGACATTTATTGTTCATGAAATAACGTGATCCACTGATGAAAATTTGGGGAGGGTTTTGTCTTTTCCCCATTCCTTATTTTTTGGGACAGTGACATTGGAGAACACCTGGAGGTGATGATTGCTTAGGGAGTAAAAAGTGGTTTTTGAAGAGCACAGATGCTATAGGAGTTGGGGCTTCAGAGATTTGTAAAAAAGTAAAAAAAAAAAAAAAGGTATTGTTTAAAAATCAAAATTAGTCTATGTGTTGGTGTGTCTATGAGGGATTATTTAACTGATTTTAAAATTTGTATGAAATATTAAGAACATTTTTATTCCATTCAGGGAATTATTACTGTTTTAGTTGCATCCTACAGCTGCTGTGGCAGCTCCCCTGCATCTTTAATTGCAGGGTGCTGACACACAGGGTTGTGTTCAGTTTCATTCTTTTGTCTTCACTAATTTCTGTCATAGTCCAGTTCACCCGGTCCAGCTGCTCCTCCTTTACCTCCCAAATTCTTTTCCAGTGTTCTTGTAGTCTGGTTCCACTACCCAAAGGCTGCTTTGGGTTAATGCAGGCATTACCTACAGGTGATCAAACTCAGATGCTCAAAGCTGCAGCATCTCCTGCATTGAAATTTTGTATAAATCAGTAAATCTGCCCTGTTGTAAGCTGGGCTGTGCTAATGGAGTTAAAGGATTTCTGTATTTTCATTGTCAGTCTGCACTTTGTAAATTCTACTCTGAGAATACTTTTAAATATCACACGTGGACTAAATTCTTTGTTACAGTTTTGTTGCTGTTCTGGAAATCTTAATTGCATCTAAATGAATTAATGAGAGTGCAGTCATCTTTTGTATTCCTTTCAAAGGTCTCATCTGTTGGTAACTGGGGAGGTGGTGTTGCTTAATTTTGACTTTTTTATTCCAGTTCCAGCATTCTTCTGAAAGTGCAAAACTAATGGAATTTGCTTTGTAATGTAATAGAAGCAAAACAATTCCGAATTTAGTTAAATAACAGTAAGATAAGTTAATATATATATATATATATATATGCCTTATTTTGTCCCTTTCTTTTTTCCCAGGAGCCAGCAGGAAAAAGAGGATTGATTGCATTTGGGCCTGCTGAGAGCTCAGACTCAGTGTGGCACTTGTGAGTCAGGAAATCCAGCATGTGCTGGCTGGAGGATGCTGAATGACTCTGATGCTGTGCTGCCCTCCTCTGGCTCAGCCCTTCGCACAGAAACCATTCGAGCCTCTGATGCTGTGGCAGGTACAGAGGACATTGGAGAGCCTTAGTTACTTATGGTTTAGCTGAAATTTCTATCTCACAATTTGGGTAACCTTTGCATGTAGGTTTGAACATTTCTTCCTGTTCCAGAGTAACAAAGATGTTTCACTTGCTCCCTTAATTATATTGTGATCTTTTTGGTACAAATATCATTTTAGTGCTATTGAAAAAAAGAGTTAAAACTCTATCATTAGTGGGGTTTAATTTTTTTTTTTTAACTTAAAGGAATTTCATACTGGATTGAGCTCTTTACCTGTGTACTGCAGGCTTAAATTTCACTTTATTCTGTCAGTAGTGTTAAAAGTAATCAGTTACTATTTAATGTTCTGACGTCTGCTGCTTTCCCAGTGACATTTATAGTATTCACAGTTAGAACTAAAGTGTTAATTTTTTCAACATATCTGCGTAGATTTTTATGTTTCCATAGCATTGCCCCTTAACATTTCTGTTCCAGCAGTGTTAAATGTAACACTGAAAGCAGAAGATTTGCAGAGGAGGGATTGTGTTAAGACAGAACAGTAATGGAAGTGATGCAGAATATGAAATAAGGAGACAGGGAATACTGGAAAACTGGGAAAAACTTGCTGAAGGATATCTTTGAAAACTTACAGCTGATAGAAACATCTGATTCTTCAGTGCTGTTACTTAGGAATTCTGCTCATGTTCCCTTTTGGTTACCTTTGCAGTTCCTCAGCCAGGGATACACGTATCCAGAAACATCCATGGGGAGAGCTGGGGTGTGTTCTTTGTTTTCAAGTAACTCTGTTTAGCCTGTTCTGTGAGGTACAGTTCCTGAGAGCAGTGTCACTGCAGTGGCTGCAGTGCAGAGTCTGTGCCCTCAGGAGCAGTTCCAGGGCATGCAGCTAATTGGAAATATATTAACTCAATACTTGTTCAAACCAGATTATTCCCGAACTTATCAGAATACAGATCTTACATTTATTTCTGTCATTTGCTTCTGCCTTGTCAAATAAGTCTTCTAGTAAGCTGGGAAAGACTTTTGAGAAAACAGATCTGGTTGTCAGCATAGATTTTCTTTTTTTTGTGTCTGAATCTGTGGCAGTTGGAGGTTCTTGGCTGATTCGGGGGTTTTTGGGTCACTCTGGTAGATCACATAGCCGGAAAACATTTTTGTAAATAATCATGTCAAGGACCAGCCTTTCTTACATTTCATTCCACACAAAAGTGAGTGGAACTGCTGTAGAGTTTTTTTCCCCAGACAAACTTCAGGGAAGGAGTGAAGGAGTTTTTTGTTTGGGTTGGGTTTTTTTTTGAGAAATACCAGAAAATACCAGAAATCCTAAGGCTGCTCAATAAAATATGCCAGTACAGTATCCAAACTCACATGTTTAATGTAGTAGTTTGAAGGAACATTTGTGGCTTGAAGTACAAGTGCTTGTTGCAGTTAATACTGAGATCAGAGTATTTACCAATTTCTTGGGCTAGGAATGTTTTGAATGAGAGTTTTGGACATTTTGTTTCTCTTCAGCATTTCAGAGTGGGGACAGTGTTACGTTTACTATGGAACAAGCTGAAAACACAGTGCCATTAGACTCTGAACCTAATACTGACAACATGGAAAACAGTTCTCCTGGTAAGAGTTCCTCCTTTGCAATTGAAAATGTGCTTATTTGTCTGTCATGTATGTGTGTTACATGTGTGTAAATTGTTTTAAATAACTGAATAGTTTGTAATGGGAACAGCTGGATTATGCTGTGACAGTGATCAGTGATCTATTTAATTGCTACTGCTGTTGTGTTACATTGACAAAATATTTTATCTGTTTTGAGGCTCATCATAGGAAGTAGAGATACACAGATGTCACAAAGAAAAGTAACATGTTGAAAGAAGGTTTTAAGAAAGCACATTATTCATCACCACCACTTATTAACTCTTCCCTTGGTTTTAGCATCAGTGGATGATAAAGGTGAGCAAAGCAATGAGGAGGAACAAAAGTCAGTCAAGCCGACAAGTAAAGAGTTCAGGAAGACCTGGGGCTTTCGGAGGACCACGATTGCCAAGAGAGAGGGTGCAGGAGATGCTGATGTGGACTGTGGTGAGCAGCAGCCTCAGCAGCAGCAGGGCATAAACCTCAGGAGGAGCGGGAGGCAGCCAAAGCGCACGGAGAGAGTGGAAGAGTTCCTGACCACGGTGAGGCGCAGGGGGAGGAGGAGTGTTCCCACCACCCTGGAGGACTCCAGTGAAGCGGCCTCTGGGCCAGCCACGGATGCTGAAACTGCTTCTGAAGACAGTGTTGAGAGCACTCCAGATACAAAACCTGTCACTCGGAGGATTTGCACCAGGAGCTGTAAGAAAAGCCCTAAAAGCAGACCCACAAAAGAGGAGGAAGAAGAAGAGGAGGAGGAGGAGGAGGAAGAGGAAGATGCTACCTCTGATAGTGACAGCGATGGGTTAACGCTAAAGGAGCTGCAGAATCGGCTAAGAAAGAAACGCGTTGAGCAGAAAGTTCCTCAGCTGGTGTTGAAGGATGTGCAGAACCACCTGAGGAAAAGGAATTCAGAACAAGATGCTTCCAAAACAGGTGATGTTACACCTGAAAAACAGGATGAGTCTGAGCTGCCTGTCAAACAGGAGCCTGAGACTGCAGACAGCACTGAGATCGCCAGTCAAGTGGTTGTGTCTGAGGAGGACACTGAAGATCTGGAGGCTCAGAAGGAGGAAAAGCCTGCCCTTGGTGCAAAGGGGGCCTCAGATGAGGAAGCTGAAGAACAGCCCAAAAGCAAACCTGAGTCTGAGATCTACGACCCAAATGCCCTGTACTGCATTTGTCGTCAGCCTCATAACAACAGGTAGGCAAAGGGCTCGGCTGCAGACACAGGGTAAAGACTTGGAATTTTTCTGTGATGAAAAATTAAGCCAGATGCTAGTGCTTACTTTTTGAGTGACCTTTTGGGTTTGTTGAATTTTGGCAGGGTGTTTATAACAAATGTAACAAACAAAAGAGGATAAACAAATACAGAAATAACCAATGAGGCAGAACTGTGCACTGGTGCTTTATTGGGGTGCTTAAGTTGTGTTGCTTGAAATATTCATTGAAGGTTACTTGTCTTTCCATTTCACAGTGTTTTACTGTTCCTTGGTGGGTTTTTTTTTTCAGGTTTATGATTTGTTGTGATAGATGTGAGGAATGGTTTCATGGTGACTGCGTGGGTATTTCTGAGGCTCGAGGGCGATTGTTGGAGAGGAATGGTGAGGACTATATCTGTCCAAACTGCACCATTCTCCAGGGACAGGATGAGCCTGTTTCAGAACTAGACCAGCAGGAAGCTAAAGTGGAGCAAGGAAATGCGGATGGCACAGAATTCACAAGCATAGGAACAATTGAACAAAAATCAGTTGAGGACCAAGGAATCAAGGGTAGGATTGAAAAAGCTGCAAATCCAAGTGGAAAGAAAAAACTAAAGATATTTCAACCTGTAAGTATTTTAATTGTTTCTTCTTTTTCACATTTTGCTGAGTACATGGAGACAATGACTTGTATGGCTATAAATCTGACTTGATTTTAAAGCTACACATAAGCTGAACAGCCCACTGAACACTGCTGGTTGGCAGAAATTCATCCATAGCTCTGTTAGTACAGGAATTAAAACTTAGTTTCAAGTGAGGGGTTTAAAAGTTTTATTTAGGTGTATAAAATAGTTTGTGCTATTCTGCCCTTTATAAATAATGTTTTGGAAGTCAAACAATGCGGTATTAATAAAATATTGTAATTCTGGACTGGTTTATACTGTCTTTAAATAATCACAAACATATTGGACACTTTCAGTGGTAGTGAAACGTCTGTTTAACATTAACAAGCCTCTGTTGGAGGTGATTCCAGCTATGCTTCAATTACCCTTTCAAATTCTGATTTTTGTCCTGATGCTGCTTTAGGTTATCAGCAAATAGAGAATTTTTTATACTGCCATTTTAAATCTAAAAATGTATGTTTTGAACTATTTCAAAATCTGAAAGAGGTTTAAGTTTTGTAGTATAAAGTTCCATGCCCATTTGGAAGGGCATAAAAGCTTCTTCAGCTTAATGTACATGAATTAAAAGAACAAGTGCTGCAGGAGTTGTCTTTGTTCTTCCTAAGGTACTGCAGTAGTGCCTGTGCCTTGGACATTTCCCTTTTACACTTCAGAGCTGCCCATGGCAACACAGTGAGGTTAATGTATAGCTAGAACAGTTTGAGCTGAATTATATAAATATTTACTATCTTAAGATAAATGTATGGAAAACAGTATTCTCAAAAATATTTTCAAATACATTTGTACTTCTTTGTACACAGAGTTTTGAGGGTCCAGTGCTGTTGGTATTGGCTCTGCTACTGAATATTACCAAGTGCTTTTTATCTTCTCAGTGAAGTGTGTGCACGATGGGAAAATTCCCAAACCCAGGTTTTATCAGGCTGCTGCAGATAAAGCTGTGTACTTACTTTTGATTGTGGAGAAGTCGGTCTCACTATGCAAATATTTATTAAACTGGAAATATCCCTGAAAAACTTACTTTTGGTAATTACAAATGGCAAGAGGTTGCTTAGAACTACAGTAGTTGTGAGTGGTTTGTATCACTTTTAGGATTAATTTAGAAGAGAGACTAAAAGCATAATACACAGAGGTGATACACTGGAGCCTCAAGAGCTTTCAAGTATTTCTAGATTTCAACTTCATGCACTCTTGTTTTCAAGGAATGTGCTATTTTCAGAATCATAACATTGGAAGAGGAAGTGCTTCATCTGTTAACACCTTGATATAAATGGAGGGTGATTTTTAATGAGAGGAAAATTCAGGTTGCAGAGGCGAACCTATAAATGTGTAAGGAGTAGGGGGCTGTGTGAAAGTCGTGTATAAGAATGGTTTTTAATCTAAGTTGGAGACTTGTAAAATTAAAATAGGTAAAACCTCTAAAGCAAGAACAATCTGTACACCTGAATATCTGAGTGCTTCCTCTTAGATGTGTTCATGGCTGAGGACAGCAGCTGATGGGGTTGGTTTAGAGACCTTGCTGTTGAGAACCAGCTGTGCATTAGTAAAGATATTTCTCACATGATGTAGACGATCAGTAAAGAGCGTTTGTGTACTTATGGGATCTGAAAATTTAGGAAACCAGCCTCCTTTATCTCAGGGCTAGCAGACCAACCACTTGAAAATGCAGCACATCCTGAAAAAAATGTGTTAGAGAAGTGAAATTGTTACCTTTGTGTGGGTTGTTTGTGTTCTGTCATAAACAGTTCTCACTCTGGCCGTTAGTTGTGCAGGTCAGGGCTGCAGTCTGCACATGGGCTGTGTAAGCATTGCTCCACGTGACAGAGGCTGTTCTGCTGTTCCCTCTTTGAAGTCTGACCTCACTCCATTTCTCTCTGCATTTGAAGGTAATTGAAGCTCCTGGTGCTTCCAAGTGCATTGGCCCCGGCTGTTTCAACGTGGCCCAGCCCGACTCTGTGTACTGCAGCAATGACTGCATCCTCAAACATGCTGCAGCCACCATGAAGATCTTGAGTTCTGGCAAAGATGCAAAACCAAAACCTAAGGAGAAGATCAAACCAAAATCTGAAAAGCCTGGCGTACCAAAACCTCAGCAGCAGGTAAGCTTGTGTTCATGATCCAGAGCAGTTGTGCAGGAACACTATGCATTATTTCTGTCCTCTCCTTTTTGACTCAAATAAAACTGCCAAGTCCTGCATTGAAGGGGAGCTTTCTGTTACTTTTTTTTTGTTGTTACTCTCTTGCCTTTTTCTGTGGTGAGGACAATAAAATGTTTTCATGTAGTTTTTAAAAAATCTTAATAATTGCCTCTAGATGGAGATAGTTCCTTGCAAGGGTTGTCTAGATGGCAATGACTTTTTATAAAGTATTATTTTAAGTAACTACATCTTTTTAATTTTACTTTAAGTCAAGTTAATTTTATCTTCTTAAACTAAACTTCAAATTACTGGGTTTTGGAATAATTATTTAAATTTCAAACGTTGCACTATAAAAGTACGGCGTTTACTATAAAAGAAACTGGTGTACACGTGTGTAACTCTCTCTGCTTCTTTGTGAAATGCAATCTATTTGACAATTATTAGTGATCGAGCTACTTTTAATGATGCAGGTGGGCATCAAAGCAGTTTCAAACCAAAAGAGACAGCTCCCTGAGAAAAGAGAGGTGAATGTGAAGAAGACTGTTGTGAGCACGGCCAAGCCTGAGGCGAGCGCCCAAGCTCCTGCTCGAGAGGCAGCGGAACCCGTCACGCCGTCCTGGGCCAGCGATCATAATTACAATGCTGTAAAGCCTGAAAGGACTGCTGCCATTTCACCTGCACTGTTGTTCAAATGTATGTATGGCTTAGGGATATTCCTGAGTAATCATGTTTTCTTTGAATACCCATCCATTCTCGGCTCTGCAAAACTAGGGAGATTAGGATTCGGGGGTTTTTTTCTTGCTATGGCACCAAGCTGCTTTTCTCCACCTTCAAAGATTCACACACAGATACACACAAATGAGAGACAATTTTAGGAGTTTCATTTGTATCATATGACAGTTGTATGAGTTAAGAGCCTTTTGATCTACTCAGCTGATTTCTGGATGAAAACGACATGGTTAAGCTTCAAATCTTTCCCATAAAGGCAGTGTGTGTTTCTATTCTAGAAGGTAAGTATTGATACATTTGTGTTAAGTTTTACAAAAAGGTTGTGCAGTGTGCACCGTGAATCAGCAATTGCCTGTACTAATTCCAGTTGTATTTTTGTAATTTAGATTTGGCACCTGTCTCTCAGGTCTTGCATTTTCAGTGCCTGGTGCCGAGAGTGAAATCTTCAACGTGGTATCCAATGATACTTGACACCTCTGCAAACAGCTTTTAACTGTCAAGTATATTCCTGCTGCTTTTCTTCCCTACATGAAATAACTTAAGGACCATCCTTTATTTTTATGTTGAGGGGGGAGGCAGAACTCTATTATTTTCTTTCTTTTCCCCTTTCTGTGTTCATATTCCACACATTATCCACACGCACAAGAGCACATTTCAACTGGATGTTGGGCAGAGGTGCTGCCTTGCCTACTCTTGCAGGTTTTGAGTAGCATCCTTGTAACTCATGTAAAGGTAAGTAAATACTGCTTTGAAGCCTGAACAAGTCTTTCTGCTTATGACCTTTTTTGATTGACTCCATCTAAGTAGTTCTGTAATGCAGTTATGGAACTTGAGATGAAATCTGATGTTTCAGTCACAAACCACGTGGCCTCGCGTTTACTCCTTGGAAGAGTAATGAATTCAGAAATTCAGTTCTCACAGCTTTTGTAACCACACTTCAGCTAATTTACATTTTATTTTGATAAGTAAAACTAATTATTGAACACTTACATGTAAAGTAACTGGTAGCTTTGTAAAATTTAAGGTGAGATTTTCTAGTTAGAATTTTTAAACACTGAGCAAACACCAGCTACCCTAAATGGCTGTTGATGAGCATAGCACATACAAGGTATATTTTAATGCTCTTTACCCACATCAAGTTAAATGGCTGTAATTTTCCTGTGTTTGCTGCATATTAGGCCCTTTACCTTTTGTATTGTAAACTCCCATAAGGTATATATTCTAATTAACTTCCATTAAGATTCTTTTAAAGAAAATTTTAGCTTTTATTGTCACAAACAGTAGTGTTTTAAACATAGCTAAAATTAGTGGAAAGACATAAATGAAACTAAAAGGGCTTATTTTACATGACATTTTCCTGACTGTGACAGATGTCCATAGAACCATTTCCCTTAAAATGTCCCTATTCCTGTAGGATTTGTTTGTTTTCATAGGAGACAGGAATACAGGTTTTGAGGCAGAAAGTTTGCAGATTTTTTTAAGGGAGTTTGCTCTTAAAATTTAACACACTGTAGGTTTTACAGATTTAACCACTTCCAGTAGAAAACTGGCTTCCTGCAGCTAAATAGTGAAATTGATTCCAAAAGATTGTAAATACCAGACTTTAGCAACAAATAGAGAACAACCTAGTTCCTGTGATGAAGAACTCTCATATCAAATGCAAGGAAGAACTTCAGATGGGTTTTTTTAAGGTAAGTTGCACTGATGTGTGGGAACTCTGTCATTCCTAAATGCCTAGATAAATTGTGTATTTGTGAAAAAATCTGTCCTGCTTTTCAGTGGATAGGTCTGAGCTGTAATCTTCCTGAGAAGCTGCCAGTGCACCATCTGCAAAAATACCAGATTTTGTTTCTTTAAGAAATCTTTATATGCTGTTCAAAACCTAAAAGTTAGAGCTTAAGGGAAATACATGAGAGTCATCTCACTTCACTTCAGATATCTAAGAGTCAGAGAGAAGTCTCTAAGTCTGAGCTAGTCTGTCAAGGAAAACATGTTTGACCAAACATAATCTGGTTTAGATGCAAATCTTGAAACCAAGCAACTCCCAGTTTAGAAATGTGCATTTCTGAACATTGATTATGAAGGACTTGTAGTCCAGAAGAGGCAAAGGACTTCCAAATGCAGTATTTCAGAATGCTGCCCGTGTTCTTCCAGAGCTTCCAGCCGTGTTCACCAAGTCCTTGTTTCCAGCTTCAGCACAGGAAGCCTTTTAGGAATTTAGAAAACTTAACCTGCTTAACAGAATCACTCTCTAATACTCTTTACAGCAGACAGTTTATCATTTCAAACATAAATTTATTTTATGTATGTACTCTGTACTTGTGAGTCACAAGATTTTGTTATTACATGAGGTAGTTGTTTTGTTCAGTAGTACCAAGAAAATCAAGTCACTTTTAAAGATGTCCTGGGTGGTAGGGGCATATCATGTATTTGAGGCTAAGCCTACCATCATGGCCCTTATCCCAACCTGTTATGCATTAGTTAAAAAGGGATATTTGGTGCTACTGCTGTGCAGTTATACAGAACAGTGATTTTTTTTTTTTCCTTCTGTTACCCTTAGTTTGGGTTTCTTCACTTTTAACTTTGCTGTGTCTTTTGGCGATACGAGTTAGGGCTATACTTGGAAGTGACTTTGTGCACCAGAATCTGGTGCCTGAAAAATGACACTGTCTTCTATCTTTCTGTGCCCAGTGAAAATATCCTTTTGATTCATTTAAAAACTCGAGTGGGAACTACCTTAATTGGATAAATGAATATTAAATACCAGTACTTTCTAAAGTTTCAGGCAGCATTTGAAGTACACACGTAAACGGAAATTAGATTTGAGTCACATTCCCTTTCAGAAGAATTCCTTTTGTTAGGAAAATTGGTATTAATTTAATATGCAGTGCTCAGCTTTTATATTGCATTTCAGAAGTCATCCTGGCTTCCAAATTCATACAAGTATGTGGATTGTTGGGATTTATGAACGTTTCTCAGAGATCCATGTTACAACAGCAACACTTGTAAGAGACTTTTTTCTGTATTTTTGCTATTGTCAAGCAGGAGTCAGCAGCAAATGCAGTTTTAAAATAGAAATAAATAGAAAATAATAGAAAATAAATCCCAAAGGAGTGGAAGAGGGTAAGCATTTGCAGTATCCCAGTTTTTAAACTACCCAGTCCTAAGTGTGCTAACTATTCGTTAGTGCTTCAAAGCATTGAACTTCGCCTGATTTACTAGACTTAAATACACAAAGCGATAATTTATTCAATTCAGGTGTCAAAACAGCTTAATTATCTTGCCTGCTTTTACTGAGAGGAGCAACTAGGCATACAGGAAGGTGAGGAGGGTTTATTAGGTAAAAGCTCAAAAGGAAGCATTAACTTACTGTTCTTGTGGGATAACTTCAGAGTAAAAAGCACTTGTCACAACAAATCACTAAACTTGTGTTTACATTAACTGCAGACAGATACAGTGTGAATTTATAGCAAATCATGGTCATACCTTGTTTGGTACCAGTATTTCACTAAAGTTCTTAATGAGTGGGGTTTGGAAGGGGGGGAGTGTTTCCTTCAGAGAAAACATCCATGTTGGTGCCTGTTCCTGCTTCCCAGCAGGGAATTGCGAAGAGACAACGCTGCCACCTCCTGGAAGTGGGAGCCCTGGCTCTGGTGATGCACATTTCCTTTTGTTACCCCTTTTCAGTTTTTTTCATCTCTTCTGCAGCTGAACTTTTCCACACTCAAGAGCAATTCACAAAGGGAAGGGATGTGTTTGTGTAGTAAATATCTTGGGCTGTTTGTTCC
The DNA here is from genome assembly GCA_013397195.1 of Hylia prasina. NCBI lineage: Eukaryota > Metazoa > Chordata > Aves > Passeriformes > Sylviidae > Hylia > Hylia prasina. The sequence continues at coordinate 130,326 of VYXD01000011.1, forward strand.
TGTACACCTCTCACAAAATAAGGAGACTTTGAGAATGGAACACAGGGGCAGTGGGATGCCCCACAAGCAGAAACTGCTGTGTGTATCAAAATGGCAGGATTATAGCATGCATAATTTATGTGTGCATTTCCTTGTGTCTTGATTTCTTTTTTCTTTATGTAATAACAGCATGAAGACAGGAAAGAAAGAAACCACGCTACAGAGAGCAGGGGGAATACAGAGTGCACTAAAGACAGGATTTATGGCTCAGGAAGTAATAGTGGTGTAGGGGGCTGTAAGTACTGATGTGAAGAGTAAAAGATTAGGTCTTGTATGCTGCACACAGGCTGGTGTCAATTTAATGCTGCTTTTCAGGCAAGATCGTGCCAGCTGAAGTTGTGACTGTTGAGTGCAGTGGATGTGGATATACTGTTACTGGTTTAGCCCAATTTAAAATATATTTTACTTAAACCTTGCTTCTTAAGCCATAGGTATGTTTGCCTGCAAGAACTAGTTGTAGGTAAACCAGATTCCTTTGGGTGTGAGTGCTTCCCCACTGGAAAAACTAGGCTGTGCCAGGTTCCATACTGTTGTAACTGGATCTACTACTGGCATCTGAATTAACTCCTAGAAAGCCAAGGTGTCTTGCTTAATGTTGTGTTCTGCAATGTAGGCCCATCCTGAGAGGTACTAAGTATCGAGTAGTACCAGGGAAATGACAAGAGCTACTGATTTTGGTACTGGCCACTTTCTGGGACACCTGGCTGCCATGCCTGTAGGTCTGGCCTAAACATTTGAACTGGAGTAGTTTTCAGAAAGGCTGCTGACAGACCAATAACGATCAGCAAACTCAAGATGAGTCTGCCAGAACTTCTGAGAAATGCACCTTGGAGACCTGGCTTTGGAAGGGTTGTACAGAAGTATAACCTGGCAGCTCCAGTGCTGAACTCCTGTCATGAGACTGGCAGGGGCTGTGCTGGCCTGGGGCTTGCACAAGACCTGAGCCCTGTCTGTGGAGGGAGGCAGACCATAGTGGTGCTGAAGCCAACGTCCCCAGCCAGTTAAAAGGAGCAGTGGGATCTTTGGGGAGCCATTTTCATCTCCTGCCTCTGAACTACTGGAGCTCCCCTTCTCAGCTCTGCAAGGTATGTCACACGTGCCCTGTGGCCGGCAGCCACGTGAAGATTTTTGCCATCTCTTAAGTTAGAAAGGCTGGTCCCTGCTCCTGGCATGTGCCTCGAACACCCAGCACGCCCGAGGCGCTCGGAGACAGCAGGCCAGCACTCCTGCCATCAGGGGTGCTTGGGTTCAGGCTGAGAGCCATTGCTCAGGGGAAGGGTCGGGGGGCAGAAACCTGGTACAGCTTCCAGAGCCACTGTGCATATGAGGGTGGTTTATCTCATCAACACTGAAAGTGATGAAAGTTTGATTAAAAACACTCACCACCCTCTTGCTGTTTTGCTTTCTTTTACTAATTTTACCTCAGTTGTTTGAACTTGCTCACTTGACTACAGAGCCAGTGAAAAAAGTTCTTTGCTAGTCCCCAAATAAAAGGGATTTTTTTTGAGGTGATCACTTGCACTTTGAGTCAAGTTCGCTGCTGATTCACTGTGTCTGATCTGTGCTGAACTTGGAACCTGAAGATGGCCTGTCCCTGCAAGGAGCGATGATGCCAATCCATGAACAGTTTGGAAAATAAGAAGCCTCTTTTTTTTTGCCTCAGATAGTGCCTCTCTCCCTCAGGAGGGGGGTAGGAGTAAAGATGCAGTTGTCTAACATAGATCAGATAGATCACTACAGTATCATGTAGATTAAAATAAAGCTTGTGTGTCTAAGCTACAGATGTGCATCAGCACAGAGCTACAGGTTGGCTTGAACACAAATCACTGCAGAAAAGGCAGGCTCTTGTCTCTGAGTCTCCTGAATTAACTTCAGAGACAGGTTTACGTTGTGTGCCTGAAGGTAGATTCTTGGCACACAGGCAGCTTAACTGCAGTGCAGATCAGAACTTACGCAGGCTTTCAGAGAGCAGCCGTGGGGCAGGCAGCACGTGCCAGACACTAGTGTTCAATAAAGTGTGATTTGGTCTAAAAAGGGAAGGAGATGGGGCAGGTAACAGTGAAAACGCTGAAACCGAAGTAAGAGCAGCTCAACATGTCTGAATTAGAGCTAGCACTGAGCTACCTTTGAGGGGAGTGACAAAAAGCCCTGCAGAAGCAGGTGTGAGGGAGAGGAGAGCAGTCGGACGGGCTCGGAGCTGCAGCGGTCCCGGAGCTCCGCATCCGCAGAGCCGCCGGTGCTCGGTGCCACCAGAGGGGGCTTCGGGGCACCCGGCGGCGCTGAGCAGTGCCCGAGGCACAGGTGACAGGCGGCCCCGGCACGGCGCTGGGCGCAGCTGGCTCGGAACTGGTAAGTAGCTTCCCGTTGGGGAGTGCTTTAGGACTGACAGCTAAAGCACCTGCTCACCCCCGTGTCTTTTACTCAGTATTTTCAGTTCTAAAAGGTTTCATCTCGGAAGAGCTCGTGGATTAGCGTTCGGTAGTGGCCACTGTGTTGGGGCAGGGGTTTGGTTAAATTCTGTTCTGTTCAGGTTATTCCTGTCACAGGGAGGGGGTCGTGGCACAGCAGTGTTGGACAACTCTTGGGACACGGGCTGAGTGGCAGTCGGAAACTGCTGAACCACACCAGGTCCGAGGTTGGGAAATCCTGCTTGTTCTCTGCTCCAGCAATTTCCCAGAGGAGAAATGAAGTTGAATCCTCAGCTTCTGGCAAAGAGGGCTGAGCTGTTTCCCTCGTAGGCCAGAAGCCTGGGCTGCCCTGTGTGCCAGAGCGGGCTGCCCTCGCCGTGCCCCCACTCGGAGCGGAGAAGCTGCAGCGCGCTGGGAGGACGGCGCAGGGACAGCCACTGCAGCCACCTGAGCCCCAGGAGCTGCGGGACTGAGTGGGACGTGGAGGTCACTGCCCCAGCCTTGTGTGACACCCAAAATGCTGGCAGGGCAGGTGCTGCATAGGTGTCTGGCTCTGCTGGGCTGTGCACGCCTGTGTTCCTGTCGGCTGCTGACAGGGCCAGTGCTGGTGCCTCTGGAGATCAGCTCTCGTTACAATATGGGATTGCTCAGCTCTGCCCAGCCTTTACACTGGCTCTCTAAATATTTTCCAACAGGTATTAATGGGTTTATCACAGCAGCAGTGCTGCAGCACCGTGGATTTTCTTCCCTCTAAAGGCGTAAAAATCCGCTTTAAAGAGTAGTAAAAGTGATCCAGTTTTGAACAGGTGGATCACAAGTGGCTGTTTCCTGCTGAGGTTGCATTACTAATTTTGTGGAATTTTACAGGTTTATTGTTAAAGAAGAATGTTAATTACCAGCTGTCTTACTGTTGGTGCCACAGAAGTTCGTACACCGTGCATGGGGTTTTGCTTTTTTGCCTAAAACTCTCTGTTATAGTGAGACAGAGGTTTGAAAAGGAGCAGTGGAACCCCGACAGGCTTGGGCTGCCTCTGTGCTGGGCAGTGTCTCCTCTCAAGTGCTGAGTTCCTGACGTCCTGTTCCCTTGGGTCTGCACTCTGCACTCCCACTGCAGAAAGTTCTGTGCAAGCTGGACACGACACAGCCATCAGCTCCTCTCACACTGCTGGGAGGAACTTCATCCTGGGGAAAGAAAGTGGATTAACGTAGATGGAAGGGAACATGGGGAAAAGACTAGGATGGTATTAGGCACCAGAGACAGTAGTGCTGGTGTATGAACAGCCTTACGCTAAAATCTTAATTCCATACAGAAAATTGCAGTACTGTACATGGCTGCAAGATGTATTGCACAAAAGTGTTTTAATCTCCTGTAAGAGGAGCTGTGATGATTTTTTTAATTTAGAAAACTACTAAAAAACAGCTTTACTGGAGTCATTGCGAAATGGGCTCTTCAGGTGTAACAGCCAGTGGTTTATCTCCACAGCCTTTAAAAGTTTTAACATCAACTAGAGCCAGAAATTAAAGGAGCTGTGACTTGAATAATTTTAAAACTATACAGAGAAAAGGAATAGCATACTTATTCTGGTATTTGAAAATTGAAAAAAGTAGGTAATAGTTTCAGCAAAACAGCTCATCAGAAATGAGAATTTATATTGAAATGGATCAGTTTTTGAAGTGGCTTTCAAAAGCTATTATTCCAAAGAAGGATTGGGTGGAGAGGGAAAGGGGAAAGAACCAGAATAGACTTTAATGTTATACAGAAATATTCTCTGAAGATTGGAGAAGAACCAAAGTTTGCTTTGGATAGTGTACATGCTGGTGGTGTAAAACCCGACCTCCAGGTGTCGGTGAGGGACTGGGACACAAGTACAGCCTGCAGATCCTTCATGCAAAGTTAACAGCCCTACACTGGATGACCTCAAAAAATTGGGCCTTCACAATGGCCTGGCAGTGCTGAGACACAGCATTGAGAGGTTCACAAGTACCTGAAATCGCCGGGCTCATCTGTCCCAGCAGATGCTGTGGCTGCTCTGCATGCAGAAGCCTCATCCATGGCTGTGTGTTGTAATGTCAAGTGTAACTGCATGGGGAATTTCCTCAGGGGAGGGGTTCTCGTTCTGTCTGTAGTGAGCACACCAACTAATGCTGTTAAGCCTGGGAGGAATGAATGGTTTTCTGCCAGAGGCTTTGCTGGGTTTCACCCTGGGAATGCATTGCCTCATTAGTTGCAGCTGCACCTCGGTCTCCAGTCAGTAAGGATCCTCTTCCTGTCGTAACAAGTGGCTCACAGGACAAAATGGGGCAGTTAGAAATTACTGTTATTTTAAATTGTGTTTCTGGCATCAAGCCAGGGAGGTTCACCTGGCTGTTAAAAGTGCTGAAAAGAAGAACCACCAAATGCCTTATTCTAAACTGCCAGTGGTGAAACTCCGTGTTAATCTCTTATGTGGGGTAGGCTGATGTTCAGTGCTTGTTTCAGCCTTTTATTTTAAATTTGGTTTAGGACGTTTATTATAGGTCCACTGGAGCTACTGATAAAAAGCACCAAACCCACCATGGGTATAAAACAGTGGCCAGTGTGTGCAGTAGTATTGGCTGTGCCTTCTCATGCTGCCCTTAAACTGCATGGCCAAGCACTTGGAAATCATGGGCTGAGGAAATACCTGGTCCATGGTCTGTTTCATCCATTTGCTGGGCAGCTCTGGCATCTCTTCAGAAGTAAAACTCGTATGTGTTTGCATAGTGCTCTCAGAAAAGAGTGCATATTGCTGTTAGTGCCTCCAAACAGACCTGCCGTGTTCCCATCCCTGTCAGGAAGTGCTGTCAGCTTTGGGGTGTGCTCATGTTGTGGATAGATCAACAGGAGAGTGAGCTGCTGCTCCTTTCCCACCTCCACTGGGTGCTCCTGGGCATTGGATCTAAGACCTGTGTAGTGCACAGTGAGTTGCTTCAGCTGAATTACAGGGCAGCACATGGACGCTGAAACCCAAAACCTGATAGGACAAAAATTCTGATTTCTCATTGTCAAAACAGGGTTAGAGGGGTTTTTTTTTAGATTAGCTTTATGTAAAGCTGTCACGGGTTATTTGTTTGTACAGAGGATCTAAATATTTTGGATTCTTTATCAAAACCTGCACATGCTTGATTGGACAGTGTCAGTTTGAACAGGACCTTGGTAATTTGGAGAACTGAAAGAGTCACGGCTGAGTTAGTACATAGAGACTCTGTACCATCCATGTCTGATCAACAAATCCTGCTTGGGAGACACTTGAAATTGGTATGAAATAGCGTTGTAGCTTGAAACTGTCAGGTGTGTGTGATACTTAGAAGCTGCTTGTGTGTTTGCTGTTGGCTAAAGAGGCATAAAATTACACACCTTTGGAATAGTCATGGTGTCAGCTGGCAGGTTAAAGGATGCCTCTGTGTGTCCTTGGACCTTACAGACTCCGCTGACCTTCAGGCCCAGGAATGTCAATCTAGCTCTGTACTAGTAGCTTTTATTTTTTAATTTATTTTACAAGTCTATATTCTTACTGTGATATTGCTGTTGGTAACAGAAAGGTGTTTGGTGTCGGTATAGTTCTTATGTATACACTGATGGACACAAAATATCTTGGTGTTGCTTTCTTTTGGTTCTAGCAATGTAGGTTTTTTTAACTACTTTGAACTAATCATTAAATAGATAGTGGTTAGAGGATTAAGAATAAATTTACAGTCTATAACCACAAAGAACGAAATGTCTTGGTACTGAGGATTGAATTTTGCTGTCATCACTTTGCAAGCCAAGCTGTTCTGTCCTGCCTTGCAGTGGCAGGTCACAGAGTGTGCTGCTGTCCTACCTGCCTGCAAAGGTACTGTTCTGTGCAGAAGATCAAATAAACCAGCAGAAGGAGGATGGGAGTAATCCCTGCAGTGTTATCAGTGCACAAGTTTGGGGTATTTGCCATCTCCCTGTTCAAGACTGACCTCAAAATGGGTTGGCTGCTTACCTCTTGGATTCTGGGGACCCTGCTTGAGCAAACCAACCATATCAGCAATAGTTCCTTATCCCCTTCCTCTCTCCTGGAATTGCCAGAGTCTTCTCGACAACTGGAATAGTGTTAGAGGGGAGACAGGCACTGTGGGTCACACAGAAGGTGTCCCTCACTCAGTCAGACAGGAGTCAAGGCCAGTCTAGGGAAAACTGGGAGTGTGAGGGTAATAATTGCATTTCATTTATAGCAAAATCGTCACAGCCTGTGAAATGATTTAGTGGACTCGGACAGCGGCTTTTGTTTTACACTTCAAGTAGTTAAATCTGGCTTAGAATAAAAGCCTGAGTTGTGAAATACCTCTAGGGAAGAAAATTTGGGACAAAGATACAGTGTCTCTATCTTGTGGCTCCTGTTCCAGCAGAAGCTGAGCATACACCCTTGCACTTCACCTTACAGAAGGTCAATTCCTGTGGTGTTCCTTGGCTCATCTCCCAGCAGTGTCAGTGGAAGCTGCCAGCACCGAGGGCCAGTTACAGGGAGGGCGTGAGGAGGGGCACTGCTGGAAGTGCATGCTGCTTCCAGGGAGGTGCTGATCTCCACCAGGCATGCAGAAACATGCAAGGCCATTTCTTCACGAAATAAGGGAGTATCATTTGTCCCTTAAGAATTCCAAATCCCCTGCAATTTGAGGGATGATTACATTGGGAGTTTATGCTGATGTTTGGGGTGTTTTGAACCAGACGGCCCCAGGAGGCCTTGGTCCCTATCAAGTCCATCTCAGGACAGTTTAGACCTTTTCCAGTGATTTCTGCTCTCATCAGAGCAGACCTGGAAGGTGAAGAGGGACCAGTTAGTCCTTGGTAGAGTCACTGGAACTTCTGGATGTTGTCCAGGAAGTGTCCTGCACACTGCACCTAAGGCATGTGGGCTGATATATCTACAAACCTTCAACAAGGTTTGAAATAACTCTATTTTAGGAGTTATTTTTGGTAGTTTCCCTCAGAACCCACCCTCATTTGAGCTCTCAGGGTCCATGTGCTGGTGTTTGCCCACTGTAACTTTGATGTAAATGATGTTCTGTTAGAGGGGGATATGTGTGGTTGGAGTTTGGCTTTTTTTGCTGGGTTGAATTGTTCCTGTCAGTGGCAGAAGGTGGTACAGATGAAATGCATTTTAAAAACATCTGCTTTTAAAATCCTGTGCAAGTATATATTTTACAGGAATTTTTACTTAGACTTTGTAAGTTTTCTTGTATATGATGTGTGTCAATTATTTTAAGATGAGAATTTTAAATGGAAAACTGAATATTATGAGTGGAATAGTTTGTGAATGATGAGAATTAGACGGCTACAGCCTGAGCAGCAGTGTTAATGTTTAAATATTATTTAAATCTAGACTTTATCTAGGAACTGAATAGGTTTATTTAACTTCAGTAATATTCAACTTAGGGCAATATTAGTACAATTTCAAAATCATGGACTTTGTTGTCAGGTAATTAACTGGTTCTGTAAAGTGCTATCAGACTTCTCCTGTTTAAATGTAGAGTGTGGATTGTATTGCATTATTTTTATTTTTTATATGTGTAAGAATTTGGGTTGATTTTGACATTTAACCATGATATCCCACTTAGGAATCTTTGAAGGTGGTGCCTCCCTTTCCCCCCCCATTTTTCTTATGCACAAAATTTTCAACAAACAAGTCAACCATACCATGGCATGATTTTAAAAATCACTTTTAACAAGACAAGTGAGAATAGCTTAAACTGCTTGCCTGGTAGTTACTGGAGATTGTATTTGACAGACTTTTCTTTATAGGTTGATACATGGTCTTCCTGAATACGAAGTTATAAAGTTAAGCCTTTAATATTGTATTTTCCTCTTTGTTTTAACAGCACAAAGGGAAGAGAAAAGGAACGAAGATCGAGCAGAGTCCACATCGGCACCGAAGAAGGTTGTGGTATCTGTCACAGAGAAACAGTCCTCTTCTCTCACCAAAAATCTGCCTTCCAAGAAGTCCCCATCCTACTCCAACACATCACTTACCAAACCACCACTGAAACCTGCTGGGAGTTTCAAAGGTGTCATTCCCAAGAAACCTTGGCCTTCCTCGGGCAGTGTTCCTTCCAAGCAGTCACCTCTCTCTCATGGCTCATCAGTTGCCAAGAAAGCACCTCCGTCTTCCAGCCTGAGTGGAGGACTCAAAAAGCCTTCACTGTCTTCCATGCCAGCTGCAGCTGGAAGTAGTCAAGCAAAAGCCTCAGCCAGTCCTGCCCAGTCACAGCCCAACTCTCAGATCCGACAGAATATTCGACGATCCCTGAAAGAAATTTTGTGGAAGAGGTGGGAATTCAAAACACTTTATATAGGAGGCTGCACCTAGAAGTAGCATGCAGAGTCTAGTTTGTCTTGATAAGGAATTGTGAGGGATTGAATTTCTGCAACAAATTACTGCAAGTGCGATCAGCATCTCAGGTTTATATTTGAAATAAAAATTCCTGATAGAAAATAAATGTGCACGTGATAAAGCCTTTATAAAAAGAAACCTCTCTATTCCATTTATATTGAGACAATTACAGTTGAAGGATTAAATCACAGCATAGAAGCTTTTATAATGGAGGTGCTTTGAGTTCTAAAGTCTAGAGATGGCAGTGTTGGAGATGCAGAGTTGTAGGGAACATAGTACAGAAAATACCACAGTGAAAAGGTTAAAGCTCCCTGAAGGAGAGATTCCCAACATGCAAATCAACAAGAAATTCTTGTTAATGGGCATCTATCACTTGGGAGAGGAAAATAATAACAAGCACACAAAAAATGCAGATGTTCCCACAATAAAAGATAATGCTAGCCATAAAGACTTGCCACAGAGCACTGCCCTCTGGTGTTGTGCCTGAAAAGGAAATCCTGGTCACAGTGAAGGACTGAAACTCAAGCACCTGGGCTCCCTGTGTCACTCCTGGCAGAGAAGCTCCTGGTGGCAGTGCCATGAGCAGCAGTAAAAGCTGACTTGGTCTCCCAAAGCCGTGTCATCCATGGCCACCTGTGGGCAGTAATTAAAGTTTGCCAGAGTTCAAGGTCCTGAGATGGACTTTGAGGTTTCATTTAAAGGAGTCTCGAGCCCTTCCTGGGTGAGGAGCAGCCAAAGTCAGCTCTGAAAAATTTATTTTTTGTGACTACACCTGACCATTCAGCCCTGACCTAACCACACATTCCTGTTCTTGTTTGCAACAGAGTCAATGACAGCGATGACCTGGTCATGACAGAGAGTGAAGTAGGGAAAGTGGCACTCAACATTGAGAAGGAGATGTTTAACTTGTTCCAAGTGACAGACAACAGATACAAGAGCAAATACCGTAGCATCATGTTCAATCTGAAGGACCCCAAAAACCAGGTTTGGAATTTTTTTAAACTTGTATAGAAACTTGCTTTCGGGCTTGAATGGTATGTCAGACTCTACTCTCAACATTAGGAGTTTCAAAAATAGAGACTTATGAATTAAATGATAAAATGTTATTGTAAAGTCACTCAAGCATTTTTAACAATATTTTTATCTAAGCAGGAGTTCAAAGCCTAATTTAGTTGGTGATTGATTTTTACACAGTTTGAGCATTTGATGTGATATATTTCATTTATTTCATCCCTGATTTCTGGTTACTGCACCTTTCCAAGTTTGCTTACAAGTAGGTGATATTTTTCATAGAGAATTAAGAAACTGGAGCAGGTTTTGCCTGCCCAGCACTGTTACTATTGTCAGTTACCTGAGCAGGTTCCCTTCAGCATAGCAAAAGTCTCCTCTGTTTTCAGGGACTTTTCCATCGTGTCCTTCGTGAGGAGATCTCCCTGTCAAAACTGGTGAGAATGAAGCCAGAAGAACTGTTATCTAAAGAACTGTCTGTATGGAAAGAGAAACCAGCTAAGGCAGTAAGTAACATAATTTTTCCCTGTCCTTAAGTGCAAATTAAGAACAAGTTGCCAACCTTTACCATCCATTATGCATTAATGCACCATTTTCTTCCTAACAAAATACTAATAACACTCAGTTTCAATGCACTTTACCCTACCACATACCAAATGATGGTGAAGTACAGAGTAAAATAAATGTATGGAGCTTTTACCAACACTTTTGTTTCTTTCAGATGGAGTCAAGAAGCAAATCTCACGAGACCAAGAAAACGGCTGTAAAACGGGAGCATGTGCCTGCTGTCAACATGGAGGATTCTCCACCAGTGTCTGACTCTGACGTGAGTACTGGGGCTGTTCCTTCAGCACGAGGATGTGCAGGGGGAGAAATGGCCGTGAGGGCTTCAAGTTTGTCATCAGAAGTGCAGATTGTTTCACTGGGGATATCTTTGCCCACTGGGTGTGCTGTGAGCATTCCTCAAGTGTGAAGGACTGCAGCAGCCAGTGATAGACGTATTTTGCAGGCACTTCAAAAATGCTGTCAAGTTTTCAGCCCTTGATGTCAATTTACAGAAAAATCTGAACATGAGCTCTACTTCAAAGCATTGTGGCTTGAAATGACAATGCATAATATGTGATAACTCCATCTAACGTGATATTCCTTAAGCAAGGACTTTTATGCATTCTTTTAAAGAACTGAATTAACAGTTGAAAGTATTTTTTATTGTTGAATGTAATGATCAACTGTAATATTCTTTGTGTTTATTCACTTTTAGGAACAGCAGGAGTCAACCCGAACTACACCCAGTTCGAACAGTGCTCCTTCTCTGGATGTTTTTAGCAGCATGTTGAAGGATACAACAAGTCAGCATCGAGCCCATCTTTTTGACCTGAACTGTAAAATCTGTACAGGTATTTATTGACAATGCTGGCCTTGGGCCAAGTAAAAGATCTGTTATTTAAGAGTGCTGTTTGTTCGTTTGTTTTTTTGAAATAGTTTCTCCAAACTACTGTTAAATACTAATCAAAAGCGCTTGATACAAATCTATAGGTCAGATTTCAGCATCAGAAGATGAGATACCAGCTAAGAAGGTGAAGTCAGGGGCTTCTGCTAAGAAGGTGGAGTCGAAGTCAAAGCCAGAAGTGCAGGCCAAGCTTGAGAGTCCTGCAGCAGCCCCAGCAGCAGAGCCTGACAAAGAGCCCGTGGCTGATGATGCAATGGAAATCGATGTTGAACCAGAAGCAGAAACAGTTTCCCAGCCAACCACAGAAAGAACTTACCTTCCTACAAGCCAGAGCCAGAACAGCACGGACTCTGCTGTATCTGAAGAGGTCTCTGCTCTCCCTGCCTCTTGTGCTGGCCCTGTTGTCACAACTGTAACAGTTTCTGGCAGGGACCCCAGGACAGCCATGAGCAGCTCCTCCGGGACAGTGACACCGGCCCTGCGGCCTGGGCCCGCAGCTGACAAAGTCTCCACGGGGGAAACCAAACAGGAAACTTCCAAACCAGTTATGACTGTCCCCAAATCAATATTAACCAAACCCTCTTCCTCACCAGATCCCAGATACCTGGCGGTTCATCAGTCACCCAACATCAAGTGCGTATCCTCAGCAGCTGCCACCTCCCTCCTGTGGCTCTCTGTAGATTCCCACGTGTCCCATATCCTGTCCCCTTTTCCTCAGGCAAAAGGCTTCTTGAGGTTTAAAGTTCAGGGTGCTTGATTCACATTTTTAAAATATCACCTCTCCTCATTTGCTTTCTCTAGCTTGGTAAAGTTTTCAGAGCATCAGTGTGTGTTGACAACAAAGATTTTACAGTGTTCCAGCAGAGAAATAAAACTGGAAGGTGTCATGCAGACCTAGAAGTCTGAATATACATTAATATCTAGAAAGACAGTGCATGGGAGAGATTGCTTAGAGGCATTTCCAGGTTTTCATCCTGTATTAAAATACTGTTGCATCTAAATACAAATTAAAATTAACCAATTGGTCAGCTTGAAAGGAAGTGGATTTCTTTCACATTCTGAGTATACACAATAGTAAAAATAAATATTGCTGAGTATATCCTTTTGCAATTGCAGTTAAAAATGGTTTTATTCATAGCAAGTTCTTTTACTTCAGAATCTCTTTCAGAAGGATATTGTTTACTTAATTAGTGAGAAGTCTATAATTGATTTTATAAAAGTCATACCTTTTGGCATCTCTTTAGTGGTCTGCAGCTACAAGTTTATTTTCTGTTACTCCTTGCTTTTCTAACTAATACAAAGTTAATGGGAATCATTAACACAGCATCTAGTAAAGATTTTGTTACTTATTCAAAAGAAAGTATCAGATCAATAGGAGGAGGGAAGAAGATTTAAGATAAAGGGCCCATCCTCGTTGGCATTCTGTAACCTTTCTGTCTGGATTTGTTTTGCAGTGCTTCAGAGCCTCGCTCACCTCAGGACAGCGACACTTCCCTCTTTCTCTCTCGTCTCAACACCATTTGGAAAGGATTTATTAACATGCAAAGTGTGGCCAAATTTGTCACTAAAGCCTATCCAGTCTCCGGGTGCTTTGATTATCTTAGTGAGGTGTGTGTGTGTTTGGAATGGGTCTGTGCTGCAGTTCCTGGTGCTAGAAAGGGACCTGCTGAGGGCACTGTGTGTTTACAGAGTTACATTAGAACTGTAGCAGTGGTAAATGACATCTTTGTAGTAATAGGAAAAGTAGCTCCAGGAAAAAACCTCAGCCTTTTAAAAATTTCCTCACAATCCTGAAGAATTCTAATGTCTTTCAATGTGTTTATACATATGTTAGGATCTAATGTGGAGTAATGGATTTACATCAGCTTCCTTGTTTAGGAGCCAGTGTTTTAAAGTGTGTGCTGTGTTCTGTTCTAGATGGGTCACAGATGTGATCTGTTAGAAAATTTTGTTCAGCTGTTTATGAAAAGTATCACCCTTGTTGCTAATTTTCAAGTAAAACCAGTTGGATGATACTGTTCTGAGAAGGGTATACATTCAAATAATGAGACAGTAAAGGTTTTTCTTTTTCTTTTTTTCTCTCAAGGGCATTTTAGGTGATGTAGGAATTTTCAAACACAAGTGGATGGTTTAGGGCTTAGTAGGGTTGCTTATTCTTCTGAGTATTGCTTTTGCTGAAATGAGTTTCACTGTCCTCATGACAGGAAATTCACCAGAATTCAGGTGACTTGGGATCACTGCAAATGTGGAGAAAAGCTGTATTTCAGATAGCAGCTTCCCTATAAAAGCCAATATATATGTATATTTTCCCTAGAAATGTCAGTAATGGGCATACAGGGCTATTTGGTGTGTTGCTGCTGCTCTCCATGTTTGGGGTGTGTATCTCTTCTGTGTATCCTGTTGGCCTTTGGGTCACATGCCATAATTAAATACCTCCAAATTTAGGAATAGCCTGGCTGAATTTAAAAGCATTTATACAAAAGTCTACTAAAATTTAACTGTCCTCTGGGCTACTGGGATGGGGCAACCTGCACTGCCTTTTTTGGTTTTTGTTTTTGGTTTTTCTCACACTACCATGTAATACTTCTTGTTTAGGATTTACCTGACACAATTCACATTGGTGGGAGGATCTCACCGAAGACAGTCTGGGATTATGTTGGCAAACTCAAATCTTCGCTTTCTAAGGTATTCACTTAAAATCCTTTGCAAAACCCAGGAGAAATAGACAGCAATGTAGAAATGACAACTTTTTATAATATAGAGGAGTAAACAGCAAATAGTGACACAGGTCACACATGAAAAACTACCTATACCACTTTGAAATTTTTAATTTACTTTAGTTAGTAATGTGTTTATTAAGCTGTAAATCTTGATCTCTTTCCTGCACAATAGTTAAATCTTCATACTATTTACTAAAATCTTCATACTATTTACTAAATATTGAAGATTGGACTTCAAATTTTAAAGAAAAGGAACTTATCATTTAATATATTTTAGTATTAAAACCGCTTCAGAGGTGAAAAAATGATAGACTTTATAGAGAAAAACATGAAACTAAGGATTTTCCATTTCTTTGTCATTGGAGCCTCAAGCTGTTCAGTTTGATGAAAGATACACAAGTAATTTGTGTTTCTGAAAATGACAAAGCTAATTCTATTTTAATGCTGCAAATTGAACAGCAGTAGTCTCTTAAATCTAGAGTGTTGCTCTGAAGGCATAGTTGGAGTGATAAATGTGCAGTTTAACTACACCTCTGGAATTTGCCCTTTACCATTTCATTTGCTGTTATGTCGCAGGTTGAATTTTTCCACTTTGCTTTTGTATTCCAGGAATTGTGTTTGATTCGTTTCCATCCTGCAACAGAAGAAGAAGAAGTTGCCTATATCTCTCTCTACTCCTATTTTAGCAGTCGTGGTCGTTTTGGTGTTGTAGCTAATAACAACAGACATGTCAAGGATCTCTACCTGATCCCCCTGAGTTCTAAGGACCCAATTCCTTCCAAACTCTTGCCCTTTGAGGGACCAGGTAAGCACAAAACAGGGGAGGTTCAATGCTAGGAAAAATCACAAGACAAAAGGAAATCTGAGACAAGCTGTTTGAATATTTAATGTAATCATTAGTTAATTTTTTTAACATAAAACCAATTTTAAAGTACTTAATTAGGGAAAACGTGGAAATCGAATAAGATAAAATTGTCCAAACTTTAGTCTTTCCAACAAGATGCTCATATGTCTTAGGAGAATGAGTTTACATGTAAAATCAAGGACGTGGAACAGCCACTATATTAAAAAAAGCTAAACAAAACCACAAAAAAACTCCCAACCTATTATCAGCAACTCCTAAATTCACAAACCCTAAACCCTTACAAGCCATTCACCATTGCTTAATTCAAGCAGGAAACTTATCTCACAGAGGAGTCAAGAAGTCAGAGTGAAGACAAAGGTAACATTTCTGGTGCTTCCACTGCATTGTCCCTGTCCATGCTGAATTAATCTGTACATGCAGTGTGGTGTTTGAAATGTTCTGTTCTGCTTGGATCAAACTCTAGTCAAATCACTGATTTCAAAAATCAGTCCTCTGGGGAGAAAGGGACCCATTCTTCAGGGTTAGAATCTTCTATCTTTAGATAGACTCACCTGTAATAGTGTTTGGTCAGTTTGCCCCACGTTGAACATGGTGACAGAAGAACTGAGAATGAATTCAACTGTGAAACACCCTTCCACAAAATTTGGAGTCATCTTCATGTAAGGATAAGGATTTGCACATGCTTAGTTTCCAAGGAAGGATGTAGGTTTTATAGCAAATACCAGGTTGAGAAGCTGAAGAGCTGCAGGCTGCAGTGAAGGCAGAGCTCCGTTGTCGTGGCCACGGCTGGCACTGCACGGTAGGTATGGAACAACCAGCAAGGAGCTCACCTTTCCCACCTTTCCCACCTTTCTGGGAGGCTGAGTCTGCTCTGCCCCTCAGATACAAGTGTAGCATGAAACTCAATAAAGCATTCTCAGAGCTTTAATGCAGGAGCAACAGTGGCTGGGACAGGTTTTCAACAAATGGAACATCGTGAGTTAAGTGATGTCCCTTCCTCCATGAGATGGCCAAGGGCACTTGCTCTGCATCCCCAGACAAGATTTTTCTCATACACTTCAAATCTCTTTTATCTGTCCTTGAACAGTGCACAGGGTAGGTGATTGTTTTTAGGCAATAGCTAAAAAGGTAGGATTATTGCTGTCTGAATTACCATACAACTAGAATTGTTGAATCTCAGCACTTCATAGTCTGTAATTTAGTGAATTTTTGAAAGCTAGTCAAAAACCTAATCTCATTTCATAGCCAAGAAGTGAAAGCACCCAACACAGAATATCTTGGCACAGGGTGTAGGCAAAGAAGCTTAACTTGTGGACTGGCTTTTCCAGGCAGAAGTAAAGAATTACCATCCTTTTTGAGCAGTAGCACAAGGATGGGATTGGCCATTTAATCTGCTGTAAATGTCTGCTGGTCTGATAAAAAACTCAGTTTACCTAATTGTTGCCTGTTGCATTCCTGTGGAGATAGCAGCTTTGTGTTTTACACTTCTTTTACTTCTCCATTATGGGTTTAATTTCAAATGGAACTTCTCCTTGCATTGAAAGTTGGCACATGTAGCCAAACTTCACTATTAGTAAGAGATATTTTTAATGTCAGACTAGTTTTGCTGAGTTTCAAGTGCAAAAGTATTTCCAAACTGGAAGGAGTTGCTCAGAACAAGTTCAGGTCTCATCTGCAGGTGTTAATGGAGGCAAATTTTGTAAGTCAGGTTTTCAAATTGACATAAATACTTGTAGGCCAAGTAGATTAAAGGTTAGCAGGAACAAGGTTCTAAAGGGCAGGCAGGCCATGAGATGGAACAGTTCCACTGGAAGATTCACTAGTTCTGCCATCAATTAACTCTTGTTGGAAGCTCCTGTGGCAGCCTTTATATCAGCTGTGCTAAGCTGTGTTGTGTTTTAAAAGCGGGTGAAAAGAATCAGGTAAGCTGTTCCTCTTGTTTTGTGTATGTCTGAAAACCACAGCATGTAACCCACACCTTTTTAATGACGTCTGATGGAATTTACTGTGTTTTCTTTCTTTCACAATCAATAAAAATATTTTGTGGAACGTGGTCATTGTCTCCTTAAATTTAATCGTGTGCCTTCCAGTAGAGTCTAGCAAGGCCTGGAAAAGCATTGCCTTTAGGTGGTCTATCATATTTAGATAAATATGAGCTGAGGGGGGAGGAGGGAGAGGACAATCAAGCTCTGCCACTCCAGAAATCCTAGTTAGAAGATATTCCAGCTGTATCAGCCAGTTCCATCAGGCACATATGGATTAGGAATTTCTCCTGTTTTCTGATGGATTGAATTTGGAACACAACTGAGGACTGCGCTAGTACCTAGAAGATCTGCAGAAAACTTTGACGTGGGCGGCTTAAAAACAGGAAAATGGAGGATTATCCTGATTTATATTTAATTAACTCAGATATTTATTGCCAGATTTTATGTGTCATGGGCTCTTCTTCACTTTCCTTTTGCAGTGGTTTACGGTATGTGAATACCTTTCTCTGTTTCACATACACACTTGCCACTTCCAGTTGTAAAAGGTAGTTTAATCAGACTTAATTACTAATAGAAGGTGATTTATTGAGGGATTTAGTGGTGATGGGAATGTAACAATATCTTACATAGCTGAATTTTAATAAACATATATCAGCAAAGATTCTACAAATGCTGATACATCTTTTTGTAGTTTTTGATAGGGACTGTGAGTTTCCATAAAATAGGAAGGCATGAATGAAATCTCCTCATGCTGTTTGGAATGCTCTTAAAAAAACAAATGCACCAGAATTTTACCTGAAGTGTGCATGGAGTTTGATGTGTTCAGCTGAGCAGATTTCATTAGGAAAAGCAGCAGCAGTGGAGGAACGTGGCATTACAAACCAGAGTTTCTGTGCCAGTCAGTTCCACTCAGCAAAGGAGCCTGAACATGGAGCAGTGTCAGTGCTGGCAGCATCTGTAGCCCTGAATTAAGGGGACACAAATCTGATAACAACTGTCAATTGCTCTCATGATTAATTGGGACAAGTATTTAAATGGCATTGATAAGGTGCAGATAAAATCTTGTGTTGGTCTCTGCAGTTTAAGATTCAGGTGTGCTTAGTCTAATCTCTAATCCCATGGGTCTGTCAGGGATGGGCAGAAGTTGTGTCTTGAACAGTGCAGGAACAGTGCACGTCAGCTTTTACCAGATGGGACCAGTATACACATAAATATGGTAAACTTGATCTAATGAAAAAATGTATTTAAGGCTAAGGAAAACAAGTATTAACTCAATACTAATATTTAGTATATCCTGTTTTAATGGCTTTAGTTACTGGAAGTAACTCAATAAAACCAGACTGGGGATTTCAAATGCATAATAGGATAATAACTGTTCTAAATAATTTAGCACTGAAAACTACTAACTGCCAGCACAGCTTGCAGCGCTTTTGAAACGTGTGTTGGTGAAAGGCAGTCACTGAGCAGTAGTGGCAGCCTGCAGTCAACATTTTGTTGTTCCTAAAATTAGGCACTTAACCTATTTGTGGCTATTGAGATAGAGTGGGGCTGTGGCCTCTGAAAGCTGCTCTGGCCGTGTGTCTTCATTGAAGGAATCACGTAGTACTTGATCTCTCTGACCTGAGTAAGTGTAGAAGTCAGCTTAGGCAAAATTTCTAATATTTGTGTCAAATTCTAGTATCAAAATGTAACATTTTAATGGATCTATTCTATGATGACTAAATTCTAAACAAAATAATTTATAACTAATGCTGTTAACTTGCTGGAATTTTTTGCCTTGAAAGTGTATTAAATTTTTACCCTCTTTTAATTAGTGACTTGATCGCTATTTCTTACAGGGATTAAAACCTGTTTTCTCAGTAATTGTTGTTTATCAGATATCTTGTCTGATGAATTTTTGACACCTGTTTATTTCAGTTATTCAGTGTTTGAAATTCATTGTGACTAATTGCATAAATCACAAGGCTGCATGAAATTTGGTAACCAAAACATTTAACAGCAGAACAGCAAATGCCTACTGGCAGTTTCTGGGTGAACTCCTGTTTGTGAGATGCTCTGCACTCACTGGTTAACACCCACCAACTGGGGAGTTGTTATTCATTAACATAAATTTAGGGAAACAGCTGATGTGTTTTCCTCTCTAGATGGTAAATTTAGGAGTCCCAGTAAAATTTAGGAGTTGTTTCACCAGGATAATGTATGTGTGATGTGGTTTGCTAATGGGATGTATCTGCTGCTGTGGGGTTTGGGGTTGCGTTGGTCTCAAAAGGTTTTTGGTGCTAACAATTAGATATTTAAAATTGTTGCTTAGTGAGAAGTTGCTTTAATAAGAACAAGGAACATATATAAAAATCTCCTGCTTACAGGATCTTGAATAGAAGGGTCAACATAGGTCAGAGCTCTCATGTTGCCATTTATCCACAATGAATATTATCTTTTATTTTGCAATATCATCTTTTATTTCACAGGCTATTTTGTGTTTCTATGTTACTGCTGCCTTGCTGAATGGAAATCATAACTAATGGCATATATGAGGAAGGACAGTGGCCCTTAAAGGAGGGCCTTTTAAAGGCCATTTAGTCCAGAAGTTTCTACATTTGCCACCACTTTATGTTAGAGGATTTAGTCTCTGCCCTTCATTCGAGGCATGTTTATCTGCCGGTGGAACTGTGCATGTAAGGGGAAAAAATACAATAGCAGGAGGTAGGCCTCCAAACCTTTGCATTTTTCCTCTTTATCTGAAACTTTCTTATCATTTCTGGATATACTTTCCCTTCAAGTCTGCAGCTCTTCAAAAAGGAGCAGTTCTGCTCATCATGTTTTTTACTGACTTGTCAGGGCCTGATTCCCACCCTGTGTCCAGCAGCTCCAAGGCCATCTCGCCCCCACACCAGGTGCTGGCCCAGCCAAACTCCTCTCCTGGGCTGGTTTAGGACATCTGCAGTTTCCCTGCTTCTCTCGCCTCTTGAAATAATGTCTGGCTGGAAAAAACACCCACAACAAACTGGGAGTCATTACCAGCGTTAACACTGTTTCCAAACACTGTTTGATGTGATCTTTTTTGCCATTATTGGCGTTTGTTTAATTTGGAGACAGACAAAATATTTACAGATTGGTGTCACTGTGCACTTCTAGCACAGATTATATGACACATGGCAATGTTTAGCCCAGGTTTTCCCACTTTGCAGTGTCTCTGTGCATATTTGCAAACTAAATGTAAATATTTGATTTTGCAGGAGGAGAGGTGGGGGTACTTGAACAGTAGAAACAATGTAAAGATACAAAAATAACAGCTTGCTTGGGTTTGAACTTTTGCAGAAACACTTTAACAAAGATGCCTGGTGCTGCAATCCTTTATTAAAAATATTGAGGAAGGAATTTAAACTTTTAACCTTATGTATAAATATATATAAAAAGTAAGAAATACAAATGCATACGCTTATGGGCTAATGAAAATTGCTAATAGGTCTGATGGAATTTAGAAAACTGTTGCCTTTATGACTTTTTGTACCTGCCACTTTGTAAAATAATAGGTTTCTGCTGAAAGCATCATTAAAAATCAGATTTTTACATATAGAGTCTTTGTGTTCTCTTTCAGGTCTTGAGTCATCTCGGCCAAATTTAATCCTTGGGTTGGTTATCTGTCAGAAAGGGAAACGTCCTGCCACTGAGACAGAAAAAATGGAGGAGAAGCGAAGCAGAATTCAAGCACACGAGGAAGCCGAACCATCACTGTTCTCTAAAGGGCCACCAGCTCCACAAGAGAAGAAAATGCCAAAATACACACTTTATTCAGGAGACTCCACCATGAGTACAACTCCACCTGGATCTCCTCCTCCTCCACCTCCACCCCCACTTCCCGTTCCAGACACCTCAGCAGTGACACCTTCAGTATTAAAAATACTGTCGTCCATTAAAAGTGGCCCCACAACTACTGTGACCCCACCGAGTTCAACAGCCACTCCTGCAAGCAGCACTGCCACGCACTCAGCATCCTCAAAAACCGCCACGCCTCTTGAGCACATCTTGCAGACCCTCTTTGGGAAAAAGAAAACTTTTGAGCCTCTTGCCAAGGATTCTGGAACTGTTCAGTCTTCCAGTCAGGAGAGTCAAGCTGCAGCAGATAGCGGGGTGTCAGCGGTTCCTCTCTTAGACCCCATTGTGCAGCAGTTCGGGCAGATGTCCAAGGACAAAGCCATAGAAGAGGAGGAGGATGACAGACCTTACGATCCTGAGGAAGAATATGGTCCAGAGAAAGCCTTTGAAATGCAGACTGGTGACAGTGACAAACGGTACAGTGTGGAAAAGCCATCTACTACAGCAGAACTAGAGGATGAGGCCTATGATCCAGAGGATGAAACTATCTTGGAAGAAGCAAAAGTTACTGTTGATGATTTACCCAACAAAATGTACACAGACAGTAAAAGCAGTTCTTCAGAAATGTCTGCTTCATTTGTGTCTGATTTATCTGCATCCTCCTCCTTGGTAGAACAGCAAAAAATGTTGGAAGAATTAAACAAGCAAATAGAAGAACAGAAAAGGCAGCTCGAGGAACAAGAAGAAGCCCTCAGACAACAAAGAGCAGCTGTTGGTGTTTCAATGGCCCACTTTTCGGTGTCTGATGCTTTAATGTCACCTCCACCAGCAAAAGCTTCCCTAATAAAGCCTGAATTATTCCATCAGGACCAGCAAGCTACACAAAAAGTAGATTTATCTTCATCTTTAAATCAGCAAGCACAAGTTTTAAACCAGGGCTGTGACCCAAGGCAGAACAGAGATCCTCGACAGGCTCGAAGGATGGCGACAGAGAATGACAGTGCTGATTCTCGAATAAAGCCACAAGTAGTACAGAATGAGATATCCACAAGAGAAGTCGCTCCAGCAGGTTTTCCAAATGCTTTGCAGAGTTCACTTGGTAAGGAAGATAATGCTTTAATTTCCACTGCTCCGCCTGGTTTTACTGCTGAGAATTGGGTTTCAAGTGAGCAGACATCTACGGTGCCCCAGAAAGAGACATCTAACAGCAAATTTGAACACACAATTCAAGTTACTTTGGAAAACTTGAGTCAAACAGCTTCTGGAGATCCTTCTGCTTCCAAACCTATACGTAAAGTGCTGCTTCCAACACCTCCAAGTACATCTTTTCAGCCTAATTTGGCCACATCAAACGACAGCCCGTCTCTGCAAGATATGCATCAAGTGTCATGGTCAAATGAGTCAAAGGACGCAATGGGAAGGGATTCCTTTTCAAATACAATGTTTCCTCAGCAGGAAAAGGCAGCTGGACACTTTGAACCAGAGATGGGTCTTTCATCAGTGCAATACGATGAACAAAGAAATCCTCAGTCTCATCAGTTTGTAGAACAAACTGAATCTGCACCAGTTCAGACTGAGGGTGGACCTCCCCCACAGCATTTTGAGGAAAACCGAGCGTTTTCTATGTCTGGGCAGAAAGGGGGACCTCCGATGATGCTCAATGCACCTGGAGCACCTCATGGACCTAATTTTAGAGGGCCAGCCCCACAGTTCTCTGAAGAGCATGGTTTTCCAAATAATGATGGGCAAAGAGGACCTCAGTCTGGAAGATTTGGAGGTCAAAAGGGTCCCATTCCTTCCTTATTTTCTGCACAGCATGGACCACCTCTTTTTGGTGATAATAGGGGCCCTGCCCCTTCTTATCATGGTGGTCCAAGAGGAATGTCACCATCTCATTTTGAAGATCATAGAGAACCTCATATGGAACAAATGGAATTCTCAGATTCCCAATATGATGAAATGATGGGGCCTCCAGGACAGTTCGAAGGACCAGATTCCCCTCAGTTTATGGGAAACAGGGGACCTTCAGCGTTTCCTTTTGGAGGTCAAAGACGACCTCCACCCGGTCAGTTTAAAGGACAGAGAGGAGGCCCTCAGTTTGGAGGGCCAAGAGGTCCAGCCCCAGGTCATTTTGGGGGACCAAGAGGGCCTCACCCAAATCAGTTTGAAGGGCAGAGAGGTCCAGCTCCAAATCATATGCCTGGTCCAAGGGGACTTTTGCCACAGCCATATGAAGAACGGAGAGGGAGCCCACCATCCAGATTTTCCAACCAGAGAGGTCCAGGACCACATCAGTTTGGAGGACCAAGAGGAGGAACACCTCCAATGTTTCCGGAAGAAGATGAACCTCCTTCTAGATTTCATTACCAGGGTCAGTCACCACAAGGTATGAAACCACCCCCAAGACCACTCCTGGACCTTCCAAGCCATCCACCAACTCACAGAAAAGATATGTGGGAGGAAGGTGGACCATCTGCATCTCTCTCCAATATGTCTGGACAAGGACCCGAGTCCGAAGGACAGTGGACATCTGACTTCCGAGAAGGCAAAAATCCTGACTATAGAGGCCAGACATTTGAAGGGAGACAGAGAGAGAGATATGAGGGAGGAAATAAAGATAAGGGTTTGGATCAGCCAGAGCTTCAACAGGGAGATAATCGCCAAGGTAGAGGCTTTGAGGAAAGACGAAGGGATCGGGAACACGGCAGACCTTGGGAAAGAGACCGGGGCAGAAACTGGAACAGAGACAGGGACTGGGAGAGACACAGAGATAAGGAATGGGATAAAAATAGAGATAGGAGCCAAAACAAAGATAGAGACAAGGATTCGGAGCGGGGTAAGGACTGGGAAAGAAGCAGAGACCGAGATAGGACAAGAAACAGAGAGAGGGACTCTTACAGAAGACGTGATAGAGAGCGATCGAGGAGCAGAGACAGGGATCGCGACAGAGAGAAAGACAGGGACCGGGATCGAAGCCGGGAAAAGGAAAGGGATCGAGACAGAGATCGAGATCGTGACAGGGAAAGAGGGAAAGATCGCAAAGATAGGAGTAAGAGTAAGGAAATTAGTAAAGACACAAAGCCAGAAACACCGAAGGAAACTCAGAAACCAGTGGAAACTGAAACTTCATCTTCCAGCAATCAGTCATAGAACTGTGACTGATACTTCCCGCAAATAATACACTTTTGGAACACAGCAAGGACTGCACATCTGTAAATACTGTACATATTCTCACCTTTTAAAAAATTCAGTTGTAAAACTAGCCTTACCCAGTGTACTGACAAATTAGCAATTTTTGAACAACTGTGAATGAAAATAATCAGATAGATGAAAAGCAAGAACATATTGGACTTTCACTTGCTGCATTTTGTGCATAATGTTTTTCTTATAAAGATTCACTATGTTACCTGTACTGAAATTTTGTTTTTTCTACTTGCATCTTTATCTTAAAGTTTCCATTTACAGTACAAAATGGAAAAAAGTCTAAGAAGAGCATATTGCTTTTTGAGATTATAAAGTTATGTTTTCCAGTAACTTGAATTGTAATTTTATAGGAGAATTTAATCCAGACCTGAGGAGCCATACCTTTACATCTCATTTACATGATATTGTGGTGTCAAAATTGTTCATACAGCACACACTAAAAATGTTGGTGTCATGTTTCTTTTACAATGGAAGGGTCACGTGTTTAGGAAAAAGCTGCAAAAGAACAGTGTTAATAATTACTTGTGACTGATGGAGGATTTGAAAATGGAATGTTATAAGCTTAAAGTGCACTATCTTCCTTTTATGTACATGTATTTTGGGTCTGGAATCCATCTGTTAAGTGTACAGCAAAGAAACATGTCATAGTTATTTTTCACGAGGTTTTAAATATCCCATGTTTACAAACCTGTCATTAAAGAAAATACAAGAGTAGCACCTTTATAACCAGCAAAACTTATAAAAGTGTCAGACATTTTTTCTAAAAAGTGGTAAACCAAAGGAAGGAAGAGCATTTGGTTAAATAGGCCACTAAATCTGTTACTTCAGTTGAACTGATTTAGTGGAGCATTTTTTGGTTTTGTTTTGGTTTTGCAGAATTTTTCCACAGATTTAAGAAATGTCCCAATGTGATTGAACTTTTCATTATAGAAGTGCTCTTTCATTCTAAAAGGGCTCTTGAAAAATAAATGATACTGTTCTTTTGTTAGGCCCTACTTAGGCTGGCAGTGTATATAAAACTCTCCACTGAAAAAGATACAGCTGCATTTAAGTTTAAATTATGGTGGTACATCATGTTGTGATTGAAGAGGGACATTTTTCACGGTGAAATACATCGCATTGCTACTTCCCATGTAGTCCTCAAGCATGTAATTCTGAAATGAAACCCCACTAGTTCATTTGAATGTGTAAATTAACCGCTGGGTCAATATTTTGGTATTTTGCTAAAATAGATTTGGAAAGGCAAAATCAGATTCCTGTAAACATTTTGCAGCTTGAGGACTATATTACAGGTAGGGTGTGTGTCACCACAGTCACATCCTTGAGATCCTTGTACATCCAGGATTTGCTGGCTGAAGTGATCATCTGTGTCCTGAACCCGAGGGAAAACGGTGACGCGCAACGAAATCGTATTAAATGCAAACATCAACCACGGTGTAAGATTTTTTTCTTAATGAGATGTTTCTAATTTAAAGACATACATAAAAGTATGCAAAATGTGTGTTTGTTTAGGTTTACTTGATAGAAATTTCTGTAAATTGTATTTTATATGGCAAAATATATCACTGTACATTAAAATATGGGACTTCACAGGTTTTTGTTACTGTAAGTAGAATAAACACCTACAGAGAGCTGTTGTCCATTTCTTAAATGTGTATGTGTATATTATTTTTTATGTTTTGCTATTTCTCAACAAACCACGAGAGACTGATGGCACACAGGTTTTGTTTCCTCAGAGTTTAATGACAGATGTTTTAGAGGATGTCACAGCCAGCCAGTGTTTGATTTCGGGCCCTCTAAAGAATAGCAAAAGTCTGTGCTAATGATTCTTTTCTCAGTTCTGAGGTATCCTCTAACTTATTTTGAAGAGGTTTTTTTTACATTTGAATCAGAGTGCTTGGAATTTGAAGATTTTCAAATCAAACTGTCTGGAGAAAAGAAAAAGTATAAATTCAGGTCACATCATTTATGAATTTCTTGGCTTTACATTTTTATGAAATAGGTGTGTGGCTTTTCATCCTCTAGGAAATTCTCATTTATTAGTTTGGGGAATCTGTTTATGCTTTGGGATCGCTAAATCCGTCCTCCCAGAGATCAAGTGGCAAAAAAATCAACAGCACAGGCTCCAGTGACTTTGTTAAACCACAGCTTTACGTAGTTCCCAGCTGGATTTGGGTTCCTGTATCCTCCACAGCAGCAGGCGGTAAAAGGCCAGGCTGAAACCAACATAACAATTTAACTCAATTTACAGACTAAAAATGGTAATGAATGATTGTCATGCATTGCATGAAAGAGCAAAACAATTCTCTGGCTTTGTCCAAACTTTTGATTAACATGAAAGAACTCACTATTTTGAGCTTTTGTCTGTGTTTGTACTAAGCTAAATTAACATTCCAAAATGTATTTTAATCTTTTTTTTCTGTAAAAACCCCTGCAAAGTTTAGAACAATATAAGCAGCAATATTATTATATCTATAAAAGGCTGTACTATTCCAACTGTGATTGTGGAGGAGGATTAAAGAAGTAGGCAATTGTGTATTGAGTTCAGTGTGCACAAAACTGCTTTTAAATTTTCTGGGTTTGTGCCTAGAGGGAAGTCACGAGTGAGACTGTCGGCCTGTGGCTGCATTTCATGGAAACATCAGTGCACACCGCCTTGGGACCTTTTTTCCTCTCAATTTTCCCGTCCGTACCCCGGGGCGGGACGGGCCGGGCCGGGGACCCTTCGCTGTCCCGGTCGGGTTCGGGGCTGAGGCGGCCCTAGGGCCCCTCGTGGGGAATGACGAGCGATTCCCGTTAATCCAGCTGGTTTTCCCCGTTAATTCAGCCGGGTTTGTTGTCTTTTCCTTCTTGCACGTGTGGCCCTGGTTTGCCTCTCCCGTGCCGCTGGCGCTGCTGTTGGTGCGGGTGGCGCAGCCCCCTCAGAGCGGCTGAGCCCCGGCCGTTGCTCTCTATGAGCTTTCC